>CM077247.1:13509126-14109126 GCA_039654775.1 Spinibarbus caldwelli
CTGACAGCCTTTAATTCCATCTAGACTTAACAACAGCAAACCGAGATCCGCCACTCCTTCCGCCGGCGTTAGGTCTATTCCCAAACACTCACCAACGATCCCTGTACGGTGGATCAACTGTAGCATTTCTCTGCAGAAAACAGGCAGCTCATTAAACTTACATCTTTTTCTCTTCAGCGGCTCCTTTCCTGCTCCTCGGCCCTCTCTCATTCTTAGTTAAGTGCCTCGCTGTTGCCTCGGCCATTGATGCCTTTGTGTGCTTTCAAGATCCACTTCCCTTCATCTGCACTTTGAGTTCCATGCATATGGGAGCCTGTTGACCTCCTGTTTGATATGCTGTGTACAGGCTTGGTTTCTTCGCCTGGAGGTGTAGTTATGTTCAACAGAGGGTCCCGGGTCTGCACTGGACATATGCTGAGCTTGTGATCCGCCTGACTCAAGGGCAAAAGCCTCTCATCCATAAAATATACAGGTCAAAGGCAATAACTCCATTTTGCCCAACATATGTTGCATATCTCACTGAAAAAAGGCATGCATGATTTAACGTCAAATGCATTTGGGTTGATCTACGATGTGGAGAGGTGTGTTACAGGCATAGATCATGCAAAAATGACTCGATGTTCCAAACCTATATGATTTTCAACTGCGAGTGAAAGTCAGTAATGGACTGATAATCCTTCATGTAAATCAATCATGTAAATTGATCCAACAGAGCTCAATCAGACTGAAATTTCAATCAGATTTAATGGAGTTGTGTGTGATCATAATAATGTGATCAACAGTTAAAAATTAAGAATGTTAGATTTTTTTATTTTTTTTTTTTTAATACACGTAAACTAATATGTCAGTCAGATTGCAGCATTTGGGGTTCATATAAACGGAACTTTCAGAATCTGAAATCGGATTGAATTCATTCTGATTAATGAAAATTAGCACATATAATAGGGACTTTCATTGTATGGACAAAAATCACAGGCATTTTTTAAATATCTTTGTATTCAGTAAAGGAAATTAAATTGTACAGGTTTGGAATGACATAATGGTGAGAAAATTATGACAATTTTTTTCATTTTTCAGTGAACTATCCCTTTAGATTGCTTCGGGTTCAGCTCCACAAATTAGCAGCAGCATAATGAAGAGTTTTGCATCGCTCATATTCCAACAAAAAGCCTTTTTTCTTCATTATAAAAGATATGAATGCCTACACAACAAGAAGTTGCAAGTAAGCCATGCTGTGCCATCATCTGAATCACCCACAGTCTGTCTCACAGATGTGAAACAAGCAAACAAAAAATGACAACAACAACAACAACAACAAAAACTCCAATCACTCTCATGAAGAGTCTGACGGGCAAATCAATTTCCTGCTTTATGTTCAGGTGATGATTAAAGAGAGTGGATTTGATGCTATTTGCTTAGTTTCCTCTCAGAATTAGCTAACTCTTAGGCCAATTAACTTCCGCATGTGTAGAGCAGGCTGGGGGGGGGGGGGGGGGGGGGGGGGGGGTTAATTACCAACTTCAGGTTTATCCATCTCAATAAGCAAGAATAATGAGAGCGGCTCTGTGAAAGGGAACAGAGAGGGGAATATCACTTTACAAATTCAAGACCGTAGAGTTGCTTGGTATTGTAGCCACCCCCTCTACTGCCACCACTGCGGCTTGCTAACAATCCCAAAGCGCACACACGTTTGCTCACTTTTTTTTTTTTTTTTGATTTCTCCAAAAGTGCTCTTGCAATGTCATATGTACCATATGCAGTGCGATATAATAAAATAGCCCATGTTGACACCCTCATCAGTGACTTTGCGACGTCTTTGCAAGTCCTCATTCTCAACACCATACCGTCAAGATGACAAGCTGTCCATCCGTTTGATGGGTCGTCCAGTGGCTATGATGTATCAGACTGGGCGTCTGAAAACAAGCTGATTGACAGCTTACTGCCAGCCCCTTGAGACGAATCCCAGCTCCAATTTCAGGTGGTTGGCATGTGATAATGATCTGTCTCTGCATATGACGCCATTCTGACCACTTGAACACAACTTTAACCTTCTTACAACAACAATAGAAATAACATTGTATATCTATCTATCTATCTATCTATCTATCTATCTATCTATCTATCTATCTATCTATCTATCTATCTATCTATCACCTCTATCTAAGGTGAAAAAGTTGAGGAGGAACATCAGGAAACTTTTTATACAAAGACTTTAATTCAGTGCAAGACCAACTATATAATTTCCAATGTAAAAAGTGCCATGATGACAAATTAAAAACCCACGTCATTGGCTTTTCTGATTTGTTTTTAACCTTTAATGAATTGTGAGCATGTTTTTCTCTCTTTTCTCTGATGTGTTTTTTTTTTTATCCTTTGTTTTAGATGTGGCAAAGCCTTTGTTGTACTTGAACCTGTCATCCAGCTTGGTCACAAAGGAATTAAATAACAAGGATGATGATTCGCTTGTTTTATTCAAGCGTAAATTAGCTGAGGGAGGAGGAATTTGGGGGCGTATCTGATTCGGAGGTTGTTACAGAACTTCCTAGTGCATTAAAGTGTGTTGTGAAATGAGACAGCGAAGGTTTTAGTTTTGTCCTCATGTACCTCAACGTCTCCTTGTCTTGAATGAGACACAGTCATTAACGAACCTTCCCTGATGTCAACCTACTTAATAACTGGGGAGTGAAAATCCAATCCTTAAAAACATCCACGCTGACGTCTTTGAAGCCACCTCAGGGAAAGCAAGCTGCTGTACCGTGCATTTCATGACCTCCAGCAAAACACTTTCAGTCTGGGATATACTATACTGTGTGTGTGTGTGTGTGTGTGTGTGTGTGTGTGTGTGTGTGTGTGTGTGTGTGTGTGTGTGCCTACAGGGCTCTCTCACTGGGACTCAGGTGTGTGGGTTGTCAGAGAGAAATGAAGAATTTGTATCCGCATAGAAAATCATAATTTACTGTCTCAACCCAAGCTAACAGAGAAATAATTGCTATTCTCACCATACACACACAAGCATACATTAATTCAGCTCCAATAAGACTAAAAGGCTCTCCTATTTCATTTCTATTTTTGGAGATAGCCTAAATGTAAAGTGTTTTTGGAGGTAATATGTTTTTATGAGGTCATGTTTCATTTACTTCAATGCCTCTGTCATCTACGAATGATTACTTACCTGTTTTCTTGTTGTGTTGCTTATGCAAGCACAGAAGAAAAGTTTTTTTTCTCTGGATGTGTACTTAAACAATACAATAAGAAACAAACAGCCACATGTAAGCAAAGCTATTTCAAATACAGCTGTCGGTTGCGATCTTCATACATCCAGCTCTAATTAATGAGATTAATTGCTTCTTAACTAATAATGATTCAGGCTAAATGAGACGCAATAATTACAGTCTGGCTTACCATTATTAAGTGTGTTTTAAAAGCTGAAAATCTTTTAAAAACCCACCCAAACAGTCTTCACACTCGAGTTGGAGATCTGCAGCGAAGCCTGCATTATAACAAACTACTGTAACTCCATCTCTTATGGCAATTTTATGACCAGAAATTAATCGGAGGAAATTAAATTATAGTCATATTACAGTCATATGACATATTAACGGAGACTATCAGATTACTACATAATCAGTTAAAACCCCTGTATCTAATGTTCTCTTTCATTTTCAGATGTGTGGAGAGAAAAAAAAAATATTATGTAAGTCTGTTTTTGACAAAAAAAAAAAAAAAAAAAAAACACTTTCTCTCACAATTCTACCTTTTTTGCTATTTTTTTCTCACAATTGCAAGAAACAAAGTCCAAACTGTAAGATACAAACTTAGGACTGCAAGATATAAACTCACAATTTTGACTTTTTTTCCTCACAATTCTGAGTCTGAGTGAGAATTGTGAGATATAAACTCAGAACTTGTTTTTCATGCAAATCCAAGTTTACATCTCACAATTTTATTTTTCACAGTTCTGACTCTTTATCTCAAAATTGCGATGTTAAATCTTAAAAAAGGATTCTTTACATCTTGCAGTTGTTATTTATTTATTTATTTATTTATTTTTATTGTTTCTGCCATGGAATAAAAAAGGGGGTAATTGCAGCTTTTTATTTCACAGTTCTGACTTTTTTCCTTGAATTTGTGAGTTTATATCTCAGAAGTCTGGCTCTTTATCTCAAAATTGCGAGTTCAAATAGGCAATTCTGACTTTTTTCTCAGAAGTCTGATTTTACAGCTTTTAATTAATTAATTAATTAATTTCTGCCTGCCTGCCATGAAATAAAAAATAAATAAATAAATAAAAAAGGGTAATTGCAACTTTTATGTCATAATTCTGACTTTTTTCCTTGCATTTGTGAGTTTATATCTCACAATTCTGATTTTATGTGAAAAATATAGTTTTGTTTTTTTTATCTCTAAATGTTCAACAATGTGCAGTGATGAGCAAGTAGCTCTACAAAGCTCTCTAAAATACTGAATTATGTTTTGCAATTTTCTGATTTTGTTGGTAGTGTCAGGGGTGCTTAGATCACCTGAGAAATATAACTCTGAATCAAACATTTTGACATTAATGACAATTCCCTCTTTGTCTGTGTTTGTCTGTCACACTCAAGCGATAGTCCTCCAAGCATCTCCTTTGCATAGGAACTGACAGGAAGAGATGACAAGAGGCAAGCCACAGACATCGATAAACAAACATATTCTTGAGACTGATTTCTACATCTGTCAGTGTCACCATGGTTACAGTCGCTCCGCTATTGGCTGGGAGCCAGTTGGGCATGAAAAGCTTCCCCCTCGCCATAGAGTAAATAAAACATGACCACTCCACCGCGCCAAGCACTTGTGACAAAATGTTTCTTCCTCTCCGCTTCCGACGCACCGCTGGGAGATTATTGTCAAAAACAAGATGAGAGAGAAGGGAGTTGAGGAGGAAGAAAGGGAGCAGAAGAGGGAGGAGAGGTTTCCCTGGGGGTTTACCTCGTTAGCACAGGGGGTGTAAATTGAAACTGGCGAACCAGTCACTGCTACATAAGGGTTACAAATCCAAACAACACATTCAGTCAAACACCCACACACACCAATGTGATGCAGACAGCCATACACACTTTAGAAACCAGCCAATTAGTGTGTGACGGGTGTGTGTGTGAGTGTGATCTTCATTTGGCATGCCAAAATTCCGCTCCTCTTCAGTTAGGTTGCGTGATATGCAAATTGCATCATGAAACATTGTTCTGTTAATTGTTTACAACATTTTTGTGTGTTTTGTGACATCTCTGCTAGTTTTCTTGCTTGGAATTATTGTGCATAAATAGGCAGAAAGCACTTTGGGACTCCTCATAAGAGTAAATGATGTTTTTCTTTCAGGGTAATTTGGTGATGTTGTCATGTTCTGTTTAATATGAATGAACAATCATGCTGACAGATAATCTGTGATAAACCCAGTGTAGCCTACTTTTCAGATACAGATAATTTCCTACCCTCTCCCCCTCTCACATTCTGTATTCATATTTTGATATGCATATTTGTAGTTATTTTTTTAAAGCATGAGGAAGTATTTTTCAAACTTTTCAGCCCAAGTATCACATTCGATCCAAGTATGCAATATAATTCCCTATGATTTATTTTTTTCAGCATTAAGCAAATTTAAATCTGTTTGAGCATAATCTCTGACTGTAAATAACACACATGCCATTTTAATTATTATTGCTGTATTTAAAGCCACATAAGAGCATCATCTAAAACACACAAATCAGTCATTAGGTACAATAGTAATATTTGGAAAAGATTACAACTGCACGTCTTAATTTACAAATTTTGCTGTCCAATTCAGGCAGAAATACAAAATACGTTTTGGCGTTTGAGGCAATGTAGTTGATTATAAATCATCTCCTGTCTGTCTAGAAGCGCTTAGGACTTCTGTCAGACTGGTTTCATCATTCATCAATACTATGCTCAAAATTAAGTGTCGGTTCCAGAGCTACTGAGTCAAGCTCAGGCCCCTGTTATAAGCGTTTACAGACTGTGAGGTCAAACATTTTTGTCAGTCACCTCATGAATGTACTTTAATTGTGGCGTGCAGACTCCGATCTGTGTAACATTAATCTAAATGTAGAGGTAAGGACTATCGATGCATGTTATTTTTATTTATTTATTTATTTATTTATTTGAGTCAGCTGTCTCTATACTATTATATGGTTATTTAGAGGCCAAATTGAGCCAACTATTTCTATTTCCCTTTGTACCAAAAGACGTACTGTAAAACCACCATCTGAAGCAAGTAAATGTGAACCTTGTTAAAACCACTTCCACCTTCTTTACGAGATAATAAAACATGGTCCTTTTGCAAATTGAAAAGTCAACTATTATTTTGTAAAGCCTGGATAACAGGCTGGTTCATGTAAGAAGTAGGATTAAGATTGTGTCCCAGATTATGCGTCCCTATCCCAGCTCTCCCACTGTCCATATGGAATTACGATGCCAAAGTAATCCAATAGTTTGTTGTACTCTTTTGATATGCGCAGCTGCAGGACAGTCTGCATCTAAACACACAGTCATGGGCAGGCTGGAGATAGCAGCGCAGATATAGGCTCATCAAAAATGCATTAATGTGACTCTGCCTTTGTTCTGCACTGCTGCTGGCTGAGTGGGAATTGGCCACAGCGTAGAGTGCAGATACCATGTTAAAGGTGTATTTCCCGGCTACGAGCATCTCATTTCAAAACCTGTGTTCATGCTTTCAACACACACCAGTGGTGATGTGAATTACTATGTGTGTGTTTGTGTTGTGTGTGAGTTTGACTCCAGCCTGGATTAGACTATTGCGTGTGCCTGTTATTGTGATTATGTATGTGTGCAAGATGATTTTATCATTTAGCAAAAGCCACCTTGCTGCATACTGTCAAAATATATGTGACAAAATGTGCCAAATGTGTACACAGACAACTCATTCTCACTCCCAAGGTGTTAAATATTGCTGCTTGGGCTGGAGCCCTGTGCGTCATTTATAGCGACATTGCCAGCACCCTCATTGCTTTGAATGAGAAACAGTTTGCGTCATATATCTTTGGGTTAAAAAAAAAAAAAAAAAGTATCATGCTTGATCAGAAACTCTGTGCATCAAGTAGCCTACATAATAGAGTTTAAAACAGATTTATTGATTTATTTACAGAAATATAGGCAAATACAATGTTTATTTTTAATATAGTTACAATTTTTATTTTTCTTTGCAGCTAAATAAAACTATGGACACTTTCCCGAGGTCTGTTTAATCTCAGATGACGGGTTGTTCACAAACTGTTTTATTGATATCTGTCTGTGGTCGCGATTACATGAAAGATGACACATTTCTGTAAGTTATACTGTACCCTTCAACATACCTTCTGATGTTCATTCATGTTTTGTGCTTTAACTAGTAGTAAAGAAGAAGAGATTTGTCACATCACATTAAAAAGCATCAGAATAAAATTTCATTGTTTGAATTTCATGATAACATTTGAAAGCTAAGACTTTTCAAAAAAATGACCTACAGCACTTATCGCATTTCTCAGCAAAATGGCTCATTGTGACTTTTGAATCTAAATGATAGAATGCAACGCATTTTATTAATTCATTATAATTTTGTATATGAAACCATGAACCGCACTCGCAAAAATAGTCATCTTTTAATGTTTTATTTTACATTAATCACCGGCAGGACACAACACAAACGTTTGGCTCAAGGCTTCTTCAGTGCGTAGGCCTTCTTTTCTAAGTAATTAACTAAATTGACGCGCCAAAATAAAATATGAAGTGACAAAAGAGCGCAGTGCAAACAGCTTCATAAAAATTTTGGAAACACTTATACAATAGGGAAGGTAAGGCAAGGCAGTTCATGTTAGTAGATATTAACAGATACAACTTATGATTTTAATAATTTATTAGTAAACGTTGAAATTAACATTAACTGAGATTAATAAATGCTTTAGAAGTATTTTTAGTTCTTGTTAACTAATGTAGTTAACTAATGTTAACAAATGGAACCTTATCACACTTATAGCACTTAACCTAAAATACCAAAAAATATTCTGAGAAAACAGCTTCATGATCGTAAAACGTGTAAGATAATAACACTGGGACACAGTTTGTAAAGCACAAGAATTTTCCTCATGCTGTTTCCAGTGCGAATGAAGTCACATGACTACTAGGACATTCACAACTAGTCAACAACTAGTGGCAGAACTAATCATCTAGTTGGTAAGCTCCTAGTGTGTGTGCATGTGTTACTTCTACATAAGGGTAATGTACAACATATGGCTAAAGACGGTGAGACAGGTGTATCCACTGTGACCACTGTTTGGTGACAGCTTGCTCCTGCTGTCTTCTGGAGTGAGTTTAGCTCTGTTTAGTGACCCGCTTTCTCTCTGGTGTGTGCTAGTTGCTCTTTAACTTGTTTAGCTCTGGAGCCATGGACCCTTCTGGACGCTCACAGTGTGTGTTGTCTATTTCAGACCTTGTTTCCTGTTCTACATGGATTATAAGTCTGTGTTTGTCAGATACGTGCTTGTATGTGTGTGCTGGGGAATATTACCGTGCCTCAGGGACATGTATGTGTGTGCAGCTCTGAGTGCCTGTCCAGGAACTGTGAGTGTGTGTGTATGTGCTGCTTTTGTTGCTGACAATTCTTCTGCGTCAGGTCAAGTGGTGATTGTGCTGGTGGCAAAGAGTAGAGTGACTTTTCTCTCTCGTTTTATTGACAAAGCGTCAGCGGGGTGGCCTTACTGATATGAGCTGCGCGCAGGCAATCAGAAGCAACACACACACAAGGACACACACACAAGTCACGCTTAGAGGCTTGTGTTCGTTCAGTCAGTGGTAGGATAATGGCCTGAAGAGTTTATCAGACAGCCATCTCTGTTTTTTCTTCTGAGAGGGAGTCTCTTAATCTGCCTGGTAGCTTTTGTAAACACTCAGACATAGATTGACTTATTTAAAATCAGATCATGTGTTTGCTGATTGTTTGCCTATCACCCTATAATCTAGTGGAGGTCATAGTTATTTAAACATTACATTTAAGTGGCCAGAAATTACTTTCTGAAAGGACAACTGTGACCCAAGATTATCATTTCAAGATAAATACATACAGTTGTTTGTTATTAGTCATTAGACATTCTGTGGTTTGCCTTAAGCAAGCCTGTAAGGTACAACAGGACGTGATTTAGTGTGTATTCACAATATAGCAAAGTCTTGGGTGGCTTCTTTCTTTTATTAAATAAATATTAAAGGTTAATAGTTGTTTTTTTTTTTTTTTTTTTTTTTTTTTTATGGGTGCAGAGGTGTTTTGTGCAATAGTTGTTCTTTGGATTTTGCCTGGCTGGAATACAGACCAATCAACATCCAGTACTATCTGTTTTATAATTGCATAATTTAGTGACTTTTAAGTACCTAATCCTTTTCCTTCTGAAAAAGTGATTTATCATGCCTGAAAGTAATTTAAAATGATAACTGTGTGTGCAAATTAACCACTGATAGACAGGTATTAAGATTCTGGTGAATATGGGGCTTTAAATACATTTTGTCAGTCCGTAGCTAAAATCACTTTTGACATCTCTCTTGAATTTACATTTTTAAATCATTTTAATGCTTCTTAAAATGATTAAGTACAATAATATAGTCACTGATATGTTTAAAGTATTTTTTACTTGTTTTATTAAATCAACATTTTTATTTATTTATTTATTTTTTGTTTAACATCTTGTGTAGTGACAGCAAAAAACAGCACTCGGATTGAAGCTGCAGGTTTTATTTATTTATTTATTTATTTATTAAACAAGCAGAATGATCATATTATAATCATATTATGTCATATCGTTTTTTTTTCTACTTTTTGTGTCTTAATTTCTGCTTCTGTTCTACTCTAGCTTATTCTTGTAACTTGTCATTCTTGTACTGTGAATATTGTTGGCACTTGTTTGATGAATTGCTTGTTTTGTGCCTCATTTGTGAGTTGCTGTGGATACAAGCATCTGCTAAATGATTAAATGTAATATGTAAACTGCTCGTCACAAATAGTCGGTGCTCACAAAATAGCAGGAGGCTTAAGTATGATGATATCATATACATATATATATATATATATATATATATTATATATATATATATATATATACTTAAACTACATAAGTGTATAGACAATAGAAATCATACAAGTTATTACACTCTGGCCTCCTTTAACCCATATTCATGTGGCTATTTGCACAATTATTCTTAGTTTGGTAAAGTGTTTCATTTGGTGTTTTTGTAGATCAGGGCCTGTGTGTGTGTGTGTGTGTTTTGTAAATGTGAGAAGGCCATTTGTAGAGCTGAAATTAAAGTGGCCTAAATGTTTAATCCTTCATCTATTTACCCAAATTTCCCCTGGGCTGACATTAGTGATCCTATTGACCCGTAATAACTGTTTACGCACAGCCAGGGCTTAGTGACATACCTCTGTCTGCATTTCTCTGTCACTTTGTAATAAACACTGTTAGGTCTGAAAGTAAGGTAAAAATTTCCCTTGAGAGGGCCTGTGGTCTCAAGCCCCCAGAGGTTTTGCTCCACATGACACTGATTGCCACATATGCTCACAGGCACACACACACACCTCCTATTGTTTGTCACTCGCACACCTTCCCATTCTCTCTCCCTCACGCCGACAAACCCACTCAAACACAATGAAAGGGGCCTGAAGCCATCTGACCCAAGCCATCAATGATTAATGGACCAAGCCAAACCTATGGCAGATCAACCTGATGACCAGACAAGCTGTGGGAGGTCAAAACAAGACCACCGCACACAAACAAAACATCAGCTATATCAATACTAAACTGAGCTTGGCTGCAGATTAATGATATAATATCCACAGGCCCATAAAAGATTCTCCACAAGCACAACTATTATTAACCCTACAAATCCAAGGGAAGCCTATTTAAACTTTATCGTGAATGAAATCAACTCCATTTCAAAGGCTCTTTATTTTTAGACTCAATAGGTTATTAGCTTTAACATGTTTTTAATACTGATTTCACATATGGGCCTACAAATTTATAGTCTTTGTGACAGATTATGGTCTTCCTAAGTACACTGAAAATTCGTTCCAAACCCGTAAGACCTTCGTTCATCTTCGGAGCACAAATTAAGATATTTTTGATGAAATCCGAGAGCTTTCTGACCCATGCGTTGTGGTACTTTCCTGAACGTGTGGTGAAGACTGACACAGAAGAAAAGAAATTGTTGAATTAAGTTGTTAGTTTTGTTTTCTTTGTGCAACAAAAAGTATTTTTGGAGCTTCATAACATTACGGTTGACCATTGATGTAACATGGACTATTTTAATGATGGCCTTACTACCTTTCTGGACCTTGAACGTGTCAGTTGCGTTGCTGTCTATGCAGGGTCAGAAAGCTCTCAAGTTTCATTAAAAATATCTTAATTTGTGTTCTGAATACGAACAAAGGTCTTACCGGTTTGTAACAACATGAGGGTGAGTAATTAATGACAGATTTTTCATTTTGGGGTGAACTATCCCTTTAAAAGTAATGAAATTATATAGATGGCAAATTTATTAGATGGCATTTCAAGTACTGATTATTAACATCGTCTAATGATCCTGGAATGTTCCAAATGTTGTGTGAATAGCATGTTTAAGGGATATACAAAAACAACAATTTCAGCAGTTGGATGAATTTCTTAATTCCGCTTCCTTAAATTCGAAATTCAGATTCTATTTGCTCCCTCAGTTCAAATTCAATTCAAATTCAGAGACATAATTCAATTCTAAACGGTACAAAGTTACATGAGGTTTGAATTTGCTAACACAGATTAATGCCCTACAAAGACATAATTTGAGTTTGTAAATGGCACAAAGGAGAGGTGTTTAGTCAGAATGAATCTCTCTCTTTAGGCACGAGTGATAGTTTCCTTTGCTAAAAGAGATTGCGCTGTGATCTCATAAACAGATGGCTTTGCTGCGCATGGCGTGGCCATTTTCTGGAGAAATCCCTCATTAGCATCGTAGACTTTCAGCCGTCTGATTTGTTCCCTTTCAGAAGGCCGATTTAAGAGTGAAGCCCTTCAGGCCACGTTGGCAGAATAAACATATGGGTGACAAATAAAATCATTAAAAAGTCTTGGATGGCCCACACAGGGGGCTCAGAACAGCTCTTCCCGCTTATCCGAAATTTCATGCTAGTCATGCCATGAGGACATGTCGTCCTTAAGCATCCTTATGTCCTCATGCACTCAATACTGATTCAGAGTCTCCTTTAAAATCCTCTCAATCCTGATCCAGTGATTCCTCCTCACATCTTACTTGGAGTGTATCGACTGCCTTCAGCCTTATTTCAGCAATATAAAGCACTGTGAAGTGATACATTGATAAACACACACAAACACATAAACAGATGGACCTCTGCATCAGTGGCTGACCGTGCAGTCTTCTGCACAACTACAGGTTATGAGCTGTCTTTGATACGAGTTTTGTAAAAAAACTTTTATGTTTGTGTTAACCCTGTCTATCTGTTCCATCCAGGACCACTCGCTAATAAGCAGAGCGCTGTTGTTCAGTTCTGGTTAATAGTAGCCTGCCGATATGTGTATATGTGGATGAGTATGTGTGTCTCAGTGGCAGTCCAGCCTGAGCAGGTTTAATTGATGCGGGTCGTCACACTCAGTGAACCCCGCTGAGCACCTCCCTGCTCCGCCTCCACGCATTACTGCTAATTGTCTGTGATGTCTCTCTCCCTGTATGCCAAAGACCTTCTCTCCATCTCATCTATCTATCTATCTATCTATCTATCTATCTATCTATCTATCTATCTATCTGTCTGTCTATCTGTCTGTCTGTCTGTCTGTCTATCTATCTCTATCTAGTTGTGATGAAGTAGCAAAAACATAATATCAATTATGCTTGCAACCATTGAGATGTAAGACACACGCACACACACACACGCACATGCACACACACACACACACACACACACACACACACACACACACACACACACGAGGAAGAGAGGAAGGCCATTTAAATAAACTGGTGCTCCCTGAGTAAGTGTTTTTGTTGTATTTTTATGATTTTATAAATCTATATCTTATGTACTAGACTAGAGGCAAATAAAAAATTTAAATTTAGATCCAACTTGGGCAGTAGTTTTCTTTTAAGGTAGTTATTTGTCTTATGATGTACGACATTATGAACAAAGGAATGTAGCACATAAAGGACAACACTACAAAACTGAAACGGAGAATGTTAGGTGCAATACATTAAGCTTATGCTGGAGGTGAATATTTAATATTTACGATCTCAAGAAATTATGTCAGTTGAAATCTGTGAATATCTGTAATTTTTTACTTGAATGACTGTGCTTTTGCAAGTTTAATATGTTTTAACATATTGCAGGTGATAAACACCTGATTGGTTTACATTTCTTGCTGCAAAGGACCCTCATATATGGGTTAATCTGGACTTGTCCCATATTGCATGGGGTATGGATTGATCCCCATATTGACAAACAACTTATTGGATGATAATAAATGTGAAGCAGAATTATGACTTTGAAAACAGTCAATATTCTTTTATTTATTTATTTATTTATTTCTCAATACTAAATTAATAAAGCATATAAAGTGGTTTTAAAATGAAAAACCAAAATGACCATTTTCTTCTTTGACTTGCTCACAAGGGTGTTGGTCACTATTCATTATAAAATTACTTTTAAACTATATGCATTATGAATAAGTGGTAAAAACTTGAAGTTATACATTACAAAAATCTTTTGCCTAAATGAAATGTATCACAATCGCCTCTCTCAATAGGATTTTGCAGCTAAATCACAGGCTCTACGGCTTTAGCTGATAAATTCTCTCACAGATTTACAGATACATTACTGTTCCACATACAGAAAGCACTTGGGCTCTTTGCTGGGGTTTTAAGAAATCTCTTAGAAAAACAGATGGAGGGAATATGAGAAAGATAAGCGAGAAGTTCTTTGGCGATAGGGATTGTATGTGACCAAGGGGTGGGGGGTGGGGCGGTGTGGAGGAAGATGGGAGAGGGTGCAAATGCATGCATTAATGCAGAAGACATAATTTAAGCCCAGGTTCATCTCTACTGTATGGACCCCAAGTGTGTTTTTTTTTTTTTTTTTTTTTTTTTTACACAAACCTACAAGCACTTTGCTATAAGACTTAATGTATCTTTCTTGCACACATGGTAGCTTTACAAAAAAATAAAAATAAAAATATTGTTGTCTCTCATGCACACAGGCAGAGGACAAGACAGGGAGGGTGGGACAGAAAGAATAAGAGTGGGAGTGAATAGAGCCCTGAGCCAAACACAAGAGGTCAGAGGTCACCTCACTCTCTGTATTAAAGTGCAGCTTAAGCTGGTTTAGAGAGAAACTCAGAAGCATTATAAACACACAGGCCACCAAAGAGTCGCACAGCACTTCAGAGGGACCAGACGCAGAATAATAATCACGCCAGCTAAAGGACACGGGCTATTTCTCAAGCATAGACAGGATATCACAATTAAGCTCTGTACTGCTGATACTGATGCAGTGGCTTTCAACACGGGATAAAATCAACAAACATACAAGCACACACAGATTCAGTGTTTGTCAAGGAGGTCAGTGATACCTGTACAAAGCTGTCCGTTCTAAATTGCAGCTGTTTTCAAAAATATTGTTGTGTTGCTTAATATTTTTGTGGAGACCATGACACTTTTTTCCCTCAGGATTCTTCAATGAACAGAAAAATCAAAAGAAAAACATTTACTTGAAATGTATTTTTTTGTAAAATTATAAAATGTATTTACTGTCACTCTTCAATTTAATGTGTCCTTGCTAAATAAAAGCATTAACTTCTTAAAAAAAAATATTGGCAGTATTCTTATATTATTTAGCTCAAAAGGAGAAAGATATTTTGTGTTAACCACACAAAATGAGTTTTGTGTTAAAGGCCTAATACTTGTTTACAGGGTTTAGTCTCATTCTTGCAATGTGTGGAAAGAATCTTCTAGGAATCTGGTTTAATCAAATCACATCCATCTGCTTTCATGAACCTTTGATACTGTAAACACACGCAGACACAATCTTCTCTCCAAATCATTGATTGCTGTCTTAAACTCTGCTGCATAGTTGACTGACAATTGACCCACTGACCCACGGTCACATCCAAAGGAACTCAGTCAAACCCGCAATTGCAAATGACTTTGTCTGCATGCTAGGGTTTGGTCAGCGTCCAACAAAACACTTACCGAGAGTTTCTGTTTCTAAATACTCACAGTCCAGCCCTCAGTACCTGACAGTCTTTTATTTTTCCTCTCTCTTTCTCTCTCTCCACACAGCCCTTTCTTTATTGTAATTCAATCACAGCAGAAATAAAGACAGGCAGAGAAAAGTGAGTGAGCACTGGTTGGAAAAACATTGCGGTATTCCAACAGCTATTTTACACATACACAGTCATTCCATCATTTCTGCACTTTAACTAAAGCTTTTTTCTTGGGCAAGTGAGGCATTTCACAAACACTATGCAGATGCCTTTGTGAGTTACACAAATAATACAAATACAGTTCAAATAACATTCAGCTGAATTGTTTTGAATGTCAGGCAGATAGGCACAACCTTCAATCGGCAATACACCCTCTACAAACAAACACCCGCACATGTAGTCGCTAAGAGGTTTTACTTCCATAATGTATGCAACCCCACAACCACAGTACATTTGCGATGCTCATCAGCCAATTGTTCAGCTGTTCTAGACTCCTGAGATTTCCTCAAATGCTCTTAACAATACCCTCGGAGATTGGCTTTTTTAATGTGGATAATTATTTGAACAACCTAAACATAATGTAGCGCCGGATAGCGATGTTCTTATCGGACTCTAATGATCACGGTTGCGCAGACACATGACTTAACCTATCAGATCTTACCTTTAAAGAACAATGACATTGGCGGATAATAAAGTCAAATTCAAAAGACTGCAGCTACCTGATTAGTTCAAAGCACACCGCCGCTTTGACACTCTGCCTCCCTCTCTCTCTCCCAAAGATGAATGAAAAGGTAGAGCACGATAAAAGACGTGAATCTAGCTCTGTTTGTCTTTTGTTTTAAACAAAAGTTCATAGAACATGGCTGCTTTTTTGTTACATCACAATGGTTCTGTGCTGAGTGACAGAGAGAGAGAATAAAAACAACTTTATTTTTGCTCTTTCTTTATGGAGACGAAGAACAATGAATAGTTTCATCTTTATTGTCGGGATGAATTTTTTTAACCTCCTCACTGCTAACCTGTTATAGACTACATATACTCCGCAAATAGGTTACAAACTTCAATTTCTCTTTTTGCTGAAAGCCTTGAGCATTCCAGCTAGCTTGAGGCAACTAGTGTGTGTGATTGCATGTGTATGTGCGTATTATAACTCCTCACATGTGAGCAGATTTCGGCCTCTTTCTCAAAGCGAAGCACCATATGTCTGAAACCGTCTTCTTAGATGGATTATGAAAGGAAGAGTAGGGAAAACAAGTGGGTAATTGCAGAGTTGTTTATGCATTAATTTCCCTTTACAATGACAATACACTGACCTAGCCTAAACCCGCAGCACTCCATTTGCTTGTGTTATGCAGAAATAAAGCATCTCCTGCATAAGTTGTTGTCAGGGAGATGGATGTCCTCAACGCGTCCAATACGGGGAGGGAGGGAACAAGGGGGGCTACGCCAACTCTAAAGTCTGACAAATCCTGCTGCTCCTTCACAACGTTTTGATACGCTTTTACCGAAGTGGTTTAACAGAGCTCTGGGAGTTAATTGTTTGCCTTTCAACTTTCTTGCATGGCAAGCAGTTTTTGTAGTGGCTTGCATGCGGGGCGACTGCCAGGCAGTTTCAGAGAGACAGGGAGAGACCGAGGGATCACGATGCAGCAAAATGTACATTCTGTGACTTCTCATAAAGGCCTAGTTCTGTCAATAGCTTTTGAGGGCTAATACACATTGCGCAGATTGCTCGGAAACAGTCCGTTGTTTGTCACATCCCTCTCCATCAGAAGCATCAAAGTTAACAGAACCATTGCTCCCATGCAGTCTCACGACTGACGTGATGGACGTATATCATCATATATAGACTCTAGTGGGCAAAGAAGGATGTGTTAGATTTTATATCAGTCGATTGTTACTACAATACGCCACATTAGCAGTCAGAGCTAGTGAAAACATACTATCTTGGATGTTCCATCTTATTAAAGCTGCACTTATTATTATTATTATTATTTTTAATTACTCTTTAATCATTTTAAAATGTATATTAAATTTGAAAATGTTTAAAAAAATCACTTACTCTCATGCTACATATTAATAAAAGTGTTTTTATTTAAAATTGATAAATTTCATTTAACATGAACTAAAATGTGGCTTTGAGGGATATAACTGTAGTCCATTAAATCCCAGTGAATATGCATACTACATTAGATACATTTGTACTGTAAAGAATATACTTTTTAATGTTCACAAAGTCTGTTTCCCATGAAATGTATTATCTATTCGGACGCAATGAGATTTGAGATGCATGTCAAGTGAAATTGTCTAAATAGCTGACACCAAAATGAAATTTCACCCTCATGTTGTTTCCCATTTGAATGACTTTTGTTCTTGTCTAGAAACAACAGAAGATGTATTAAAAAATGTCTCAGTGTTTTTGTGTATACAATGAAAGTCAACGGGGTCCAATGTCCTTCAAATGATCTTTTGTGTTATGCAGATGAGATTACATAAATGATGACTTAATTTTCCTTTAAAGGGATAGTTAACCCAAAAATGAAAATTGTGTAATTATTTATTCACCTTCATGTTGTTCCAATCCTGTATGAATTTCTTTCCTCTGTTCCACACAATAAAAGATATTTTGATGAATGTTGCTAACCAAACAGTTGCTGGTAGCCATTGACTTCCATGGCATTTTTTATTTTATTTTATTTTTTCCATACTAATGGCTACACGCAACTGTTTGGTTACCAGCATTCTGCATAACATCTTGCTTTATCTTCAGCAGAGAAAAAAGAAACTCGTACAGCTTTGGAACAACTTGAGGGTCAGTAAATTATGACAGAATTTTTATTTTGGGGTGAACTATCCCTTTAAGACCTTGTGTAATTTCTTCATGTTTTGCAGATTTTACTGTCCACATATTGTCCATATATTTTTAATGTTACACTGGCTGAATGATACTTAATGAATGCTACTTCCATCTATCCATCAGTCTTTCTGTCATTCAGTTCTTATTAAATACAGCGTCTGCTCTGACTGCACTCTGTTTTTTGCACTTCATTACTTACTGTGCGGTGCACACAGACAACACTTTGCTCCTTCTAATGAAAACACCTTCTTTTTTTGGTGTTGAGAAGTCTTGGATATTCCTCCTGTGTCATCCATTCATTCCCCACAGCCATTTGATTGGCTAATAGAGGGAGTTTGCGGCAGTGCAGATTTAAGCTATTTGTCATGGCTGTGCTCTCCCAGACATGATTGATGCCCAGGCCGCTCGTGATGAGCTGCGGCTCCAATGATTCTTTATTAAAACGCTATCCAAGCTGACATTTACATATTAAAATTGTTACTTAGAGCAAATCTTCAGTGTGGAAACAACGGACTAACTGGTGGTGAACCGTATTGATCATTCTGACACCGCGCTTATGAATTTATGAGGGAGGTGAGGACAGTGGGACGAGGCATCGGATTGAAATTGGAGTAGATGGTGTTATTGCACAGAGTTCAGGCCGCATGGTAGATGAAAGCTGTTATCAAAGAATGAAAGGAAGAAGAGAGGGTGGAAGAAGAGAGAAAGCAAAGAGCAGCCTATTCTTTTTCTTTGCTTTAGCAGAGGCTTAGTTTAAGTGCTGTTGGTAATAGCCTGGGTCAATACTGTTAGATCTGCCAGCCTCAGTAAGTGAAGTAATCAAGGCAATTGAGCTCACCTCCAATTGTTTGGCTCGTGATCTCTTAAGTCAGGGAGCTTCTGACAATACCATTACTTTATGCAGAAGTCTTGGGTGGTTCAGAAGGTAGATTAAACTCTTGAATCCTTTGGCTGGTGCTAGCCTAAGGTCCCGTTTGATTTTTGAGTACAGTTACATTCTGCTTTGGTGCAGCAAGATTCAAAGGCATAGTCTCTTTCAAGCCATCCACATGCAGACACACACAACCAAAATGTTACCTTACGCAGCAATGAATATCTCGTACCCTTTTGAACTGATTGCAGCATTCTTTAAAAAAGTCAAAATAAACATTTTCTGACTTGTTTTCAGTTCATACGTCCCTAAAACATATTGTATATACCTGCAAGGTTCTTATGTTCACATTTTTGCATTTGGCAGACAATTTAATCAAAATAAACTTTGGAGTCAGTAAATTACTCTTACTGGGGTCATTTAAAAGAAAAAAAAAAAGAGTGGGCAATTAACACTTTTATTCAACAAGGATGCATTAAAAATAACAAAAAAAACAAACAAACAAAAAAAGACTTTTACATTGTCACAAAAAAAATAAAATAAAATAAAATCCAATAAATGCTTTAAAAAACTTTCTATTAATCAAAGAATCCTGAATATAAATGCATCACGGTTCCCACAGAAATATTAAGTAGCACAACCGTTTTCAACATTGATAAGAAATCTTTCTTAAGCATCAAAACAGCATATTAGAATGATTTCTGAAGGATCAGGTGACACTGAAGATTGGAGTAATGACTGCTGATAATTCAGCTTTGCCCTACAGGAATAAATTACATTTAAAAATACAATAAAATACAATACTGTTATTTTAAATTGTAATGATATTTCACAATATTATGTTTTACTGTTGTTGTTTTTTTTTTTTTTTTTTTTTTTTTCAAATAAATGCAGCATTGGTGCAAACATATTTAAAAACATTTTATTAAAAAAAAAAAAAAAAATCTTACCGACCCCAAACTTTTAATCGGTAGTATAGATATATATATATATACAGTAGTAATTAATAATTCTATAATTCCCCTGTTGAAAAAAAACAAACAAAAAAAAAAACAGCATATGCTGGTTAAGTATGTTTTGACGCACAGGTGCTGGTTTGAGCTGGTTTAAGCTGGTCCTTAGCTGGTCATGAGCTGGTTTAAGCTGGTCCTTAGCTGGTCCTAACCTGGTCCTAAGCAACTAGCTCCTGCTCAGGACCAGCTTAGAACCAGCACGTGACCAGCTAAGAACCAGCTTAAACCAGCTCAAACCAGCAGCCATGCTTCAAAACATACCTAACCAGCATATGCTGGTTCTTTCAACAGGGTCTCTGGGAATCAAACCCATGCCATTAGCATTGATAGTGCAATGCTTTAATTTTTGAGCTACGTTAGTGTTATTAGCATTCATAGGACTGTTTCTGTGAGGCACATATTTTTCTCTTGACCAGGTTGATGCGTTCCCTTAATCTTCAAATTCAACATTTGCCACTGTGAGGATTCATTATTTACAAACATTTTGATATGACAAAACAGACAAAAGACAGTGGTGGCTAATTCTGTTCTCGCTAATTAACTTCAGGAAACAAAGAGCACAGAAACAGAGACAGCCTGTGAAGCGACTCAATCACACCACACACTATTCTTTTGTTTTTGTGCGTTGCTTCTCTGTGATTTGCATATGCATTTTTTTTTTTTTTTTTTCTTGGTAAAGAGCTTAAGTCGTCTGGATGGGAGAAGAGTATTTGTTAAGTGATCCCCATGGCTGTGGGCAAAGACCTAAATCTATTCTGACACGAGCTTAGCGTCTGTAATCCTATTATTCCCATCTGATCCTGGGCTCAAACACAAAAACAAGTCACATTTCTGCACAGAGTTGAAACATTGTCCTATTGTGTTGCACTGCATCTGGACTCCATTCTCAATGCGTCCGCTTTACCTCATCTTCAGCTTATCAAGGTAATGTAGAAACATATAGTGAGAAGTATGGTGTACTATTTACTGTAAGACAAGTGGACCAGCAACAGTAGACTGAGATTCAGACAGCTGCATTACAGCTGCTCATAATTAAATCAAATGGACTCATATGTATATCAGGATTGTTCAAAATCTCAGTTGATGTTCAATGTGAACATGAACTGAATTAGCCACACTGCACAGTAAGCTGAACTGAAATTTGAAATGTTCTGAATTGCAATTCAAATGAGAATTTGGAAGCATTCTGGGAAATTAAGTTCTTTTCAAACCTGGTTTATAAATTTGTCTTTAAGACCTATAAAAACAACATTCAAAATTCGTTTTGACAAACTTTCCCTTTTTTCACTAAAAAAAATTACATTTAAGTTTCTTTGAATTTCAAATAACTTTAATTATGCTTCATGAAATTCAAATTTCAATTTTAATCAGTTCCTTTTTGCTGCATCATTTCAAATTCAGGAACCGGAAAACTGGAAAGCATTCAGTTACAGAACTAAATGTTTTTGCAAATTAGTTTTAATAAATGGTCTTTTTTGAACTGGTGGAGGGAGTTTTGAGTTTTAAAAGTAGATCAAGGTTTTTCTTTGATATTTCATCGTATGATCCCGTTAAACTGCATTGGATATTATGAACATCTAAGCAAGCATATCATTGGGAGTGAGAGAGGAGAAAGAGTGAGAGCATCGAGGGACAGTTTGTTTGCTATCATTTCACTCTGAACAACACCTTCTGCTGAGAATGATTAGATGAATCCTCATATGGGACCAGTATGGAAATGAAAGAGACAGGAGGGAGATGTCCAAGAAGGATATGTTTGCACACGTGTGTTTGTATATAAATGTGTGTATATGCCTTGTCAGACTCATTGACACACTTAAATAGCCAGTAATTACTGAAATGCAGTAATTGTTTAGAGAACAAAAGCGTGATACGAAACTCACACAAACATACATTAAGCCCTGTGTACATTTAGTATTAACATCTATTTGTCCCACATGTGTTTTTAAGTTAAGTTTACGTGTGATTGGATTTGATTGAAGGGAGGGTACCTGATTTCAGAAAATCTGGGATTAAATTTCATATTAATATAAAATGGAAACTTAAGTATTTTTATTAACTTATCAGTACATATTAGCACCTTAAGGGTGCATTAGTGCCCATTGTTTGTACCTTTTGAGGGTACCACTCCACCTTCTTGAGTAAAACGTCTTTCAATGTCTTGGTAACACAGTAGCATGTATACTACAAATACAAATATGCTCATGTGTGTTTCTGACTACCTTCAAACGGTTTGACTAATCTATTCACAAGATGTTTTGGACCACGTCTACTTGTACTTAGCACTGTCCGACTCTGATTAGACAACTCGAGGGGAGTGTTAATAAACAGAGCCATGAATACAACAACATGAACATGCAATGAAGTGCTCTAATATATGACACCATCATCAATGATCATCTTCACCTTCACAATCATCACTACTTTCCTTATTAGAATCAGACCCTGTGAACTCATTCCTTCCTAGAGGTTTAAAATCAATACTGTTGAAATTAAACTCTTGATTTTATGGTTTAAGCAGTTCAAACCTCCCTGAACCACCATCTCTGGACTTCTCAGATGAAATAATGATGTTTGAATCCCCCTCTTTTAAAAGCCTTAACTCTGTCTGAGCTGTGATTGAAGAAGTTTAGGATTCCCTTTTTAGTCTCTAAGGAATAGATTGATTTGTTTTTCATTGGTTGTTTTTCCATTGCTTTCCCCCTCTCGTCCGTGCGGCTCACTTCCAAGTGTTTCTCTGTTCCATTCCGATGTGAACAGAGCTTATCACGGAGGCTTAAAGCTTTTACTGCCTCTTTGATCCCATGGGTCATATAATACTCAGGGTGAGGAGTAAACTCTTATTAGTTTACAGGTTGCCCGAAATCTTTAAACAAGAGTAGCTCAGTGCTGCAAAGGAGAAAACTGTAAAACAACTATTCTGCACGTAGACTCTCTTCAAAGCCTGTAACTGTGATTCCAAGATGTTCAAATAGAGAACAAAAAGGCTCCCCTCTCCTAACTTTCTCAATCACTTCATTAAAAAAAAAAAAAAAAAAAAAGTGTCAGGGCCGGAATTTAATTAATTGCTGTAATTATGTATTTTGGACAACTTACTATTGAGTCACTCTCAGCTGCTTTTACATTTTTCAAATACCACTCAGCTTCTTGGCTACACCACATTAATTATGCTAATTAACCATTTTGACAGTTAATTTAAGATAATTAATAAAAATACTAATATTAGATGGCACACAATTGGAACAGAAGGGGAAAAAAGATTCTCGGCATGCGGACGAGAATGGAAAAAAAAAAAAAAAAAAAACTTTCTCTCCAAACTGGCTTTTAAATTGCTTCACTCTTTAAGTTCTCGGAGAGTTCTACTTTTCACCAACTCTTCAGGTCTTTCTTTTCTTATTAATGGTTGCATAAGAGACTTGAACCGGTTGAAGGCTGTCAAATAATAACCTTTCCTCTGACAGCACTGCTCAGCAACATAAGCAAAACATTTTAAAGTTCTATAAATGAAAAGCAAAAGGAGGTCATACAGAGCAATGCTCCGAAGTACATTAACATTGATTTTCTGATTACAGAGAGTCATTCAGTGCCTTGATCTATAAAACTCAATCATAGCTCATGGCATCTGTATGTCTGCTTTTAAGAGGGTGGATTACACGTCCATTAATGAACCTGAGTGGATGCTCTCAGACTGAGAGCTTTAGTTCCATTTGCACTACTGAAAGTTTCACCGAGTTGTAAGTCTTTTTGTGAAGTTAGAGAACAGGGTTGATATAGCATTGTTGAGTTGGTGAGTGATGGTGACTGGCGCTCCTGTGAACCTCTCTGGCAACGGTAGACTCATTTACAGCTGCTCCTTCTCTTTCTCTCTCTCTCTTTTATACTATTCTGCTGAATAGATGTGTGCCGTTGTGAGGAATTCATCACTGTCCTGTTCACACTCACAAATGTGACCCACACACACAACAGAACAAACATACTTGTTTTCTCAAGCTTAGTAATACTTTTAATGCACTTTGTTCCATATTCTCCATCAAAATGTTTAAAATAAGCACAGATTCCTCAAACCAATGCACATCATTGCAAATGATCATTACAAACCACTGTATTTAATATGACTGGCACTTTCAATGCTTTTTTAGAACCACATCCATTTTTTTTTTTATAAGTGAGAAACATTAGATATGTTTGATAAACCTAGAATGAAAAGTAATAAATGAGAAGAAAAACAAATAAAATATCTAGAGTAAAATATCTAGAATTTTAACTGTAATAATTAAATATCTTCACTTATTTGTTTAATTTTATTTATACTTATATATCATCTAATTATTATGTAATTGTACTTTTAACTTTTGAATAGCAAAATCACACAATTTAGGATTTTAACCTGTTTAGACTAGAATTTGATTGAAAAATTAAAACAAAACAGCTGATATAAGTTTTACATTTGATCTCATGAGGTTTATGATCAGCATTTTTTGAATGTTGAGCAATAGTGACCATGTGTTGTAAAAGAAAACAGAAACGCCTTTTTGTAACTAATTGTGAAAAGTGGCTCTCTCTTACATCACTTTTACCATACCACACCCAATTGATTAATCATTCAATAAAATTATATATTATTCAGATGTATACAAGCCATTTCAGGATAGCATGGTCCTCTACATGTTAATGGTTATCTTAAATTTAACAGTTTTATGCAGTCTTATAAAAGTGGCAGTTTTTCTTCCACTAATGCTTTTTAAATATAGCCTCCATTTACACTTGACAAGTGGGCTGCCATTAAATCATTTTAAGTAAAGTTTCAGATGTAAAAGTTTTCTGTTTTATTCACTCACTCTGACAAATTGTCTTTTAAGGGGACTGAAAATGAATGCTGAAATGGAGTGGTCTGTGGAAATGATTGATATGGTTTTGGTACATTACTGAAGTAGTCGTCCACACCCACCATCAACAATTAATTGTGCTGATGGAGGTTGCACTTTTGCATTAAAACAGAACCAAAATCATGACCTGTGTATTCAGTCAGACTACAGAGCCAGACTGAATTGTATTCCCAGTTGGTCTGTATGTGTCATTGTCTCTGGCTTCTGTACAGTGTTAGCTCATTAAGGGGGTCAAAGGTGAATAAGTGATGAATAGCTTGTTCATCAATCCAGTCAACAAGAGTGACCTCCAGTTCTTTGCTTACAATGCTCTTTAATGACAAAAAAAAAAAAAAAAAAAAAAAAAAAAACTATTATACATACAATATATTGTGCGTGTGTGCCTTATTTTTTAAAATATTAAAATATATTTGGTATTGTTCTATAGTAAAGAATATGGATATTTACTAAAAAAAAATGTCCCCAAAAGGTGGCAATATCCAAAATTCTTGTCCTTGTGGGGACATTTTTTGGTCCCCATGACAAAATCAGCTTATAAATCATTCTAAATTAGGGCAAGGGGATAGACAATACAGTTTGTACAGTACAAAAATCATTATGTCTATGGAATGTCCCCATAAAACATGGAAACCCACCGCACACATATCCATGTACAGTACGTGTAATATGTATGTATATAATTTCTTTGTAGTATTTATCATAAAAAGAGCATTTCAAAGTGCCATTTTAATTGCCACTTTTCGCTTTATGAACTAATGTGCTATTTATTTTTTTAAGTTTACACTTAATCCCACTTGTGAAAATGTATTTTTAAAAAAAAAAAAAAGCCATCGTTTCTGAGCAGAGACTGCTGACTATATTTAGACCAGATAATTTACTAGCTGTACTTCTAGAACTTCTAAGTACAGTTTGCTTTGACTTTATGTGAAGGACGTTCTTCAGCTTGACTTTGTCTTGATGAGGTCTGTGCTTTAGTATGATGAAGTCGTCGGTGCTGACTTTAAGGTGTTACAAAGAAAAAAAAAGAGAGGCTGTGTACTGAAGCAACAAACCATATGACCTTTTTTTTTTTTTTTTTCTTTTTTTTTTTTTTCTATTGCGTCCCTCATCAGGGTTTTTTTCTGTTTTTTTGACCCTATAATGCTGAAGTGGACGTAGAACAAGGGCAAGAGGAGATTAGCGGGCATGCTAACCTATGTATGTGTGAATGGAAAACAAGTTATGCTATTTTTGGCCGTTGAGCGTACATGGTCTAGGTGAACGCCAGCAAGCTCTTTACATACTGTGAAAATGGTTTACTTGCTCCATCAATGACTGAGAACAGCAGTTTCAGTAGCAAGCTATGATTTTGAGCCAGAGTGGCAGGTGTCTGGGGGTTGGAAGACACACACACACACACACACACATGAACACAAGTTCCCTACTGGCTGTTGTTATGTGCTGGTAAGAGCTCAGGTAATGGTGTGGTATTGCTGATGTAATTTGCTGTAACAGATGCCAAACAGAGTTGCCGGTGTGAGCTGTCGCGTTGACGCTGTTATTGTTATGACTGCAGCCATTTTGACTCTCAGGTGTGTTTTAAAGCTGGCAACAGTTGATGAGAGGAGGCAAGATGAATCAAAGCACACAAATATTTTTGTGTGTGTGTTTATGTGAACTCAACCCAGACCTGTCCAAACATATAGACTCATGCTTCCGCACACAAGTATGAGGACATCCTGACACAACACATTAAGCTCCCTCTGCACTTTTGACCCTAAATAAAACCACATCTCCACCTTCTCAAATGTCCTGCCTGTCTTTTTACGGACAAAAAAGGACTACAGCCCACACCCTCTGATCTATAAAACCCGAATTAGTCAAGTTTACGTAAATAACTCATGAAAATGGCTTGCAGTGACCCATTTAGAATGACATTGTGTTGCATTTTATTTGCGTAGGTTGGGCTTATTTACTCAAGTAAATTACGTCAGGAATGGCAGGTGACGACACTGCCCGCAAAACAAGTTCTTGGATGAACTTGGGTGATGGACACAAAGTAGTAGGAAGCTGCTTTCTCATTTGCTGTTTCCCACTCACTACAGCTTGCTTTCATCAAACTGTGAGATGCTCTCACCCAACCTGCATGTAAATAGACTAAAACTTCATTTTGTTCATTTTGGACAGACTGACTCCATATATTCTTGGGAGGTTGAAGACTTGTTATGGTGTAAGTGTAATGACAAACATGGTGGGAAAAGTGTGGGCCAATTATCATCCAACCCTGAGTCAGATGTTCCAACTTAATGTCACACTTACAGAATCACAGAGTGATGATCTATCACGTCTTAGCATACGCACATACGCTCCCTCTGTCAAGAAGCATGGCAGTGATGCTAATTTTGATTACCTTAATCACTGTATCACCACTGAATTATTAGAAAACAAATACAGTGTAAAATGATTTTTCAAAGTTTAAATAAAACAAAGATTACTGGAATACATTTTATAAGAAAATAGCATTTCAGTCTTTCTACTTCAAAATTTAATGTTTTGTAATTATTTGTGAAATGTAGCAATGTAATTATTTGTGAAAACACCAACACTATTTTTGAATGAACATAAAACAATGAGCATAATGTACAATTACATGATACATGAGGATATATGCAGCTATTTGCACTATATCTGCAATTACACTAAATGGAAATAGGCTACCTGATGTCATGACGAAAACGTACCTGTGGAAACTTTTTCGCAAGACACAAAATACATACCAATAAGTACATATCACTACAGTTTCCAACAGAAATTAACACTAGAGGTGGTAAAACATCGAGCACTTGTAATTGTTTTCGTACACAGTTATGATTACAGCTCCATATGTTTCGCTTTCTGGATGTAACAAGCTTGCTCGGTAGCTCAGCCGGCATGGAACTGAACTTAGGATGCGGAATCATTGGATTCGAATCCCATAAAAAAAAATGACTCACGATGAAAGAGCTGAAAGATGAGAGATTGAAAAACAAGCTAAAACATTGTTTTTACATCACATTCGCTGTTGTTCATACTATCGATAAGGTTTAGTTAGTGCAGTGGGTACGTTAATATAAAACATTAAGGAGCATTAGACTTATAGCGCCACTCAACGGACATTTCAAGTCAGAACTACGTACAAAACCAACGTCACATAAAACATACCATATGTATGTTCATCTGTTTCGGGGGGAAAAAAACCCGAACACTCTTTTAGCGCCACTCAATGGACATTTCACATTGAATATATCATGAAATGTACATAGCAGTATGAGGTAAAAATTCCCACAGATACGTTTTTGTCATGAGATCAGTTTGCAAATAGCATATTTTCTTAGTGATAGATTCACATTATTTAACATTTATTTACATTATGTACATTATGTAAAAATAGCAGTAGACCCATTTTCTTTGCAGTAAATTTAAATAGTACTTAGATGCTATTTATACTTAATGCAAATAGTGGCAGATATTTGTATCTCAGTATTGTAGTACATTATAAAACAGTTTGTAACAATAATGTATTGAGTGTAAATTATTAAGTACCCGTGAGGTACTGTCTTTCTCATTTTGCATATATCCTTTTAATTATTTATTGAAAATAAATGCCTTTCCAATCTGATATGTGATGGGAACAAGCTTGGCAAAAGGTAGACTCAAACTCAGGTCAATCACGTCAAAATTTACCTTACTACTATATTTTATTATGACTCATGTAAGTCATTTGGAAGTCTATATAATTTTTGTTTTATTCTCATATTGTTGAACATAAGCTAATCACTTTCCAACAATCCATTCAAGCCTAATTAATAATTTATCCAAAAAAAAAAAATAAATAAATAAATAATCCAACAGATTTTTCATCTGAGAATGTGGATGCAAAATATGAAAGTTGTCCAGCACAATGTCCAGCAGATGTGCTGATTTCCTATAGGAACATCCCAGAGGTACTGTAGAGTTCTTTTGGACTGGCATATCTGTGCTGCTCTAGAGAGGGTTTCCTGGAAGTTACTAGGAGATTTGCTCAGGCTGCTGGTTTAGGCAGTGTTGTCTTAATGATGTCCTCAGGGAAAGCCTCTACCTGATACCCACCCAACGCCATGTGACCTCCTGTTTACAATGCAAGATACTGCCAGCTGATCCCTCTCTATACACACACACATGCTGACGCAACAAATCGCAAGCGTTTACTTCAGTCGCACAAACATGATTATTCACCAATCTGGTCATTCAATAACGTATGCACACATAAACATATACGTGCATAAATATATACGTATGTCTATAATGATGCTGAATGCTGATCAAGTGTAAAAAGATTTTAAATTGCCATTTTAAATTTGACCTCGTTATGCTAGACTTCATTAAATATTTGAAGGATTAATATTAACTCATATGTTAAATCTAAATGTTCAATCTATAGGTCTCTCTTAGTTAACAAATTAGCTAATCTGCAAAATTGATGATGCCCCCGGGTGGTGTCAACCACTGGCGCGTGACTTTGAGCCAATGAGCTGAACCTGCAGCACACACAGCAGAAACAGCCAATCGATTTGCTCATCACAAATGAGGAACAAATCCATTAGCATAATCTACAATGACCAGATTTCTGAAATGGAAACCGGGGATATTACTTACGCTTGAGAGAACAAATGTTTTAGGTGTTGTGTTGGGATGTCCTTATCCCTTAACTCCCACAGTGTGTATAGAAGTATCTAGATAATGATAAATGAAATCAATAATATATATATATAGAGAGAGAGACAGAGAGAGAGAGAGAGAGAGGCTATTGCATATTATTATATATATGTTTAAGGCCATAATGATGTCTTCAGCATTTATTTATTTATTTATTTATTTATTTAAAGTGAATAAAGAACAGTAAAAGAACTAGAAATTAAACTATTTGCAAATAATCTTTATATTTTTAAATATGCACACATTTACTCTCACACATATGCCTATGTCTAAAATGCAGAACAGCAAAAAATGTTCCTGTCTCGTCACATTAAGTCATGAATTACAGAAATCACGTAATATAAATCATAATTTTTCTCTTAAAACAGTTGACATTAAATGTTTAGCTACTTACAATCACACTCTTTCACTGTTAAACCTGAATCATCATATGCTTCTGTAAACAGCCTTCTTTGATTTGACTGGACATCTCAATCATTTTGACATTGAGCACTGTTAGACCGCTGAGGCAGACCAGCCTAAACATTTAACTTTGATAACTTTTATCATCCTAGGAACAAATAGAGCAGTACACCAAGAATAGCTATATACTGTTACTGGTGATAATATGATGTGATGTTTGTTTAAATAAGCCTATGCTACATAGAAAGCATTATGTTTCATATAAAACAAACAGACAACTGCAAGAACAGCCCCAGCTGGGGAAAGGCCAACAAAGATGTAGACCAGGGGTCGGCAACCTTTTCGGCATGACGTGCCATATTTTATTTATTTATTTATTTCTGGTAAACCACTGTGCCAAAGCGTGCGCGCACACACACACACACACACCACTCGCACACAGAGATCGGAGATCGCTCTGTGCAAAAAAAATAAAAATAATAAAAAAATACATAAATAAATAAATAATAATAACATTCAGAAGCTCATAAATGTCTTATCAGCGCTGCCACGCGACTTTTATTAATCAGTACTGAATCGCTACATTATATTTCTCAGCGACGAAGGGTTTTTTTAAGTAACTAAACTCAGCTTGTTTGTAGAGAGACAGAAGCAGACAATTCTCACATCTCTCTCTCTCTCTCTCTCTCTCTCTCTCTCTCTCTCTCTCTCTCTCTCTCAAAATGACCATATTTGAGAATAAAAAAAAAATCAAGTAGCTTACATCACTGGATATAGCTGTCGGTCATTTTACATTTCTATCATAAAACAGTTGACTAATATTAAATGATTTGCAGCTTCATCTTACCTCGCTCTCTTTCAGCATTAAACTGATGCATCGCGCTCAGCGTCTGTGAATGGTAAACCCCGCCTACTTTGATTTGATTGGCCATCTCAGTCATTTTGACATAGACGCTGAGGCTTTGATCTGAAGCGCCTAGTATGTGCAGCGTTCACGCGCGCATCCGTAGGCCAGCACAAGTTAATTCTCACACTTTAATAGTATTTATAGTTCCTAATAGGCTGTGTGACTATGAGAAGTTATTACATCAAAATGTACGTCAGTATGCAGTTTTCCCTATTGCTCGTGTGCCAGCGATTATCCCTCGTAGGTTGCCGACCCGTAGACTATCACAAGAAAACAGGTCTGGTCACCTTAAAGTCCGTGTATTTGGTTAATGGCTGCCAGGCATATATCAGTTTGCAGAGCTGATATACATGTAGCACTAAATTTACATTTTACCTTTACAAATAGAATAGCATTTTTAATTTTATTTTTATAAAGTACTTTTAAATTTGTGTACTTCTTTCCGTAACCATTGGAAATGTGGCATTTTAAAACTGAACAAACTTTTTAAACTCTTGGTTGAGTTATATTTGGTCAATCTAAATTTGGCCAGATTTACCCACACACACCAACACACATCACGTGTAGCCCCTAGTCCACTTTCTAACTTGCTGTCGGTTACATCACAGTGTTAAAAGAGTGGGCAGAGACAGGCTTTGAGGGTGATTGCAGCAAGTATGAGATTGAACCTGTTGACTAATTAGAGCTATGAAAGGTTACAGACAGAAAGAAAAAAGGCAGGCAATTAAAACTCCCCATCAGGCGACCGCAACTCTTTCTGCTCAACTTCACTCTCAGCTACTCCTTAATCCTCCGTTTGGCACAGGCGCCCATTTGCAGAGACGCAGAGATCTTTCTCAAATCAGAATAAACTGTAAGTATAATCTGCAGCAAACATCCAAGTACCACAATTTGCTCAAAGACGCAAAGGGCCTTGCGTTCAGGAAACTTCTAAACCCTCTGACTGCAACGACCTGCAGAAATGTCAGCTTTGCAGTTGTGAAGATCAGAGACTGTTGCCTAAGTCTCCTGCTTCTCAAATGTTTCTCCTAAGAAAAAAAAAAAAAGTATCTTTCTGGAGTTTCAGATCTCTGAAATATCTCAAACTGTACTCATATTTGCAATATGCATTCACTATGAACTCTTTACTCTTACAATATGTCAATAATAGTGTCTTTTTTTTCTAAGCAATCTAAGGAGAAACATATGTGATAAATTAGGAAAAAAATACAACCGAGACATCCATTATATCTTCAAAGCTTTTAAAGTGCAATCTTTGCAGAAAGTGTTCATTCCTCTAGGTGGGGATGAGATAAACTGGAAGCCACACCTGTGAGGAGCTCTGTGTATTGTGTCGTTAGCTCTGTAATTAGCAGCTTGTCTGCGTGTGAACGCAGCGTGAGATTGTGGTCCTGTGTCTATTTTCTGAGTGATTGAGTTACTGGCATTTGAAAGTAAATGCATTTCACCTTGAATGATAAATGCTTGTGAGCTAGTGGCTCTAAATTACAGATTTGTCCTGTTACACCCCAATACTGCAAAATTCAGTTTGGAAATGCTGCAATTTTTGATTCTATATTGTCTAAAAACAAAATAGTACTTAAAATGAAAGTGGCAAGTGATTAAAGCATGTTTAAATAATGACACTTAAGATAGAGCTCAACGCTGAATGTTCTTCTTGGCCAGTAAGTCAAATTTCTCATAAATATCCCTACACCAATGGTTTTCAATCAGGGGGTTGGGGTCCATTAGGGGGCCTCAACTAATTTCCAAGGTGACCTCGAGATTATGTAATATGAGCCAAAACAAGCAGTAAAATAAGTTAAACAACAACTCTTTTATCTTTGAAGAACCAGGGTTTGCACTGCATATTTGAGCCTTTTTTTAGGTTCTAGACCTGAAAAAGTCATGCAAATTGGTAAAATAGTGTTGTGTAAAGTTGGCATTTTTACATATACACTTTTCTACTTATGAGTTTTTGGAGTCCATGAGTGCTCTTGTTAAATGTGGAGTGTAGCAGATTGACTTGAGTGCCAAATAGTTTAACTTAGATTACTGGGGTTGTAAACTCAGAATTAATTTTTTGTGCAATTCAAACGAACAATTCTTGAAATATTTCAGTTTATGAATCAGCCCATATGCAATCAAGCCTTTAAGAATCCTCAAGTTCATTCCAAGAAGCATTACACAAATCAGTTAATTCTGCAGTTAAACCTAGCTCATTAAAATCCAGCTGACAATACCCACCAAACTACACACAAAAACAGCAATACCTGGGTCATTCTATAATTGTGGTTACCTCTCATGTCTATGAAGTATATTTCTAATATATTTTCATCAATATAAAGCCCCAATTCTTAATTTCCTAGTACAGAATTATATTTTACCCAATCACACTACATGCTGAAAAAGTCATATCTTTTGTTCAAAAATGATGTTCATATCTCATAAAACCCTATTATTCTGCTGTCTGATTTTGTAAAGTTGCTAATTCTACTCTGCATTTAAGCATGAAAATTACCTCAAATATAAATTAATTTCATAGTTTAGCCTTCATTTATGTAAGTTAATCAAGACATTTGGGTGTGTTCTTCAAAAATAATATTTGTTTATTGTAGGGGTGTCAACGTTAACGCGTTAACGCATGTGATTAATCAAAAAATTTTAACGCGTTAATATTTTTTTAACGCAAATTAATCGTTTGATAAGGTTTGACCCCAACTTCTTCCCGTCATCGCAGCGCGGAAGGTTATCTATCATTGTGTGATGAGGTCACAGTGAACCAGTGTTGCCAGGGTAACGTTAGTGACACTAGTGGGCTATTTTGAAAATACAGTCGCGGGAAAAATTAGAGAGCCGCGGGTTGTGGTTTTTTGGGCTATATTTATAATGTACCGCGGCCGCCCAAAGTGTATGTAGACAAATAAAAATGAAAACAGATCCTTTTCCTAATGTGTATTATAGTTGGAATGTATACCTGGCAACTTAAGAATGGAGAGGCGGTTATAAACACCACAAACAACGTGAGTTTCAGCAGAGCACATGTTAAGGCTTTTACACAGCAGAAATAAACATGACAACAGCCACTATAGATTATATAAGATAATAAACACACGATTACAATAGGATATTTGTATGTGATTTTCTTGAGATGAATGTGTACATCTGAAATGCTAATTTGTGCAGCGATATAAAAGGCTATAAATAGCATATTTTAACAACAGTAAACGACCAAATTCCACATAAAAGGAAGTTATTACAAACACTCGATGCTGGTTTAAAGTGAGTTCTGAGTAAAAGTGTGTACTATTAATCTCATAAATTGTCTTATGTAGCATGATGCTAATATTAGCTCTAATGCAGCTGCAGAACAGGTCAGATTCTTCTTAACAATGCATTTTGTCATAATACTTCATGTAAGGTCGCAATAAAATGTTTTGTTGTATTTATTTAGAAATACTTTTGATAATAGTTGGGTAAATGTAAACTGGGATTGAAGCGATGTGGCTTGGTAAACGATTTATTGACAGTATAAAGGCTGATAATGGCTGAATAAAAACAAAAAAATAATAATGATTATGTCTCATACCTGGAGGAAGTGTGAAAGGTTCTGTTTCCTTAAACTAGTTTGTCATGCATTTCTTTATTTCAACACATTTACAGGTAAAAACTAGTATTTTAAATTTGTGATTAATCATGATTAATCACAGTCCATGACTGTGATTAACACGATTAAATTTTTTAATCGATTGACAGCACTAGTTTATTGTGATATAACTTGTTTTATTTGTGTCCGAAAAACCATTGTCAGCTAAGTTACCCACTAGAAAAAAAACCCTCAAAAAGGAATGGTTTGTCCCATTCTCGCCTAATTTGCACAGTATGATGTCATTTCTTCTAGAAGCACATGAATGAAACACTAAAAGGTACGTTCTCTCTCTTTCCCCTAATATTGGTTAAAATAGCAAACCTGTGTCAAGAGTGGATTAACTGACAGTCAACAGTGTTACACAAGTAGTATTGCTGCAAATATTAACACAACAATTTAACTAAAACTCATGTATTATTCCTGAAAATATATTTCTAAACATACCATATGCTCAGTAGTTTTACCCTTCCATGTTGAGTATAGGCCCAACACACTAAAAATGTCAACTAAGTTACCTGTCAACTGTGTTACCCAGTAAAGGTAACATAGTGGACAGTAGCAAACATAGATGGTATTTTATGCACATATTCCTACAGATAACCTTTATTTATATAGCACTTTATACAATATAGATTGTTTCAAAGCAGCTTTACAGTGATAAACAAGAACATAATGATTCAGTGATGCTACAGAGATCAATTAAAACAAAAAAACAAAAAAACAATAGTGTCATTGTTCAGTTAAGGTCAGTTTGGTGTTTAGTTCTGTTCAATAACTCTGTAAAGTTTGAGTATTGTTTACAAACAATTCAAAAGTCAAGAAAATGCCAAAATTATCTGCCACAGAAAAACAGCGGCAGATAACAATACAGGCAGCAAAGCATTGTCTTTTAGTTTGTCTTTTTGAAAATCCCACATCGAATTGTGTCGCTCCGGTTTCTGACATATCCTCGGTTCCCTGAGATAAGGGAATGAGCATTGCGTAGCTAATGCTATGGGTAATTTTAAACGAATCTACTAAACAAAGGGCAGAGTTCTTACTGACGCGGTCTGTATCTTCATTAAAAATAAAGTTCATCCACTCTTTCCTAACATTGGGATCAGAAGGAAGGCAATGCAAAATTTGCACTATTTGCACAATTTCCACAAATTGGCACTGCAGAGTGTCCTGTTGTTTTCAGAGCATCTTTATTGCTTGGTTTCTGCGTAGACCTGCACGTTTGCCTCGCTCGTAAACACTATGCACGAATCGGTGGGCAGGGCTAAACAGGCAGTGATGTAGAAGCAGGTGTTGATCTTCTTCTGCAGAGGCAGTGCTTATCCACACTATTACATCATAGAGTAGAACATTCCAAAAGCTCTTGTTTTGGCAGACTGCCTTCAATATAAGCTGTTTTTAGACGCAGATGGGAGTTTTACTTAAACATGTTCAAAGGGCAGAAAGGAAAATGATTGGTTTACAGATTCAAAAAATGAAATTGAAGCAGAGGTGGGGTTAAGAAATTTGGATGTGTGGAGGGAATTCAGACAGATATGTTACTGATGCTTCGTGGGAGGCATTTATTACAAGGTAAGTGAATTTACCATGTATTTTCATGAAAAAACATTAACACCTCTAACGTTTAGTGAGATAATTAGCGAACAATTGGAGTAAAACATACTTTTCCAATGCTACCGCGCTGTCTGTGAAACCAATATGAGCGACAACAGAATGCGTTCAAATCTCTGTGACATTTCATCAGTCAGTTAGCGTTAGCATTAGCACTGCTCTCGGGGCAGAAGTACTCAATATTCATATTACTGTTATTTTTACTGAACTATGCGCTGATCTGAGGGCAGGAGTACTCAATAGGTCCCTATTACTGTTATTTTTAGTGTACTATGCACTGCTTTCGGCGCAGAAGTACTCAATATTCATATTACTGTTATTTTTACTGAACTATGCGCTGCTCTCAGGGCAGGAGTACTCAATATTCATATACTGTTATTTTTACTGTACTATGCGCTGCTCTCGGGCAGGAGTACTCAGTATTCATATTACTGTAATTTTTACTGAATTATGCGCTGCTCTCAGGGCAGGAGTACTCAATAAGTTCGTATTACTGTTATTTTTAGTGTACTATGCGCTGCTCTAAGGGGAAGGGGTACTTAATATTCATATTAATGTTATTTGTACTGTACTATGCACTGCTCTCAGGGCAGGAGTACTCAATAGGTCCGTATTATTGATATTTTTACTGAACAATGCACTGCTCTCAGGGCAGGAGTACTCAATATTCATATTATTGTTATTGGTAACACTTTAGAATACTGTTTCTTACTTACTGCATAACTAATAAGGAATTATTGAAGAACTAACAGGTAATTATTAACTACTAATTGTTAACTACTAAGGAAGATGTGTTAACTAATCAGTATGTAATACAATTTTATGACTGTGTTAAGTAACAGTTAGCTAATCAATAACTAATGTATTCTACCATACCTCCTGAAGAACTATTATTAATTATCTGCTAGTTAAAGGTCAAGAAAAATAACTATGAAATAACTACTAATGAACAGTCATACACAATTACACAGTTGTGACCTTTTCATATAAATGTTATTAGCAGTAGTAGTAGTAGTAGTATGAAAATGCGATTTTATAGAGGTTTTGCCTGTGTAGTTAATTTTTTTGTGAGTGTGTTTTGTAAGAAATCAGCTTCCGATAGGAACCCTACCACCACTCCAGTGCCTTGCAATAACTTACCTTAGTTTTTATATTTTATATACAGTACTGTATGTGTGCCTCCTCAGCATATACCACATTACCATTAATTCAATTCCTGTAAGTAAGGCAAGGACTGAAGGAAAGTGAAAATACAGGTAACCAATTAGTAATTAATAAAGAATTATCAAATAATTATGCAGGACTTATTTCAAACCTTAAACAGTAGGCCTATTCTAAAGTGAAAATATTGGGAACCCATTAGTGACCAATAAATAATTACTAGATAATTCTGCAAGAATTGCTTAGAACCTGAAACAGTATTCTAAAGTGAAAATATAGGGAACCCATTAGTAATTAATAAATAATTATCAAATAATTCTGCAGGACCTATTTCGAACCTGAAACAGTAGGCATATTCTAAAGTGAAAATATAGTGAACCCTTTAATAATTAATAAAGAATTATCAGATAATTCCGCAGGAATTACTTAGAACCTGAAACAGTGTTCTAAAGTGAACCTATTAGTAAATAATAATTACTACATCATTATGACTCAAATCAAACTTACACTCTAAAAAAACCTATAAAAGTAATCATAAACTTTGTAAAATACACGACACAACTTGTTTACGATCTTTATTTCAGATAAGAACATGTCTTAATACAGCATATTTTATATTTTATATATTTTTCCAGTTTAAACGTATACTGCCCACATTTAAATTAATTTAACAAACATTTTATAATCAAAAGTAAAACATTTAAAAGCAATTCAAGTGTAATCAACCGGTCTCCTGTTTTTTCCGTAGCGGTGCTGGATCTCGTGCGGGAGCTGGGCTCAGGGAAACTGCAGATCGCCGCTCCGCGTTTCACTCATAGCTGAAATATGCTGTGACTGACTTCGTAACCTGCCCATAAACAAACAGTGTACAGCTCTGAGAACATGTTTTAACATCCAAAGTGTGCACCTGACATTGCGTACCTGATGTTTTGCATAACATAAATTGTGACCCGTTCTGGCGAAATGAGTCAGAAGTCGCACAAACTAATTTTGAGCTACAGGCAAAAGAAGTGAAAAATGTCAGTTTTAGTCGAATTTGAGGTTTTCACAAAAATGAGTTCATTAAGCCCTCTTCTAGCGACCCCAATGCTCCAAATAGTAATTAAACATCTAAAATGATCTTTATTTGTACGTTTTCTGAGAGGAATACCTTTTCTCTGCTCACTTCTGGACAACTGCTGCTGCTTCTCACCACAAGTTGTAGGTCTATTGTTGCAAAGCGCAGCATTCCAGCTTTGTGAATATTCATATCGAATTCTCGATGACATTAGTCCAAACCAGTGAAATATGATTTTAAACCCATGCTGATGAAAACAAAACGATCACGCTGACTGACATTTGCAAAGCGCGTGCATAAGATGTGCCTTTGCGCGAGCGCGCAATCTCCCTTATGAAGTAAATTATTGCGAAATATGTATCGGCGAGATTCACACAAACATAATCTGTTATGTCTTACATGAACATTTAGTTAATGGTTGGGGGAAAATCTGATGTCTAACATTATATTTGATCCATGCATTAGAGTAGGTCTTAAACTAGATCTGTCTCAATATTAATCAAACATTAAAAGAAAAGACGGAATCACTTGCTGCTCTTGATTAAACTACTGTTTATTTGCATCTTTGTTATTATTTTTAATAACAAATATAAAATAAAAAATAGTTATATTGTGATTAATAATATAGGAATTATTCTTAAGAAAAAGAATTGGAGGAAAATACGTAGCATTGCTTGGTGATTTTGCTTTGCAATCTTTAACTCGATTTTTCTCAGAATTAGATCTGCTGCCTCTACTGCCTTCAAACGGCTGTAGTCATTGTTTGTCAGATTCCAACAAGTCATATATCATTTTGAAGGTAATTTAATGGAAAATGTGAAAATAAAAATAACTCATTTTTGAAAATTTGCGCATTCCGACTCATTTTGCCAGCACTGGTCACAATTGATTTACAGCACAGTAATGATTTTATAGATTAAATAAAATGTACAAAAACCTGTATTTCGCCAAAGAAATGCACCAATTCAGTGGAGTTGAAAGGGAGGGAGGGAGGGAGGGAGGGAGGGAGTGTGGGGGGGGGGGGGGGGGGGGGGGCTGTTAGGCGTTAACACAACACAAAAACTACCCAAGACTGATGCTGCCAAGTACAAAAATAGTGCAAAAATGGAGATTAATGAAAAATTGTGTATGTTTGGTTCCACCTGATAAAAGCACATAATAGCCAGATTTGGACGGTAATTGGTTCTCATGGGGACGTAAGCGATTTTCAATATTTGCAGGGGTTAGTCTGTGATTTTATTGCCATCCGAATCCAGAATGTCATCGTTTTTCTCCCACCATCCCTGTAAAAATCCCCAGCTGAATTAACAAGGTCATGTGGTAATTTAATTGCTGTCCGAATCCACATCTCTGAGAAGAAATTGATTCAAAATAAACTGTTTAAATCCTTTTTGACCACCGTATAACACCATATACTGTTGTACTTTTCATGCATATTAATTACTTAAAATAAATACTGAAATACTAGAAAGTATTTACAAGAACAATATTTCATAACTGCTCCACCACAGTGATTGGGTGCTGTTAAGAACAAAAAGACCAGAAAAGCACAAACATTTGAAATGGGTCATTATTATGGCAGTAACAGGTATGCAATACAACTTTAAAATATGTATAGGCCTGCAATTGCATGCATAAAAATGTAAACCAAGCAGCTTTGTTTACCTCATGTAAATAAGAAGTTGCATTAACTTATTTCTGCTAATCTCCACATTTTTAATGACACCCATCATTTTGAGAGATAAAATTTAAGAAAACCATTTCAACTATTGTGGGTCTATTTTCCTATTTTTAAACCAGCGATTTAAATAAACAATGAATAGTATATTATTACATTTAAATTTATTTATTATTCCAAGCATATGACATTTTATTTATAGCAGACAACCATGCGACTGGCCATGTCAGCAGTGCATTCCTAGGTTCATATAATCACACATCTTGCTTCTCCACTGTAAATAAAGCATCAAATCCATGAGTTATCACTGAGGTGCCATGTAAATTCATTTTTACATACGTTCACATGAGAAACAATTACCATCTGATAGGACTTCTCTCACAGAGTTGACTTGGTGATACATAAATGTGATTGCAAAAGATCCCAGTGTCAATCTACAGTATGTGCAACCACTTAATGTTCTCAGACTTGTAATTTAAAAAATAGCCAAAATGATTAGTGTTTGTTTTTGTTTTGTTTTTTAATCGTGCTGTTAATGTTGTTTCATTCATTGTCTGTTGTACAGATTGTTTGTGTAAGAACAAAATGAAAGAAATCGTGATTGAAAATAATCAGTTTACGGGTCCAATATTGCAATAAAATAATCAAGTATAATTATGACTACTTTCCATTTTTATACCATTACAAACAAATCCAGAAAATGAAATGCATGTATAATACACAGGAACATTTCACAACAAAAAGGTATAGCAGGTGTGTCATTAAAATGCTGTAGTTTGAACGTGCTCCCTTTAAAACCAGGCACTAGGCCATAGGTCGCCTTGCCAGATATCTTCTCAAAGTCAGTTTCTCAAAGTCTGCAGATGTGTTTGCAACGTCTTCCTGCATTTGAAATGCATAAAGAATCTGGTTTCAATTTACACTGATAGTCATGAAAAAAATAAGTTTAAAAAAATTTAAACAAAAAATGTATTTTACCTGAAGGGTTTAGTTTTGGGTATTGAATCATGAACATCCTCATTTTCATATAAGTCCTGGACCACTTTATTTTGTGGAGAAAACTTGCATACCAGCAACATTACATTATTGACCAGCTCACTGCACAGCATCTGAAATGTAGCAATGTAAACAAACATAATTACTAGTAAAATCATAAGATCATAGATAAAAATCACATTTACAACTTCCTCAAATTTGACAATTTCTTAATGACACATAATGCATCCTTAAACCCTGCCATTCCTAGAGCCTACTGTACTCTGTTTGGTCTCAGTTACAACTACAGTGATTGAGGGCAGATTAGAGTAGACATTTGAGGGACAGTCGATGAAGTCTATAGGCTGGCATTATGCAAACAAACCAAACAGGTAACTGGTAACAGGAAGTGAGACTGGAGTTTCTGACACTCATTTCAGCACAGCAGTTCAGACTTAATTCTTACTTTTAGGAGACAAAACATTTTTTTGTCATTCAGTTTGATCTTTAAACCTTTGGAGACCTTTTACATTTACAAACAGCTATATTACAATGCATGACAGGCAATATTTGGGGGAAAATAATATGGGCACTTCAAATATCAACAAGATTCTCAACTAAAACTAGAGGAACTTACAAAGAAAGTCCAGAAATTCCCTTACTCCAAGAATGGGCCAGTGATAGCTTCTGCTTTTTCAAGAATGTTATTCTGCAAAGAGAAGAAAAACTACATGGAACAGTCACAGTCAATGACAGGTTTGTTGTCATAATAAGCATGTGAAAATGTAAAAAAAAAAAAAAGAAAAAAAAGTAGTTTCTTGAATCTACAATGCAGCATACAGTGCATTTGTCAGTTCTCCAGGACTTTAGGAAGAAACAATTATGAATAATATATATACAGAAAACAGATACCTTCTCTGTGTGTAGTTACCAGTGCATATTGAATAAGATAACAAATATACAGTACATTTTAGTTTCTGGTAAACCATCTTTGCATGAAGGTTTACCATCTGGTAAACCTTCATTGCAATAGAACTACCATACTACTCTCCATACATCTACTAACAAATACTACAACTAATTCATAGAAAACATAAAACATATAACATGGAAAAGTACCTTGGCAAAAGTCAAATAAAGTTGTACAAATATGAACTGTAATAGAAACCAATTATTTTTCTTTTTTTTTTTTTTTTTTTATTTACTTCTTCAGGAAGCTGCTGAAACAAAAGGAATATTGCCCTTTTTTTCTTCTTCCCAACTCTGGTCTCACTGTCCTGAAATATTAAGAAAGAAAAAATGTATGGGTACAGAGCATTATTATTATTATTATTATTATTATTATTATTATTAGCAGGCAAGTTATATTCAACAAATCAGTTATAATCATTTTTTCTTAGACTACTGTATTTTCAGCTACATACAGTTTAAACCAGGAGTGCCCAGTTCTGTTCCTGGAGATCTACCTTCCTGCAGAGTTCAGCTCCAATCCTGATCCAAACAAATCTGTCTGTAATTATCAAGTGCTCTTGAAGATCTTAATTAGCTGGTTCATGTTTGTTTGATTAAGGCTGGAGCTGAACATTGCAGGAAGGTAGATCTCCAGGAACAGGATTAGTTTAAACCAAGGGTTTTAAAATTGTTCCTAGAGTCTCTCAAGGTAATCCAAGGAAACCAAGGAATAAGGAAAACATTCAAAATGTACAATGCTGTCAACTGGGGAGGCTCCAAAAAAAAAAATAATAAAATAATTGCTCGAGGTGGTTTTTGGCTTGTGTGATTAAGGTTTAAAGCAAATAATGTGAGATGGAAATGCAATTGCCGTACAAATTCCTCTATGCACATCAAAAACATCATGTGATTTTGTGCGACGGGGCGGCATAACCTGACTAACCAGCGGACCAATCTTATTGCACAGCATCTGAAATGTAGTTAAGGTCATTCTTAAATGCCCAAGCAAAGTATAGTCATATGGAAATACTTTGATGAGAGTAGCGCATAGTACACTAAAAGTAACAGTGATATGAAGCTATTGAGTACTCCTGTCCTGAGAGCAGCACATAGTTCAGTTAAAAAAAAAAAAAAAAAAAAAACAGTAATATAAATATTGAATACTCCTGCCCGGAGAGCAGTGCATAGTTCAGTAAAAATAACAGTAATGTGAATATTAGGTACTCCTGCCCTGAGAGGAGCGCATTAGTTCATTAAAAATAACAGTAATATGAATATTGAGTACTACTGCCCCCAGAGCAGCGCATAGTACACTAAAAAATAACAGTAATAGGGACCTATTGAGTACTCCTGCCCTAAGAGCAGGGCATAGTTCAGTAAAAATAACAGTAATATGAATATTGAGTACTCCTGCCCTGAGAGCAATGCATAGTAAACTAAAAATAACAGTAATACGGACCTATTGATTACTCCTGCCCTGAGAGCAGCGCTTAGTTCAGTAAAAATAACAGTAATATGAATATTGAGTACTCCTGCCCCGAGAGGAGCGCATAGTTCAGTAAAAACAACAGTAATATGAATATTGAATACTCCTGCCCCGAGAGTAGCGCATAGTACAGTAAAAATAACAGTAATATGAATATTGAGTACTCCTGCCCTGAGATCAGTGCATAGTACAGTAAAAATAACAGTAATATGAATATTGAGTAATCCTGCACTGAGAGAAGCGCATAGTTTAGTAACAATAACGGTAATAGGGACCTATTGAGTACTCCTGCCCGAGAGCAGTGCATAGTACAGTAAAAATAACAGTAATATGGACCTATTGAGTACTCCTGCCCTGAGAGGAGTGCATAGTTCAGTAATAATAACAGTGATATGAATCTACTAGCACATAGAACACTAAAAATAACAGTAATATGGACCTGTTGAGTACTCCTGCCCTGAGAGCAGCGAATCGTTCAGTAAAAATAACAGTAATATGAATATTGAGTACTCCTGCCCTGAGAGCAGCGCACAGTACAGTTAAAATAACAGTAATATGGACCTATTGAGTACTCCTGCCCTGAGAGCACTGCATAATACACTAAAAATAACAGTAATACGGACCTATTGAGTACTCCTGCCCTGAGAGCAGTGCATAGTACTCTAAAAATAACAGTAATACGGACCTATTGAGTACTCCTGCCCTGAGAGCAGCGCATAGTTCAGTAAAAAGAACAGTAACAGGGACCCATTGAGTACTTTCGCCCTGAGAGCAGCGCATAGTACAGTAAAAATAACAGTAATAGGGACCTATTGAGTACTCCTGCCCTGAGAGCAAAATATAGTTCAGTGAAAAGAACAGTAATATGAATATTGAGTACTCCTGCCCTGACAGGAGCGCATAGTTTAGTAAAAATAACAGTAATAGGGACCTATTGAGTACTCCTGCCCTGAGAGCAGTGCATAGTACAGTAAAAAATAACAGTAATACGAACCTATTGAGTACTCCTGCCCTGAGCGCAGCGCATAGTACAGTTAAAATAACAGTAATATGGACCTATTGAGTACTCCTGCCCTGAGATCAGTGCATAATACACTAAAAAAAAACAGTAATACGGACCTATTGAGTACTCCTGCCCTGAGAGCAGTGCATAATACATTAAAAATAACAGTAATACGGACCTAATGAGAACTCCTGCCCTGAGAGCAGTGCATAGTTCAGTGAAAAGAACAGTAATATGAATATTGAGTACTCCTGCCCTGAGATCAACACATAGTTCAGTAAAACGAACAGTAACAGGGACCTATTGAGTACTCCTGCCCTGAAAGCAGTGCATAGTACAGTAAAAATAACAGCAATACGGACCTATTGAGTACTCCTGCCCTGAGAGCAGCGCACAGTTCAGTGAAAAGAACAGTAATATGAATATTGAGTACTCCTGCCCTGAGAGCAGTGCTAATGCTAATGCTAATGCTAATGCTAACGCTAACTGACTGATGAAATGTCACTGAGATTTGAACGAGTTCTGTTGTTGCTCATATCGGTTTCACAGACAGCGCGGTAGCATTGGAAAAAGTATGTTTTACTCCAGTTACCTCATAAGCAACTTTGGTGTGATCAACTGATGAAGCAGTCTAATGAAAATGCATACTATATGATATATTTAGTCGATGATTATTTGTTCTGTTCATCTTTGTTCGCTAATTATCTCACTAAATGTTAGAAATGTTAATGTTTTTCATGAAAATACATGGTAAATTCACTTACCTTGTAATAAATGCCTCCCACAAAGCGCCAGTAATGTATCTGTCTGAATTCCCTCCACACATCCAAATTTCCTCACCCCACCTCAGCTTCAATTTCATTGTTTGAATCTATAAACCAATCATTTTCCTTTCTGCCCTCAGAACATGTTTGAGTAAGTAAAACTCCCATCTGCTTTTTAGACTAATGGGACAGTTTTTAGTTCTGAAACTTACAGGATGTTTTTATAGTACAATGACCTCTTATATGTCAAAAGATCAAGGGAATTTTGGTTTCTCAGTTCATCACCTCTTTAAAAGAGCAAGGGAAAGTCAAGGTAGTAGCAGACTTGAAAGAAAGAGAGAAGCGTAGGAAACATTCTTTCTAGAGGAAATTCAAGCAGCAGAGCAGAATGTTAGCATGTTGGATCTATTTTTTTTCCCAATACTTTTCAATGAACATTACAAATGGAAACTGCTTCATTCAAGAACTTGTTCAATAAACAATTTAAGTGGGTGCAAACTAGAACCTGTTCACTAAGCACCTGCAGTGTATGTATGTATATTTTTTAGATATTTTTCAATATCTAGAACCTGTTTAGTATCCAGCTGCAAACTCAAACTTAAAAAATAAATAAAAAATTGTTGTAAGTATTGTCAGACCTGTGTCCTGTCTTGTGTTGTAGTTTTTTTTTGTCTCGTGCTCCCCTAGACTTAGTTTTCCCTCATGTATGCCCATATTTGGTTATGTTCCTGTTCCTCTCTTTATTGTTTCATCATTAGTTTATTAGTTCCCAGCTGTGCTTGATTAATTATCTAGTTTTATCCTGTGTACTTAAGTTCCTGTCTGTTTAGTTCTATTTCGTCTGATCTACTCGTTACACTCCCTGTGTGTCGCTGTCCTGCCTTGTTTTGCCCTGTTGTTTGGGATTAAAGACTGTTATTTTGAAGTTTACCGCTCATCTCCTTGATTCCCTTGTGTGCACTGTGACAAGTATAACCTTTGATGTATTGTTTCTTGGTAATTTCTCTACTTTCTCATGTCCAGTCAACTGTGCTACCTTTGTCAACTATGTTTCCTTAAGGTCAACTGTGTTACTGATGAGTTTATAATTTTCAAAAATACTTAGTTGCCTACTGTACAACATGTTTAGTGTTAAGAAATTACCCACTGTGTCCTTTGTCCCTCAAGGTATTTTTCTTTCAAGACCGCATATACAAATTTGACTTATTTGAGAAAATATGATGACCATTTAACTACTTTTGTGAAAACGGGGATCTATTATGCCTCTAAATATATATGTGTGTTTTTGTTAAATGTGAGCCAAAATCATCACAATTAAAAGAACCAAAGACTTAAACTACTTCAGTCTGTGTGCATTGAATTTATTTAATACACAAGTTTCACAATTTGAGTTGAGTTAGTGAAATAAATGAACTTTTCCATGACATTCTAATTAATTGAGATGCACCTATATATATATATATATATATATATGTATTTATTATTATTATTTTTTTTCCCCCAAAGTACTGATTAACTTTTTTTAATTGGATACAAAATCTGTCAATCAGGTTACTATTTAAATTTTAGGTATTTTTCCAAGCTATGAACAAATATGTATTTTGACTGTAACATAGTTGACCGGAATAAATCTAACATCTGCTTTTTGAAAAAAAAAAAAAAAAAATCCCAAAACCAGGTAACCCTGAGTTTGACTAATAGAATAAGTCCATGATTTTAAGGGTTTTATGTAAGGTCATGTTTGGGTTTTTGGGAAAAAAGGAAAACTTTTTTTCTTCACATTGTCAAATTCCAAAGGTACCCCTAATTATAGAATGACTCACCTGTTTGTCTTGTTTATTCAGTCAGTCAAATCATCTGCTCTCCCTTCTTGTTTGGACCATCAGCAGTTTTCTCTGTAACCATCCAGCAAACTTCCAAACGATGTCTGTATATCCCAAGGTAGAACATCTTTTGTTAGCAGATCTTAATATCCCAACGTAATTTCTGCTAAACAACAATCAAACTCAAAGAATTGTAAAAAATATCCTCGTCACCAGCTTTTTTTAATGCATGTGCTTACCAGAACATCATGTGATTCAAAACATCATATGTGCCTCACAAATATACATACATATATACAATAGCTGTCAAAATTAATGCTTTATTTATAGCAGTTTAAAGTGGTAAAAATATTTAACACAATTATTGCAGCATCCTTTTTTTTCCCTGGCATCCTTTTATGGAAGACTATATGAACGCTATGAAGCATGATAAGACGCAAAAGAGTACTGTGTTATTTATAAGGTACTGTGATGCAGTTCTCTGTAAACACAGGCATCTGACACGTGCGCACAGAAAGCCGCTTCAGACAGCGTGTCAGGCACCACTAGCGCAGTTCTCTTTCATGGACAAACACACACAAACAGACAGAGAGAGACAGACAGAGTTGTCAAAATGGCCGTTTTGGTGAGTGACCTCTTTAACACAAACTTAAATTAGTTAAAAAGTCATAAATGACTGTAATGAGTTGCGAAAAAATGTGTCAGATTGACATCATGTGCATCAGGTTTTAAAGTGACAGCACTGCTTTTTAAAGTGAAACCTACAGAAAACCGGCTTCAATGTATTTATGCATATATAGTTTATGTTAAGATTGATACTGATCTTCGTTAATAATAGGCTACTTAGTAAAAAAAAATGCCATTAAACACATTTTAAAATATACCATCTTTTTGTTATTTCTACATGAATTTGGGGATTCAGTGTGTAATTATGACAATAAAAATATATCATATTAAAATGTGATTAATTGTGATTAATTATAGAAAAATGTGATTAATTAGTTAATTTTTAATCAATTGACAGCACTAATATGTATAAAATATAATTAAAGATTTATTAAATAAAAATAAACAAAAAACTAATAATATAATGTACAGTAGAATATAAGAGATATAATATAGTGTGTGTGTGTGTGTGTGTGTATATATACTTTTTTGACAGAAATAACAACAGTATATGGATAGGGAATGACGTGAGTAAAATGACAGGATTTTCATTTTTGTATGAGCTATTCTTTTAATGGGTAGGCAAAACTAATATTTTAATTTTTTTTTTTTTTTTCTTTTCTGTAGAATCATCCTTGGCATTAATGCATAGATGAGCTACTGGGGGTCTCAAGACTACTCTCTAGACATACCCTGTGGCTATATGTTTTTGAAGTCATGAAGGCAAATAAATGCCCAGTTATCTGAGCTATCGGCGATGGGTGAACCCCCAAATTACCTCTGGGCTGGTACAGAGCCGGGTGGAAGGTTCCAGAAATCATTAGTTATTCTACACCAGTTTAAGGTGCCAGGACCCGACCACTTTACTCACACAGGTAATGATGCGTGTTGTTTGCCCATGACTCCTGCCTGCCTCCTGCGATAAGAAAGAAGAAATGCCAAAGAGCCCAGCACACCTGAAAGAAAAAAAAAAAAAAAACAGAGAGGAGAGAGGCACAAGATGAGGGAAGGAGCGAGAAAGGCGAGGATGGATGGACATGCTCGTTTCCGTTCAGCCCAGGATCTGTCAGTGCACCCTCACATGGAGAAACAGCAAAGGCAGAGAAGGAGAGATTTATTAAGAATGACTTCGAAACAAAATGATGCGTAACTTTATAGAAAAAGTCTTAAAAATGGGATTTGAAAGGGATAGTTCACCCATAAATGAAATAGTGTTGTCATGTACTTGCCCTCATGTAATTCCAAAACCATTCATCATTTTTTTTTTTTTTTTTTCTGTGCCATTGAGGTGAATATGTGAACCGGATCAGTCCGCTTTGTGAATGAATCATTCAGACCCATTTAATGAAGCAGATCAACCAAAAATAACCAATTCAGAAGAACAATTTGTTCGCAAATAGGGTAATGCTGCTACTCTCATGAACTCCTATGAAGAGGCCAAGGAGAGCAAGAGTGGATGTCAATTGTTTCAGAGAATATCACTAAAATTTCACACAAAGCTGTTTTATGGCTAATAATATAGCATTCAAACTCATGTGGACTCCTTTAGGAGGCTGAAAAAGCTCCAGTCACCATTCATTAAAAATTGTATGATAAAAAATGACCAGCATATTCTTCAAAATTTCTGTTTTTGTGGAAGAAATTAAGTCATACAGGTTTGAAGCGACATGAAGGTGAGTAAATTAAAGGGGTGGTTGATTTTTTTTTTATTTTTTATTGTGTTTATCGGGTGCAGTCTAACGTGTTAATGCTTTGTTAAAAAACGCATTATTTTTCACATAATTTACTTCTCCCTTCCAGACCAGCATCCTTCTGCAGCTGCGAGTGACCTGGTCTCGTTTGGTGGCAGTGAGTGTGACGCCATGGATGACAGCATGTCATTGGCGGCTTCAGATGCGGAGGAGCTGTCGGGCTTGTCTTGTGAGCCTGCCCCCCTGGCATCTGCACAACCCAGCGTAGCCAGCACAGGCATGGACGCTGAACTTTTTCCGTATCCTGTCTAAAGCTGTGGAGGAGCTGGGTTTGGAGTGGTCTCCGCCGGAGGAGCCCACCCGTAGCTGCCTGGATGTGTGGTTCTTGCCGGGGCGCCGTCAGGCCCCTCGACAACGAGCTTCACCATTCTTCCCGGAGGTCCATGACGAGATCACCAGGTCGTGGAACGCCCTACTCGGCCCGCCTTCTTGCCTCAGCTTCGTCCGCCCTCACATCTGTCGACGGCGCCGAAGAAAAAGGGTACAACAGTCTGCCTCCCCTGGATGAGTCAGTGGCTGCGCATCACTTGCTGGACAAGCCTACTCGTCTGCTAGACAAGCGACCTCGGCGCTTCATTCCATGGCGGTCTTACAGGTCTTCCAGGCCAAGCTCCTCCGTTGCATGGAAGAGTCCGGCCCAGACCCCCCAGCCTTTAAGGAGCTGCGCAGTGCGACCGACCTGGCTCTATACGCCACCAAGACGACAGCACAGGCGATTGGCAGATCCATGGCCAGCCTAGTGGTGCTTGAGCGCCATCTATGGTTAAACCTCACGGAGATCAAGGATGCGGATAAGGTCCCCTTCCTCGATTCCCCGGTTTCCCCTACTGGCCTGTTTGGACCTGCAGTTGAGGGTTTCGCTGAACGCTTCACCGCTGCACAGAAGTCGTCCCAGGCAATGCAACACTTCCTGCCAAAGCACTCCAGTTCGACAGCTGCTTCCAGTCGCCCCAAAACTGAGCCAACTCGTCAGCCCGCGAAGCCCGCACCGCCAGCTGCTCACACGGCTTCTAAGCCCGAACCTCGTCAATGCTCCCGCTCGGTCAGACACCACCCGTTTCCTAAACGCCAGGGCCCCCGACCCAAGATAGCGTTGGACCCTGCACCCCAGGCAGGTGTCATCCTGATCTGCGGGACAGGAAGAGGAAGGGGCCATGTCTCGCTGCAGCCGGACCACCCCCCAAGCAGCCTCTGTTGTGTCTCCGAGCAACCCGTTCAGTTCCGGGTGCCGACGGCAGTGTGTTTGTGACCAAAAATACTGTTGTGAACATAGGACCCCGTTCTAATCACGCCCACACAACCAGCCGCTGTTATAGCTAGAAAAATAAAACACAAACATTTTCAAAAAGAGAGCAAATTTCCTCTTCCACTCATTACGAGTGCCAGATCCCCAGTGGGCAGCCCACCGATAGAACCAATCCAACCCCTTGCCACGCGGGCCGAGGCCTGGCAGGCCATCCCCGGAATGTCAGACTGGGTTATGGGGATAATAGAATGAGGTTATACACACCAATTCGCTCAAAGACCCCCCGCGATTCAGCAACGTGGTCTCCACCTCGGTTCAGAGCAAGGATACACACGTCCTATGCGCCGAGGTGATGAATTTGCTGGCAAAAGGAGCCATAGAAACGGTTCCTCCAGCTGAGAGCGAGTCAGGCTTCTACAGCTGCTACTTCCTCGTCCCCAAGAAGGATGGCGGCCTAAGGCCCATCCTCGATCTCAGGCACCTGAATCGCCCCCCCCATGAGATGGCCATTCAGGATGATTACATTGAAACAGTTTGTCTCGCAAGTATGCCCAGGGAACTGATTCTTTTCGCTGGACCTGAAAGATGCATACTTTAACATCCAGATAGCCCCCCGTAACAGACGATTCTTGAGATTTGCCTTCAAGGGAGTGGCTTATCAGTACACAGTTCTTCCCTTTGGACTGTCCCTAGCTCCTCGCACTTTTACAAAGTGCATGGATGGGGCTCTTTCCCCGCTGAGACAGATGGGAATCCGTATTCTGAATTACCTCAACGACTGGCTCATTCTGGCCCAGTTAGAGGACGAGCTACTATCTCATAGAGCCCTCTTCCTCAGCCACCTAGAATGCCTGGGACTCAGGGTCAATTTTGCCAAGAGCGCGCTGTCCCCCAGTCAGTGGATATCGTTCCTGGGAAAAGTTTTAGATTCAGCCCAAATGAGGGCGATAGCCGCGCCGGAACGTGCACTGGCCATTCAGCTGCTCACGGCCTCATTCAAAGTTGAAGCCTCTCACCCTCTCAAGGCGTTTCAGAGGATGCTAGGCCTCATGGCCTCTGTGTCTCCGGTACTTCAGTTGGGCCTGCTACGCATGCGGCCCCTTCAGTACTGGCTGAAACCATGAGTTCCGTCCCACGCCTGGTGTCTTGGACGCCTTCGTGTCAAGGTCGACCAGGCCTGTGTAACAGCCCTGCCCCCTTGGAAAGATCCCCAGTGGATGGAACGGTGCGTGCCCCTGGGAATGGTCTGCAGGAGGAAGGTGATCTCGACAGACGCTTCCAACACAGGTTGGGAGCGCTGTGCGATGGCAAACCAGCTTTCGGCCACTGGTCGAAAGAGGAAGGTTGGCTTCACATCAACTGCCTGGAAATGCTGGCAGTGTGTCTGGGCCTTCGTACCTTTCTGCCAGACCTACGGGGACACCATGTCTTAGTCCATTCGGACAGCATGACGGTAGTGTCCTATATAAATTGCTAGGGCGGTCTCTCCTCGAAGCGCCTCTTCACTCTGGAGAAAAAGGAGTTTTCCCCATCACGTCTTATCAGATGCAGTACTCGTTCCATATCTCAGGGAACCGAGGTTATGTTAGTAACTGAGTACGTTTTCTTCCTCTTCTCTAAAGCAGTGCAGCATGGCCTCGCCCCCTTTGCTGCATGTTCCTGGGGGGTGAGGTTTATGTAAAATTCTGGGTTCTTGACGTAACGGACCTGGGAAGTAACTCGTTGTAGTCCCTTACCAGTTGTTTTTGTAGGCATTAAACTGCCAGAATTTTAAAAGACGATATCTTCGTTTGCATTGAACTTTCAGCTTCGTAACTTTGCAGATATAGTTTATGCTCAAACAGCAACATTACACACTAACTAACGTTAAAAAAAGTGAAATCACAATCAACCACCCCTTTAAGACTGAATTTTCATTTTTGGGTGAACTATCCCTTTAAGAAACTCATTTAAAGAAGAGGGGAAAAAAAGATGAGGGGAGAAAACAGACAGGTACATAGAAGGTGGTAAGGTAGATTAATGAATGAGCCCTTTCCCTCTGCAGTTCCAGCTCCAGACTGTCAGCAACCTTCCATCCGGGGGGGCCATGTCTCTCTCGGCATGACCACAGAGAGGCGTCTGTGTGGGATGCAGCGCTGCCAGGCCCCCTGCTCAGCCTCTTCATCATCCACTTCAACCCCTGCACAGCTCTAGCAGGAAACCTCTCAAAGAAGAGATGGGAGGGAGAGCAGTTGGAGGGGCAGAGAAAACAGAAAAAGAAAAAGAATTACTTAAAGTCGAAGTAGTGCTTGCACACAAACTTTCTGCTTGATGATCACTTTTCCATTACAGGGCGGCACAAGGTTATACATCAAAAGTGTGAATGTTTATTCATCTGATAAATGACTCTGAAAACAGCCTCTGTTTAGTCTCCGCTTCATCCGCTGAGAACTAATGTCAACATCTTTATTCTTTGCGACTGTGCTGCAGTTAGTGTTTGATAGATTGTTGTGATCTGTGATCTATGGATGGTCCTTCAAATGAAGCATCACTCCATGAATAACAGGTTTCTCACGTCTGAGGTGTGCTGTTAGAAATAATAGTACAGCTGTTGTAATAAAAGGGTCCTAGGTGGGTAGTGTATAAATGTGCTAAATGAAATATACACACATCCCTATTTTATGATAAATTGATTTTTATATATGACCTCTTTTTGACCTGCTTGTACCATTATGACTTTTTATGTGTCTTGTACTTTGAGACCATCAATAGGGGAAAAAAAAAAAAAAAAGCATTTTTGTCATCGGTGTGTTGATAGGAATGTATACAGTATGCTTAATGCAAATATTCATTCTAGGTGTGCAGATACACTGAAAAAGGCTGGCTGGGACCATGTGCTTGGATATCCACCATCAACTTGTCAGGACAGATACAGCGTTCAGCTTATTAAAGATTAACAGGGAGCAGTACTGGAATGCCAAGCTTTGTTGATTCACCTTGAACATAATGAGTTCATGTGAAATTGCAGCCGCAAAAAAAACGCTTTCCTTTCATAGCCACAACTTAATTTTTGAACAAACTCATATTTATGAAGGAGATGAATGCTGATTATGAGCATGTAGCCTGTTGTGCTGACCTCACTAGAAGAATAAAAATATGGACTCGAAAACACTGTGTGTGACAATACTGAGCTGTAGGAGTGTCAAGGCTTGTGGGTTTTCAGAGCACATATTTCAAACAACAATGCATGCCCATCACTAACAAAAATGAGTACTACTTTATTATAACACCTCATCATGTAATCACAGCCACTCAAAGTCTGTGAATGCCATTGAAAAGACTAAAAATACTGTCGCTGATTGAGTTCACAATGTCAAGTTGGTGAAAACCATAGCGAGCATTTACATTTTATATAGAATTATGCCATACTCGCTTTTTCCATTTTGCAATTTCTCAAACATCAGCTGCTGAAATGTCATATGCTTGATAAATTCATTTATAAACAGGTTTCACCCAAATTGTACTGTTCAGCCAAAGTTTACATGAGCAACTCAATGCTGTCTGAATGGGGAAAAAAGTGTATCAACCGTAATATTTCATGAACAACACCTGTAAACATGACAGTGACAATAAGCAATATCACAAGAGTGTTGTTTTTCAGATTCACATCAGAATCTAATTTTCAGACCAACAGCATGACTGTGAGTGGTACAGATTTTACAATTTAGTAAACAAGAATTTTGAATAAATTTCAATTTCATTCACAGATGGTTTGTGTGTTTTTGCTTCGCCAGCAGAAGTAGTTTCAGCCAAAGCAGAATCAACTGTTGCTCATTTCTGATCAACACAACAGTGGTGTTACATTTCTGAACTAATCAATTTGGTTGAGTGAATTATTAAATGACTCACTCATAGGCAGTCACTTTAGTTTAGTTTCAGTGTTGTTGAACAAATCAGTTGAGTGACTCAAAGACTCACCTTTTTTGGTCATGAATCAACCAGCATTTTTTATTGAACAAATCATTAAATAATAATATGAATATGGGTAGTATAAATGAAACTTGGAATCTTGGAGGAAGTAATTAGTCATCCGGGTACTTTTCGCCCCTATGTCTACTCTGAATTCAGAAAACTACACTATTCATGTAATGTTTTCCACATACTATATAGTAACAAGGTAAACATATTCAGATGCAGCAAATTATGACGCATTATTGACACACTCATTAATCACTTGTTGCCATCTACCGGTCTAATGATTGCACAAAGTCACACTAAAGGGTTATTTGGTTATTGAATAAGTCACTGTCATTTAAAAACTGTGAATGAATGTATCCTTAGTTAGCATTCTAAAACCTGACTGACAGCTGCTGCTGTGTGAGTATATACTATATTTACTGTTTCATTAGTTTACGTGTCCATCTAATGAGGAAGGAATCTATGAGACTAAGCTCAAGCTTACTTAAATTAATATGGTTAAAATTAAAAATGAACCTGGTGGGATGCCGAATGAAACATCACAGGAGTGAGGTAAGCACTTACATGTGTTTGTGTAGACACTGACAGAGCTAGATGAACAAGCACTTCAGAGCTCCATTTTGTTTACTGTTAGAGTTTTTTGCTTTTTTGATGTCTTCCTTGAATTTGTGAAGAACTCTGAGTTCTCCGCACTGTCAGTGTTTGGTGTGAATGATGACTCATTTGTGCAGACGGTCACTTCACATGTAGGCAGCAATCACTGCCTGATGACCGCAGAGTTATGAAACTGCGAAACCACCAAAAACTCACTTAAAATACAGGCATCGACATCCATCTGTGAGGCTTTTAAAATCACGCTCTGACGTACACTACCAAAACACTCTTTGATCTGCATCTAACAACTTGTAGAAGATTGTTTTGGTTTATTATAATAAGTCCCTGGGACAAAAACAAAACAATGAATGCATGCCAGAATTACGGGGCAAACCTGAATTATGACTGTAAGAGTTTCCATAGTGGCTAAAATGTGGACCTCCTGAGGCAACGGCGAATAATAAGTAGCGGTGACATTGATGTATGGCCACTCCACAAGGATAGACACACCAATTGTTCTTGTGATAATGGTTTCTCCTGAAGTGGATTAATCAGACCATCAGACTTTTTTTATGTGAGTCCATACATGTATCCATAAAAGATGTGGAATGAATATTAGACTCCAGTCTAACAATCTAAGACTTGGCAGACTCTTAATAGAAAGAGTGGTTAAGGAGGTGTTACAAATGTTGTTGCCACTAAAACAATCACACAAATGTTTCTAAATATGTTTGCAGCCAGGACTAACAGTGCAGTCAATGTTTTATCCTTAATTTAAATCATAAAGTAAAGCCACTACTCTTTCATGTTAAAATAATGGAAATTTAATAATGGATTTAAGACGAGCCTTTTCAGAAAACAGTTCAATAGTTTCAGCTAATCAGGGCCCCTTTAACAGTTTAAATGAACTTTTTGTTCAGGATGACCTGCTTTGACAAAATCCAGCTCGCTATAGATTATGATATAGATTATGTCAAGTTGCGTTTGTGGTCTGAAGCAAGTGCTCAAGGGCAAAGGCAGCATGCAGAAACGACCATTCTTCGCATCAATCTGACCTACCAAAACACAAATACCAAACTGTCGTAATTTCCCTAGTGGCGTATCGTCTGAGTTTTTGATAGTGATATCAAATAAGATTACTGGATCATTTCTTGCTCCTTGGTGTCTGATCACAAAATATGAGAGCTTTAGTGGGAGCATCAACCAGATTAACTGCGAAAGCTGTGGGAGTGATGTCCAATGGGGTTTTGGGCCCCAAACCAGAATCTCTGTTTCATCTGACTTCAGAGCAGAAGTATTACCTCTGTGTCTGGGAGACACGCTTTCAGCCACAACAGAGTGAGTTCTTCATCTGTTCTCACTGATATGTGGATTGATGTCCCTCGAGCGACATAAAAAGCACACTCGCAAATCTCCTACCCAAGATTCCACATTGATACCTCATAAAAAATTAAGGGCCCCAAAATTAAACCCCGCACTACACCACTGAGAATCTTCATCTAGAGCGAGTGGAGGCGTCGCTCTAATTGTTCAAGCTGATATCTATCTGATGGGTGGTCGCTACCACGGGGCGGGCATGGAGGCTTTACACACGGGCTCATGCGCAAACACAAACACACGCAGGGACTCCAGAGCATGCCAGTGTGATTCCAATCTCCCTCTTATCTCTGTTTGTTTTCATTTAGATCAGTATCTCAGCCACTGTGGCAGCCACTGTTATCTCCCGGGGGCTACACTGTTCTCTCCTCCTGTTCCACCATTTGGTTCTGTTCAGCTCCATCCACAAAAGAGTCAGTTCATGTATTTGTCATGATAGGGATGCGCCTTCTGTCAACTCGATAAGTGGAATTGTGGTCTGCTAAAATCCGATGCCAGAGTTAGACTTTGAAGAGTCAATACAAATGTTGCGGATGAAGAAGTCAATGCTAAAATTAGGGCTCCAAAGACTGTTTACACTCAAATATGTTGAGATGCCTTCCAGTCGCTTTACTGAAGAGACTCTGTTGCTGTACTAAAAAGCTTTGGCTTGCTTTTACACTTATGGTGCATTGAGATTGAGGCTGCAATTAATAATAAAAAGAACTCAAGAAGCAGTTGCTTTCATAGGAGACACAGAAAGATCTTTTTGTATTGCAAGGATAGAATCATACTCTGAATCACTCATTATTTATCACAACCAAAAGTCAGGAAATATTGAGATCAATATGTCATGCAGAATAGAATGTTGTCGCATGGCAATATCTCTGTAAATAAAAGGTTTTGAGTCCAGTTACAAAGGCTTATTTTGTCTTGCAATGGTTTTGTATATTGGTTTAAAGCACCTAGTTCAAGAACCTCTTGAAACCTCTTGAACCTCTGAAAGGCTGAAATATGCTTTCAGTGTTTTCACATATAAATTCATAAACTTGTTGTACATGTGTTATATTATATTATATTATATTATATTATATTATATTATATTATATTATAATATATTATATATTATATTATATTATATAATATTATATTATATTATATTATATTATATTATGTTATATTATATTATAATTTTTTATTACAATCTGTGTTAGCAAAAACAGCATGTCTGTACATTGCTCTTTACATTGTTGCGGTTTCATGATTTGTTTAATATTTTGTACTTGTTTTAAATGTCTTGTTGAAATGGCAATAGGCTGTTTACTGGCAGGCTTACCCCATATAGTGTGACAAACTGCTACTGTTTTTTATTGAACTTTTTCTTGGGCAATTTTATTTTAAGGTTTTTTTTTTTTTTTTTTTGGTCTGTCAAGACTTAAAGATACATGCTTGTACAGAAAGTGGCTTTCAAAAACACACCCTGAAGAATACTGACGACTACCCCCAGTATCCCCTATATCAGAATAATGAAATAGCAGTCTTTATGCAATATTGACAGCAGGGACATGCACAGACATTTTGAGGGGCAGGGGCTCAAGTGGAAAAAAGGGCACTTCTCATATTTATTTTATTTTATTATTAATATTATTTTTTTTTCTAAACAAAACATTAAATATATGCAATAGGTGTGTGATATTAACAAAAATATATATCTCAGTATTATATCAATAATATATCTCAATACTTTCTGGGATTTCATCGCTAAGGATAATTAGATGATATTTTGCTGAGTGTGTTGTGCTGATATCTTAAGGACTACCATGGACAGCTGACTCCTAAAGTTTTTGATATTCTTCATTCTGTGTAGTGATCAGTTCACAGCAGTGATAGAAATTAATAATTTCCAATAAGTTTAAATTAATTTTTACATTTTATGGACATTTTTACCTTTATAAAGCCATTTTTTCTAAAGGTGTGCATCATCTTTTCAGTCAAATTCTTAAATTGAATCAGTCAAAAATAAGTCATTTGGGCTGTTACCAAGCAAATTAAATCAGTATTGACAAAATTAATCTTTGCAATGCAGAGAAAACACAAAAGCTGCATTAGAAGAGGCATTTAGATTCATTTACACAGTTTAATGCAGGACATTAATGCATTTAACCTGCAGTTACAAATGCATTAATACGGTTTTGATATTTTAACCACAAAATGCTGAATAGGGATATTTGAAATTATTAAAAAAAAAAAAAAAAACGAAAAGATACTTTAAATGTGAAATTAAAACTGTCAGCAGGTGGCAGCAAGTCACTGTTAACAAGTGAGTGAGATTGAACAATCATTTAAACGGTTGATTCATTCAGGTACAACACAGCTTTGTGTTGCTCAGAGACGCAAACTGGAATTATATTTGTTGGCGAAATAGAGCAAAAACAGTCAATATTGTGTCTAAAACGTAAGTGTCTTAATATTAAATTCTTGTTTATTGAAGTGCTGTATAAAATCAACATCACATTTTCTAATCATGCTGCTTTTTGGTGGAAAAAACATCAGTCTTCGCGTGATACTGATTAACTATATGAAATGACATAAATATATACATTTATGCCCTCATATCATGAATTTTGAGATCATTCTAAATGCATTATGATAAACTGAATCATGCAGTGAAAGAAGGCGCACTGGTCTAACCTAACTTACTAGACTTCCTATTGCCTTAGCTAAACTTCAGCTAACTTACATGGTAGCTCTTATGAGTCATGGATGTTAGCAAAACAAATTAACTATATTTGCCTTTTGTCTTTTGGATAATTAGCTGTAATTTCGAGGCACATGTAGCTTAGTCTGTTGCTCATCACCACTCACCTCCACACTTAGACAAGCGCAACTGGAAAGGGAGGGAGGTTCTCTGCCTGTCCGTGATGCGCATGTGCCTATCAGTGTGTGCTGCTGTGCTGCGCAGAGACGCGGAGGAGAGAAAGTCTCAACATATCCGACCTGACCTGATGTTTTGATTTTTGATTTTTTAATTAGTTTGACAGGAAAAGATGTGCGCAAACAGAAACACACACACACACACACACGGGCACACACCTATATTCATTTATTTATTTAAATAAATAAATAAATAAAATAAAAATAAACACTCCCCACAAAAAGGGCAGGTGTAAGTCCCCTTTTATGTCTATGTGTGCACGCGCCTGATTGACACCTACATGGTTATGATTTACCATGTATCACCTAAGATGAAGTTAAAATCATATTTACTTAGATATCACAAACTAGACTATATGCTGTGAAATAACTAAGGTTCTTCAAATATCCCCTTTGTATATTTTTTGCTATCTCTTCCTCTATAATTAATAAAGTTCTTAGAAACATATAGTTTCTGTGTGATTAAATTATGAGGCACTGTCCTACAGGCCATGGATCATTATTAAACATAATTAAAGAGAACACAAGGTTCTCTGACATTATGAATGACTCAATGAAGTTGTGCTAATTCAGTGATTTCTACAGTCCTATACTTGGACTCACCTTATCAGACACAGCCGAATAAAAAACACGACACAGTTTCACCCTGCTGGACGCTGGCAGAAATATTGCTACCCCTTTTAGCCAGAGGACAGGGACAAGGCTGAAGATGAATGGATGCTCCCTTTGAGATTATGCTGTGAAAGGGATGTGCAGAGATGTCAATAGAGACTATCTTTAACAACTTTTAACGTGTTACACAAATCAGTATAGCTAATGACCAGGACACAGACGGCAGAGCTTGGGACCTTCTGTGGCCGATAAAATTGATTTACCTGCTAACACAGAGATCAGTGCTGCCTGAGGAAAAAAAACAAACAAAACAAAACAAACAAAAAAACAGAAGCCCTGAACAAATAATAGCACTTTCATCTGAGATGGGAAGCTGTACCTATAAGTGTAATAAGAATAATGGCCTCAAATCAGTATGTCAATATTGCCTGATCCAGGAGCTTGTGGTGTGGATTCACATCAGTTGCTTGCATTAGTTTGCTCCATTTATGTTGTATGTTTTCTCTGCAGCAGTAGTATTTACTGCACTTGTAAATGTTGGTAGTATCTGTATTTTATTAGTATTCTTAGCTTTAGAAACTTTTACTTCACTGGATTCCAAAGCACACTATCTGATGTTTTACTTGTTATAAATAAAATAATAAAATAAATCACTATTTCAGACTAAAGAGATTGAGAAACCCGCTATGAAACGTGATTCGAGAACGAATCATTCTTTTGAGTCGATTCCTTTTGATGAATTGCTTCTCCAACCATGCTGAATTGTTTTTAAATCGTGAATCACAGTGATCCGATTGCAGCTGTTTTTGATTTAGCAACTCACTGATTCAATGATACGATCGGAGCGAGTCTCCACTTTATGAAATTACTGAATTGTTCTGAATCAAAAATGAGCCACGAACAAGAAGTAAATTGATCCTCAGAGCTTGAGTGTGCTATATGAAGCTGTTGCTGTTTGAGAACTAAATCTGCTGGAAAAAGTGCGAGCGGTTTAGCTCATTGAATGAACTGTTTGAATGCTGAAGACTAGCTGATATTTATAATAGTTTAGAATAATGTCAGAATGAGCTCACACTTATAGCAATATACCGAATATGTGTCTAGGACTTTAGACCCCTCTCTCCTAAAATAGATATTTTGTGCAGCAGGTACAAGCCATAAATAAATAAATGCATAAACTATGGTCCCTGATAGCACACGTACATCTCGGAGACGTCTATTTGATGTCTGCATTTACATGTGCAAGACGTATTTTTTAGATTGTTTGCTCATCTGCAATACGTCTATATGACGTTTCCTTTTAGATGTCAAATAGACGTCTATTAGATGTCTTTAAGATGTTTATGATTTAGAATGCATATAAAACTGACATCTTACAGACGTCTGTCAGATGTTTGTACACAGCAGATGCTTTCCAGATCAAAAGATCTTTAACAGACATCTTGCAGACGTACGTGTGCTATCTGGGGTCCATTAATCAGTACCTTTACTTATGTAAGTACATTAATTAGGTACTTTTTACTTTTACTCAAGTCCAATTAAACACTTTTTTTTAATTAATGTTTTTGTACATTAACTCAAGTAAACACCACTAGTAACATCATCGTAGCAGAATCACCAAATGGCTATAGACTCCCTTGCTGTCCTTCCTGGAAAGTTTGCTTGAGGTAATGTTACACCACGACAGGCACCAGGAGCAGATGGTTAAACAAATTTGTGTATGTGTGTGTTCTCTCTGTCCCACAAATGGCCCGAATGTGACCCAGAAATGACGTGCTTGTCAAGAGCAGAGGGTATGTGAATGGTATCTTCTGTATGGGACTTTGTTACCAAATTTCACAGTAGGGAGGGACAACATTTCAGAAGCTGACAAACAAATAGACCCACCAACATTTGGCTGGCATCTGCTGATTTTACACGCTCCTGAAAGCAGTTGAAAGAATGTTTTCACTCCAAGATTTCTCTAAAGTCTTCAACTCAAACATTTCCACCATGTTTGTGCTGTGCTGGGGTCAGTTTTCACCACCTGTAAAAAGAAATCAAACCACTTTAATCCTTGACTACCGACCCCAGCCCAGCTTTCCTTTTTTTTAAGGACACACCCCTTCTTTTGTTAGCCTTCTGAATGTTTGAGATCAGGCTACACTGGCATGAATAGAGCTGACACTTAGTAAATTACCGGGTTTACTTTCATCATTCTCCTGCGGTATTTACTCTATTTATCTGTGATTTTTAAATGCTTCTAGCTGAGAAGGTCATGCAATTTTATGGCATAGGCCGGAATGTTTAGAAAGAGTGCTTCTATGAAGAAGGAAGGAGCTGAGGTTTTCTTTTCACTTACTTTTCTCTTTCTTCTAGAGTTCTTGGCAAGTTGAGCTCCCAACTGGTGCAGCATATGGTGGCTGGGGTCCTAAGGAGCGAGGTGTGGCTGTCTGTGCATGTGCCAGAGCCTAATTACTCACTCATTAGTACCCAGGTGGCACCTACAGTCCACTCACACACACACACACACACACACACACACACACACATATGCAGGTTATAGCCATTACTCCCTCATTTCGGCAGTTACCTACTCAGGACAGGCAAATAAAACAATTCACAGGGGTTTAATTGTAATAACCATCTATCTGCTACTAATAACAAGATAAGACTCTTGTTTGTATGTTTGAACTTGGATATTAAATGCTTGATAAATGTGTTTTACGTTTGTCACTGTGGGATACAATAACTATCTGAATGGGCAGGACGTGATTGGTTTCTTTAATCTGTGGACAACACATTTGCACTATTATAAAGGTTACAAGATGAAAGGCTGCCTGGAATGTTTGTGAGAGAGAAGGAAAGAGAGGTGTCTGCATCATAAACACTTCTTTCACAAATGCTCTCTGCATTTGTGAAAGGGTGTCATCACCCACGTATGGAAAAAAAAGGATAAAAAAAATAATACACAATCTGAGTTCTCAGTGAGAAGAAAAGGGTGAGAGAAAAGAAAAACATCTCTTTCCACCAAAAAAAAAAAAAAAAAAATTAGGAAGGTTACACTGACCTCTCAGTATACGAGAGAAAAACCCTTGTTTGGGTGCTTCTCTGTGTACGCATATGTGTTTTTGAAAGATAGGATGCCAACTTTTTTTTTTTTTTTTAAGTGCAATTCTAACAACAATACATTTTTATTTATTAAATAACATTTTCATAATAATTATAATAAATATGATGATGATGAGGATTATCAGCTGTTCATATATATACATACATTTGTATGACAAGTATTAATGTTTGATTTTTCTTTGACTTCAGTTTCTCTTTTTGTTTTTTGTTCGATTCCTGAAGTGTAAAATAAGGTAGAATACATTGGATATTGTCGGTCTTCTTCAGGTAGTCTTTCCCCAGGCTATTGCTTATTTGTTTTTTTTTCTGCCACACCATCAAAAAAGCAACTTTTATTTCCTTTTCTATCTTTCACAAAGACATTGTGATGTCCTGGACACATGGCCTGCACTACATTGACAACAACATACGCAAACACATACTTCCACCTGTGCCCAAATGACTGGCCTAAGATCTACACACACGCTTTGATTTGTGTGTGTATGTAAAGTGTGCAGACAGCACAGTAAGGAAATAGGCCAAAAGCACTAAAGACAGATTAACGTTCATTCACTGACTGAACTAAATAGGCTTACTGTCAAGTGGACTGACAGCTCTTCACTCAGATGCTCAGTGAAAGTAAAAAAAAAAGTTCACTCAGAGGTTAGAACCTGCCGTTTAATCGAGTCACAATTTCACTGATATTCTAAACTATAAGCCATTATCCGTAGTTAGAGAAAAGGTGTTAAAATTCATAGCCTACGATGGCACATTTATCATTTCAAAGCCTTCTCTGAGCCTTTTTGTCACGAAGTCTCAGCGGGACCGTGTCACTAACATGTCTATAGTAGTTGAGAGGTCTAAATGTCAGAAAAGCTGTGCACACAGAGCTCAGCTCACGGGGGCTCTCTGCCCCTCTTTTTCTTCCCCTTTCTCGCTCACGCCCCCCTCCCGTTCCCTGCTCCGTCGTTCTTTTGTCATCTTATCTGCTGTCCGACTCTCTTCCCGCTCCTGCGTAACAGACAGCACACCTGGGATTTGTGGCCTCCCTGCTCTCACATTCCTGTCCTGCTCCGCTTATCGCTTTTTCGGCGCCTTGTCGCTTCAGACGCTTAAGCAGGGGCCCCCGAGGCCCCTCAGAGAACTGCCAGGGGTCCGATGAGCCTCCACCACGTCTCACTGTCACCTCAGACATCAGACATCTGGCAGTGCCACACACACACATGCACACAGCAGAGATCTTCAAAACATTCCCTACAGAGAAGCATTTTGAAGTGAGAACAGACACAGAACACCTTGACAAACCAGCACCGAAGACACTCTTATTTTTCTTTCTCTCTCTCTCTTTAGAGAAGATCAAAAGTTGCCCTCATAGATGCCATCAGTCAGAAAGAACAAATGGAGCGCTGACCTGTCAGAGGAGATGAGGTGTGTGCAGGAGGAAGGAAAAGAGGGGTGAGATGAAGGGAGGAAAGGCGTGAGGGAGGTGAGAGAAAAGAGTCTGACAGGGGCTGGGGCTGTTAGCATATTTATGAGGACAGATTTTCTGTTCAACTTCAATCTATCTGTCATCGGTGGCCTCTGCTTAAAGCGTCACCCAACACCCACCTTCACAACATCATTTGAGGCCCACGTTCTTACATTTTACATGCGAAACAAATAAGATCCTGTTAGAAGAAGCTATTTGTATTCAGTAAAGCTGAAAAAAGTTAACCGAACATCGTGACTTTAAAAGTTGCTCCAAAGCACATCTCCGGGAAATGTATGACTTGTTTGGGGAATTGTAAGTCATTTATTTTATTTCTTTAATTATTCTTATTATAGCCCAGTGATTTCTGTATTTAGGTCCCTTCGTCAGCTTTCCCGTTCAGATATTAAAGCCTGCGGTTTGTGAAAGAGATTAATGTGAGTGGAGGTCAAACATAATGGAGTCAATTTTAAGGAAAATGAGATATGATCACATTGCTTTTGTCCTTTGTTTCGTGCTGCATTAAGTTTAGTTCTGTGCGACTGGCTTTAAATTGAACTTCGCTGGCATATATATATATATATATATATATATATATATATATATATTACATTTTGTTCTCTTTGCAGATGAGAAGCGAACGAAATGTCTTTGTCCACGTTTCCCTCCATTTTCATGCAAAAATGTATTTGAACTTTCATTGTTAATAAAACCAAAATAGCATTTGTTTTGAACTAATAAATTGCACTAAATGCTCATTTGAGTGGTTGCATCCATGTGTGCAAAAATAGACTTTCAGATGTCCTTAGCTACAAAACAAAACCAGACAGCTGAGCCTGCTTTTCCATTATACATATTTCATTTGAAAAGTATGTTTTGTGTAGTATCTGATTTTTAAGGAATGTGGCTTAATTGTTAAACTATCTATTCCTGTTAGTTCAGCTAAAGCTGTCTTAAAATAAAACACAGGAGTCTAAGACATAAGTATACATTTTTCAGTTTATTTGTCACCTCCTGGTATTAAGGTGTTTGTGTGCATATGCGTAAGTGTGTAAATATCAGTGTGTGTGTGTGTGTGTGTGTGTGTGTGTGCGTGTGTTTGATTTGCACTGTGTGCCCCTTTCATATTTGGCCTCGAATTTCCAAATGGATCTATTTGGCTACAGTAATACACAACTGCCATGTATCCAAATCTAGAATATTACGACCCTTTTTATTTATAGACATGAATCTCAATATCCAAAAGTGAAAAAATGGATGAAAAGTTTGGAGATAAGGCTTTCTGTCATGTTAAGAACCCCTGTAAAGTGGATTAGCGATGCTAACGGGTCCCTTGAGGAGCCTTACACACTACACTGGAAAAAACGGCGCAAATGAAGACCGCACTTTCAGAAAAAGTATATAGATAGATTTATAGATATAGATTTATATTTATTTTGAAGTTTAAAAGAGTACAGTTAAGACTTCTCACACGTGATATAACCTACGTATTGTCTGAGAGAGTAAGATTTAGGCCACAGCTGTCCTGCTCACAACGTTAAACACTTAACCCTGACGGAAAAAAAATAAAAATAAAATCCCTCCATGGAATCCGTTGCTTTTTTTTTTTTTTCTTTTGACAAAGAGTTGGAATAGATTTAGGGAAAACACCTTATCACACACACACAGCCGCACACAGTATATAAAAACAGTCATGTCTAAAAGAACAATATTGCATTTGTAATGCACAAATGAATTTCCTGTACAATTGGCTTTTCAGTGGTGTGTGTGTACATAAACAACTAAAGGGCTCAGTGAATATATCTCCATTTTTGTAGTTTTCGTTGGTGGTTCTCGTCATAGTTCTCATTGTCTTTTTTTGTCTTGTTTTTTTTTTTTTTTTTAACGATGTACAGTAGTGCTGTAAACAGGCACACGCAGAAGCCAAGAGGAATAGCTGTCCTCTTGTTTCTCTCCTTGTCTTCCTATCCTCCATGTATTTTAATGGTTTAGTTTTGTCCACCGTCTCAGTCCTGCTGAGAAGCGCGTTATGTCCAGCTGTTCGACGTTGCATCTAGGTCTGTGAGTCCGACTCTTTCATCAAGTTTGCTGAGGTCCTAGAGGCTCCGGAAGCCTTCGGGAACACACGATCATCTGACGCCTCTGGAAATAGAGTCTGAAAGCTTGATGCTCTTTGCTTTTCCATCAGTTTTACTGATTGTGCAAAATCACGCCGTCTCTGGTATGTCCACTCGGAAAGAGCTAGCATATCCTTTTCCGCGCTAAAAAGGGAAAAAAGAAAAGAAGCTCTTTAAGTTGTGTTTTTTAGGTAGCAAACTACATAAAGCGTTGTGCTAAGCTGTTAAAAGACCCTTGGCTGGTCGGTCCAGAAACAGAGCTTTGATGTGGAGCTATAAGCCTACAATCATAAACTATTACCTCAAAGTTAAATGCACCACCCACACACCCTCGGAGCGCTCTTTCTGAGACAGATGTCTGAAGGTTTCAACCGAACAAGTGCAGTCGATAATATCTCAATCAATCCCACTACCACCTTCATCCTCTCTAACACAACAAACAGTAGTAGGCAGTCTAAACCTTATAAACTCTGGCCTTTTGAGAGCGCCTGTTTCAAGCTTCTGAGCTGATGTTTGGCATGACTAGTCAAACACTGCCTCAATAAGTCTACTGCCTGTGTACAAAACAATAGGGAGTTTCAGTCTTTCTTTTATCTCTGTGTGCTTTACAAGTTCATTTTAGGCTTCAATCTCTGTCAATCTCTGGTGGGTTTTTGCCTATGGTCATATATCTGAGAATGTTTTAATGTTTGATCTAACATCGTATCGCATTAAAATCCCACAACTAGACACAAGGGCTTTCATAATTCCCTGAATTTATAAACAACTGAACAATTTCATAGAGCAATTTCATGTTTCAAAGCATGTGCAATGTTTGAAATAATGAAATTATCAGGGTTGTGGAACATTCTGAATTCAACTGAGAATGCTTTTTAAATTCCTGATTTTGAATTTGAATGTAAGGAGGTAAGGAGGTAGAATTAAAGTCAAACAATTTAATACAACTCTTATTTTAAAAAAGAAAACCAAGTTGGTCAAGACACATTTTAAATGCTGGCTTGACATGTTTCTAAAGTCTTGAAGGTTTATTTATTTATAGATAGATTTATCATTTAAATGCTAATTTCAATTACCAAAAATGAAATCCCCTTTGGGTGCTGCCACTTCAATTCAAATTCACACTCATGTATTAAAAGCGGGTCAATTCTTAAATCCTGATTTATTTATTTTTTTTCACAACCCTGATAACATTGTTTGAATGTGAGTAAATGTATGAAGAAAAAGCTAATCATACACTCTTCAAAATAAAGGTTCTTCAATGCTTCAATCAAGAACATTTTTCATTCACTTGGTAGGGTTCTTTCTATTTGGATCTTTGAAGATGAAAATAGTTCTTGATGCTACATTAGAAGCTCTTAAGATCAGCATATTGATTCCTCCATTTAAAATGTGCAGGCCTCCAGGGGGCTTTAAAGCACCAGTAGATGGTTTTCTAAAGAACTAGAGGTTAAAAAAAAATCCCTGAAGAAGTTAAAAGGATTCTCTTATGTTCTCTTCTATACGTTTTGCTTCTGTCAGAGCATTTATTTTTAAGAGTGTACACCAGGAACCAGTGGATAAAGAGCAGATGAAGGATGGACAGATGTTGATGGGTGAAGGAAAGCAGAAGAGTGAGGGCTTCGAGTTCTTAGAGGAGAATTCAGCAGCACTTCACGCTAGAGGCCTTGAATTTGGAAAGTTTTTCGGGTCAGATCAAGAGAGAGGAAAGTGCTCTCTCTTTAGAGATACTCACACAGACAGGTGGCTTTGTAAGGCATGCGAGAGTTACACAGAAGTGCATCGAACTCTTTCCTCTCTAGCGTGGAAGCATTGAGGTGGTGTTGATGGTGTTGATGTTGGTGTTGGTGCATCTGGTTGGGGTGGTGTGGCGTCTCTTTGCCAAAGGTTGAGAATGACTGATCGCCCGCCAACGTCTCGCCCTCAAATACCTCAGAGTCGGGCACAGAGTCCATGCCCGGCACGTGCAGGTTGCTGCGGTAGTCGGCGCCCTGTCGTGCCTCGGTGGGCACGAAACTTGGCATCCAGCAGCGATCTGAGTGGCCGAGGGCTTTGCACTCCTCTGTGCAGTTGGAGAAGTGGTCTGCTCCTATGAGAAAGAACAGAGAGATGGGTTAGCTTGTGTATAATTGTCCATGTGGGAGGATGAGAGGGAGAATCTGCTCCCAATTGCACTGGAAGCATGTAAGGGCATTAAAACAAGACAAACAAACATAAATAAATACAATAAACCATGTGTATGCAGTGCATGTACAATAAAATGCACCCTCAATGTCTCCTCTCGTAGATAAAAGACCAAACCGCCACATTCCGCATTAATTCAACCGATCGGTATGAGTTATCCAGCATCTTTTTTAGACTTAATCAAGCATTATAAATATGTAAATCCAAAGGAAATGTAATACATGTCATTCACTTTGAAAACATTAGAAGCTCTATGCATGAAATGTCTTTGGCACTTGACGTGCTAATCATGAAAAGATTGCGCCGTGCTCTTTTTTTCCTTTTTAGTGACTTTTAAATTACAAATTACCCTGATCAAAGCATGTGCGGAGAACATACACACAGTGAGTGGACGGAGTCAGTGCTGTAATCTCTTCTTGAGTTCTCTCTTTCCCCTCTCTCTTTCTATTTGACATCAAAGGTAAACTCTCTCAGACACCAAGCTTGCAGATAAACCCGATTCTCTGTTCTCTTTCCGTCTCTTCTGCCCAGCTACAAGATGAAGGGATATATTATAAAGGTCATAACCCCCTTTACTCTTTTTTTTCTTTCTCATTGTCTCAGTTAAAGGAACAAGAAGAATAAGGGACACAATAAGATATTACATCAACTTAAAAGAAAAAAAAAAACATGCTTTAATGTGCTTCAAAGGAATATACAGGAAAAGTATTAAAAAATAAATAAAAATTCTTGATAAAAAATATTTATGTCTAAATAATTTAAATTGCTTTAACTAAATAAATACGTAATCTTCTACGCCATTTTCCAGTCATTATTTGAAGCAGGCTCCAAGCCAAGCCCCGCCCTCAATGTTAGGCATACAACATCTTTCTCAGAGGTTTAGCACAAGCCTCAAAAAAAAAAAAATAAATAAATAAATAAACAATACAAAACCTTTAGTCTCTTTGTCGTTGCCTCAAAGGACCTAAAAAATGAGGCACACAGCAAGATATAGGCCTATCACTTAAAAAAAATCCCACACTTCATTTAAAACAAGCAAAACAAGATTCATGAACAGTTTTTATTCTAAAGCTATCACTATACTGAACTCTGAACCGAAAACACAACCTCCAACTGCAATACATCCTTGACATGTAAGAACCCTTTATGTGCAATAACATTACGAGCACTTTATTTTATTTACATGCAATATGACCTTCATTTGTTATATGCACTTCTAACTATTTTTTTTAACTGTATACGTTGGCAAGTAGTGTATAGTAAAAATGCAGAGGATGTATATGTGAGTGTGAGTGAATGGATGAAAGTTTTTATTTATTTAATGTATTTTACATATATTGAGTCCAGTCCTTGAGTGCACCATAATCTCATTGTATATTTGTACAATGACAATAAAGAATCTAATCGAATCTAACAATTTTTCTATTTTCCAGGCCTTAGGAGCCAAGCTTCACATCCAGCGTTGGGCCTACCACATCAGGTTTAGCACGAGCCTCTTTGAAAATGTATTTTGATTAGCGACACGTAATTCAAGCAGCCTGCTGCTAATATCCAATGACTAACAACCTCACAAATCACAAAGGCGAGTAGCTAGCGCTACAAGAGCGTTACAGCTAAAGCCAGCGTGAGGGAAAAGATCCTGTTAGTTTGCGCGTGACAGTTGCACGACGCCTTTTACCCCCGCCGGCACCCCGGCAGGTGTAAGCCGCGCCGTTTTGACTACGCGCATCTGAGAAGAAGAGAGAGGTGAGCATTTTTAAATCCCCTTTCGGCTCCTGTGTCTAAAAACCCCATGTCTAAAACAGTCAGTAATTACAGCTGGAGGATTAATGAAGTGCCATTTTCAAAGCAGCACTAAGCAGAGATGTTGAAGGTATGGAGCGGAGTCAGTGGTGTGGGGGGGATGTTTTTTGCTAATCCTCAGACTAGCCCTTCAGACAGAAGACAGGTCAGCATACACAGACTTTGGGTTTCTGCTTTAAAAGAGGATTAGAATCCTTCTGAGCTACATGCAAACAACCTACTTAGGCCTGGGCTTGGTAAGACTCTCCTAATTACAGACCCAAGTATAAAATCGACTAGGCAACAACAAGCAGTTTAGACATTAAACAAATCGGAAAGCTATCTATGACAATATTCAAAGGTCTCATTTTTATAAGAGACTGTGAACAAAGGGTCTTTGTGTATATTTCTGACATACAAAGAAGGTGAGAGAGCGAGCAAGAAAGAGAGTTTGATATTTAGAGAGTGTGAGATAAGACACTTCCTCATTGTGTAATCGCACGGAGACATCTTGATATTTCCTGACATTTTCTGAAATTAATTGCTCTCTGTCTTTTTTTCAGTGGAAAAACTGTAAAAGTAATTACATTGTTGACTTGTGGTTCAATATTGCAAGAAAGAGTCAAACCTGATGAAAATGCAATTCTCTGGTTGAAAAAATACATGCTATTTTTATACCTTCTATTAATTTCCCTTTCAGGTAATCAAATCCAATCCAATCCAGCTTCATTTGTTTGATAAAAATACAGTAAAAACAGTAATATTATGAAACCTATTACAACCTAAAATAACTGTTTTCTATTTTCTGATGGAAAAAAGTCTTCAGTGTTACATTTCCCTTGATATTTCATTCAAATATGCTGATTTGGTGCTTAATATACATTTTTTTTTTTTTTTAAGAAGTGTATGTTTGGGAGAAATGTAGCCCCATTTTGCACTTTATCAAACTGCAAATAAGACCTCTGCTGTTACATGCTGATATAATGAGTGATGTTATGTTGTTAAAAAAAGAGACCCTCATCTTAAAATCTGACCGTAAGTGCTCACAGAATCCACATTTGAGATGCATGTAAGTACCAGATGAAAAAGGCAATGACCAGATCACCCAGAGGCGGATCTTAATACGATACAACAAAAGGCCAGAGAAATAACACAAGCAATTTCACCAAAAATTAAAACACTCAAAATGTGTCGTTTTGCGCAAGCTGTTTGGAAGTTTTTTGAAACTCTACATCACTTTTTCATGACGCTCTGCACTGTGCATGACAAAGTGAGAGAAAGAAAGAGAGATAAAAAGAATTATAGATTAAAGAAGATATAACAGTGGACTGTAAATGAAATGATCCATTGAAACATCTCCTTCTCTCTCTATCTGCTCTGCTGCTTTCTGAGCAGAAGCCCTGCAAAGCATTAGATCTGATAATAACCTTCATTTGCTAATTGGTATGCATCAGGCTGAAAATAAATTACTGATCAGTGAGCTGTTTCTGAATTCTGAACCTGACCTGCAAACCAAATGAGGGATTCTGTTGCAACGTGGCAGATCCTCGGGATAAATGAAATGAAACTGGAATGAAATGATTCAGGTGTGTCATTGCATCAGAGAATCTCAGAAGTTCTCCACTATGTATTACAGATGCATTTTTATGCATTAGAGAGAAATTAAGTGATTCTTATCTTGGCCTGTTTTTAATCTAGCAGAGATGACTAGATCGGGATGTGTCTACGTTGTGACACTGAAAGCTTCTGGGTGACTAAAATTTCCTGTTTCAGAAAGCCCATAAAACAGCAGCTGGTTAAGAAAAAAAATGTCTGAAAGAAATTTGAAAGGATGAAGGCAGTTTCTAGCGAATTCTCATTAAAATGAACAATGCACGCTTCTGAACGCTCTCCAAGCCTGCATACCAAGCGGCACTTTCAATTATCTTAATTAAAGAAGATAGTATGCAGCAAAACAATTAATTTTAGTGGGGACAACACGCTTGCAAATGGGGAAAAAAAGCACAACAGATTTGTTTTTTTGTTTTTTATTTCTTACATTATAGAGCTGTATCGTAAATGCAAGTGTTCTCTGATGGCCTGTGACAACAAAGGCAGATGGGCTAGCTGACCTTGTATGGAAAAAAAAGTCTTGATTTTAATCTAATGTTTAACTGAGCAAAAATAGGCTAAATGAGAGCTGAAGCAGTCCAGCCACAGCATATGGTGCTCTGGAATAACAGCAGAGGACATATGCTCAACCAAAGAGAAATTAATGATAATAAGATGCAACTTTTTGGTTGTATTCATTTGTGTCCAACTATGTCATAATTACATTATACAGTCAACTTCACAATGCACTTCAAGTGAAGTGTCATTTAGCAACAAAGCACCGTTTCCATCACAGCAAACAGCCGAATCTCATTTCCAAAGCGCCACATGTGGTCTTATGAAGGTGTGGACAAGTAGAGTCCTCCGTCAGTGGAATGCAGGCAGAAGGATTAGGGTGGAAGGGGAGTATGGGGAGGGGGTCACACGCAGTCAATGAAACGCTTGTTTGTTTGCTGCTCAACCTATTTGGTCTCATTCCCACAGAGTCGATGACAGACTGCCTGGACTGATCTAAATTCCATCATGTCTTTGGAGACGTGGGTGAAAGGGAGATAGTACCACTGAAGTAAATCCCTATTATGAGGAAGTATTCATAAACAATTGGATTATATTCTCCACTAAGGCTGGTGTTCCCAAAACGTGCTCACGCATCCATACCCAGAGGCCCGCTGGCCTAAAATATTTCTGACAGATCCGAAAAGCCATGACATGCCTTGATCAGGGGTTTTGTTCTGATTGTGTGAGGATGAAACCCAATCAAACTATTTAAAATCTGCCATCTTTCATCCAGAATGTTTCATCCAACAGTCTACAAAACTGTTTAAACCCACATCTCTACAAGCAGCAGCTCTGCTGTTAATCAATAACGAAACAAGAGAAAAATAGAAATGGACTTGTATAAACTTACCAGAGGATTGTCCGCGATGCATGGCATCATGGTCGCTGTCTCCTTGCTCGCTGTCTCCATGGCCGCTGTCTTTTGAGCTCACAATATCTGCCTCCTGGAAGGCAGAGCTGAGGGAGGAGAGAGGGTTTTAGTCAACCGCTATGCCTCATGACTCTTATATAACCACAAATTTACTGCTCAGCCTTGAAATGGTCTCATATTCTCAGGCTGGTTTCATTCAGATGTTCATAGACTTATCATATAAGCAATAAATAAAGTCGGTCACACTTTATATTAGGTGGCCTTAACTACTATGTACTTGCATCAAAAAATAAGTACAATGTACTTATTGTGGCCATATTGTATTGCAAACCATTTTTGCTGCTATAGAGGTGGGATATGGGTAAGGTTAGGGACAGGTTTGGGGGTATGGGTAGGTTTAAGGGTGGGTTAAGGTGTAAGGGATGGGTCAACAGTGTAATTATAAATGTAATTGCTGAAATTAATTACAGATGTAATTACATGCAGGTATTTTTAAAAATATAAGTACAATGTAAAAACAGGTATGTACACAATAAGTGCATTGTACTAAATGATTAATTTAAATGTAAGTACACAGTAGTTAAGGCCACCTAATATAAAGTGGGACCATAAAGTCCTTGCATAAAGTTTTATGGGGGAAATAAGTTTAAGGTCAGTTAGGTTAAGTGCTTACCTGTTAACACGTCTTGGTCGATCTACCAAATAACTGAGCTCTGCTCTCTGGTGTTTTGTCTGCAAGAAAGGCATCAATTTGAAACAGGTCCAACAACAACAATGTATAATAATAATTAAATAATATTAATTAAAATAAATAAATAAATAACACAGGTCAGAATTCAGGTTTCGCTCACTGGGGGCATTGCAGGAACTTTATGGGCAGGCAAAACTCATTAGGCTCTGCTGCTATTCAGCAGAATTCAACTATAGACGGATCTTTGTTCTTGTGAGGCTCTGCAACACCGTGACTGGCATATCTAATGACCTATAACCCGGAGAGCTTTTCACAAACATGCAAATCTATCAATTCAGTGACTCACTATGTTTACCTCTAACGTGGGTAATTCCACAGTATAGGCCATATAGAAGATGATAATAATAACAATAAAAAATAATAATAATATGTAGAACAGATTAATGTTGCTTATGTCGTCTGCGAGCAACCAGTTATCAACCTGTTTGTTTTCAGAGCTCACTCTTCTTGAGAGGAAAATTATTTTGTTTTATCCTTAGCTGTTTTAAGTAATTAAATGTATATTTAATTTGAAATATAAAAAGATAATTGAAATGTAAAATAGCAAAATATTTCAAAATCATAATCAACATATCCACATAATGACGAATTATTGAAGTCTATACTGTAGAGAAACAGTGTAGCTTAATAAGAGAGCCAGATTTGCTCTCTGAGTGCCATTAATCAAAATCAAACAAAAAATAAAACGGAATCCTTAAAAATTATTTTAAACAAATTCTTTGGCAGGTAATTATAATCCTTGAATAAGTTTTATAAGTGCTCGTACCTCACTAGAGAGCAGGCTGCCGTTAGATATGATGTCCGGCTGCTGTTGGTCCGTATAGCCGGTCACTATGGCTCCGCACGGGTTGTGCTCGGTGTCGTTGCTGCGCGACGGGCTGCAGGCCTTCAGGAACATGAGGTCCGTTTTGGCCGATTCCGGAGTCAGACAGACCTGATAGCAGTAGTTCTGACTTTGATGGAGCGAGCCGAAGCTCCCTGACTCCTCCACGGGCACCTGCGCGGCGCTCGCCACGCTCACGTTGGCTGTGTTGGTGCTCTGGACCAGCATGATGTCTGACTTGCTCAGTTTCTTCTTTTTCCGTGCGGCCCGGGCCTGTCGACCGCAGCAGCCGCCTGACCCGCACGACCCGCAGCCCACCAGGCAGCAGCAGTCGCTAGCCAGGCAGGTGCTGTAGATGTTCAGCTTTTTGTCCTTCTGACAGCGCACGGCCAGAACAATCATAGCCAGGAGGAAGATGAAGGAAACGGAACCGAGCGCGATGATGAGGATGAGCGTCAAGTCCAAAGACGCGTCTTTGGCCTTGGCCGTGCCGCGCTCTCCACTGTGGCCCTCCACAAGACTGTCCACGAGCGTCACCTGCACCACCGCGCTGCATGACATAGGAGGCTGCCCGTGATCCCTTACCTCAATCAGCAGCTCATACAGCTGTTGCGGGTCTCGTTTGACTGACACCCGGCGGGCCGTGCGCAACTCCCCGGTGCGCCAGTCCATTCGAAACATCCCATTCTCGTTGCCTCTCTGTATACTGTAGGACAAGCGCGCGTTCTCCCCATCATCTGCATCCATGGCGACAATGCGAGTAACTAGGTAGCCTGGCTCTGCAGAGCGCGGCAAAGGCTCCCGCGCAGTGCCATTTTTTCCAAGAGGCGCAATCACAGACGGCGCGTTATCGTTTTGATCCACTATAATGACGTTCACCGTGGCGTTGGACCACAGCTCCGGGCTGCCCGAGTCTCTGGCTTGAACCATGAAGCTGAAGTCTTTTAGTTGCTCATAATCAAACGATCTGAGGGCGTACAGATACCCATTCTCCGAGTTGATGGACACATAGGTGACCACAGACATACCCTGGATTTCACACTCCACTATGGAGTAAGTTATATAAGCATTCTGTCCGACATCAGGATCGACTGCACTGACAGCGTAGATGTAAGCACCGGGGACGTTGTTTTCAGTCACATACACATCATAAATGGGCTGCGTAAACGTTGGCGCGTTGTCGTTCTCGTCAGACACGTGCACTTTGATTGATTTGCTGGTAGCCAGAGATGTTATCCCTTTATCTCTCGCAACAACGGTGACTGTGTATGCCTCTGCAGTCTCTCGGTTGAGAGGACCGTCAGTCACGATAGTGTAATAATTTCTGAAGGAGGTTTTGAGTTTAAAAGGAACATCTCCGAGAATCTCCACATGCGTCTGGCCGTTGTCTTCAGAGTCTTTATCGGTGACGCTGAGCAGCGCGATGACTGTGCCAGTGGCTGCGTTCTCGCTCACTGACTCCGTGACGGTGCTGAAGATGATCTCCGGTGCGTTGTCGTTTACGTCCGTCACTTTGACCAAAACTTTACAGTGCGCGGGCACGGCGTTAGGTCCCATGTCTTTCGCCTGCACGTAAATCTGATACAGGCTGCTCTCCTCGAAGTCCACCTCACCTCTGACCTCTATACGGCCCGTTCGGGCATCGATATCGAACAGTTCCTTGACCCTGCTTGAGATGTGGTTGCTGAACGAGTAAATGACCTCTCCGTTCGGGCCCTCGTCCGAGTCGGTCGCGTTCAGCTGGATGACGAGCGTGCCCACAGGCGCGTTCTCGGCCAGGTTGACCGAGTACACCGGCTGATCAAACACGGGGACGTTGTCGTTGGAGTCGAGCACTCTGACCACGAGCAGAGCTGTACCTGTCCGTGGAGGCTGGCCGCCGTCCACAGCCGTGAGGACGTAACGGTGCATCGCCTGCTGTTCCCGATCAAGTGGCTTTTCCAAAACCAGCTCTGCGAATTTGTTGCCGTCAGTCTGTGTTTGCACGTCTAGGTAGAAATAGTTGTTGTTGGTAATGTCGTAAGTGCGCAAAGCGTTACTACCGACGTCCGGATCAAAGGCGCTCTCCAACGGGAAGCGCGTACCGGGGGTCGCGCTCTCGGATATTTCCACGGTGATGTCTGTCTCCGGAAAGCTCGGCGGGTTGTCGTTGATGTCCACCACCTCGATCTCCACGCGAAAGAGCTCGAGTGGGTTCTCAAGGAACACCTCCAGGTGAAGCAAACAGCTGGCGCTCTGCTTACAGATGCGCTCCCGGTCGATTTTCTCGTTCACGAAAAGCACCCCGTTCTCCAAGTTTACTTCCAGGTACGGCGTCCGCGAGCTGGGCACCTGCTGAAAGCGGCGGGATGAAAGTTTCGTAAGGTCCAGTCCCAAATCCTCTGCGATATTCCCCACAAATGTGCCATGCTCCGCTTCCTCGGGCACAGAGTAACGTATCTGCGAAACTACCCCATCCGCGAGACACAGCAGGAGCAAAAACACAAACATCTCCACTCCGGAAAGGGCACTTGGAATATTTTATCTCCGCGGAGCACACAGCAAAACCATCACCCTCTTCTCCAATGCAAGGCGCGCAGGCGTGCGTAAGGCTTTGGTTGTAGGGTAATATGTTTCCTTAAACGGGGCTGTCAGCCAAAAACCATGCTGTCTGCGTGCTGGTTTACACAGGACCGATTTCCCAAGGCGATTCCCTCCACGAACAAGCTTTAGAGTCACAGCGGATTTCTGGCACAAGTGAACATTACAACATTAGCCTAGACTGTCACTGATACTAAGAGATATCAGTTGGCGTGTGATAAAACACAATATCATAATCCACAGAGTTAATTCAACAAATGCGTTTTATATTAGAGCTACAGTCTCTGATATCTGAAAGGTCCCGGTATATCTGGTGCGCTCCTGCGGGGTCCGTTGGCACAGTACTGAAGCATCAACGCTTAGCTGTTCGGTTTTCCCGCAGCACCCTCCCCTCGCCAACCAATGGGAGCTCCCGGCACCAGCAGAGCTAAAACTTTATTGGCTTTGTGCTACGTCAGTCAAGCCTCCTGGTAGCGGATGGACACGCCCCTGGTCAGAGCTGCGGGATTTCTGGTCATAATGATAGAATGGCTGATGAGTTCGTATGAGAATGAGTCAGAGAGAAGAACGATCAATTTGTGGATATAAATATTTGTATATCGGCATGGACCATGCATAACGTTTTAATTCTACGTCTAAATGTGTATTTTATATACTGAATTTGTGTATACATAATTCCATTCATTATTATAATGTACAACAAGTGTATTTAGTGAATTTTGTATTCTTTACCTGCACATCACTTTATAGTTGAAGTGTGTATATAGTGATGTGATAATAAAAGGTATTTGATTTGATTTCAAATGTACAATTTAAAAAATAAAAATAAAATGAAAAAGTGTGAAACCAGTATATTTGCATTTTATTTCACAACAATTTCTGTACTGCAGCCTATTATATGTCTCTCACTTTTTTTTTCTTCACTGTAAATATTTTAAAATGATTTTTTGTATAATTTATATTGGTATATAATGCGTTTAATATATCGACTGCACACATAAACCAAAAAGACTCTCTACTACCGTCTTCATCTTGCAATGTGTGTTGTCTTTGGAGCAGTCTCCGGTTTAGTTCCCAAGCGCGAGCCACATGCGCCTCCTAGCTGCCAAAACGAATCTGATGCGCTGCTGTCAGTCACGCGCCTGGGATTCCTCATCATGGCAACTGCACAGAAATCTGTGGAAATGTCCAGCACTTGCATACCATCCCTCTAATTAAATAAGATACACTTGAGCACAACTAATATGTTGGATTAAGTAATTAACCCGTTTAGACCTAGTGTCCATTCTAATGGACATCATTTTTTTTTTTTTCATTTGGTGCCAAGCAAAATTAGACTGAATATTGTTGAATCAGTATATCATTGTTTCTTGACGAAAATATTAAATTAAACGAATTTAATGTCCAATGTAACAGACTGTAAGAGAAAAAAAAGAGCTAGGCTATATGACTTAAAAGCTGTTAAATGTTGTCAAAGTAATTGCCTCCTACAAATTTCCTCAAATCTTAACAAGAATCGAGTCAGAATATCTTTATTTTCAGACAATGTCTGACAGATCGGATATTTTCTGTTCTAAGCCCTTTGCCTGTCACAACAACAGAAAGAGGTTATTGCATTTCATCAGCATTCAACTGACTGTTTGAAAACATGTAACAATTATGGGTGGTGAAACATCAAAACCATATGTAGACTATATATTAATATGGCTAATGTTGTTCATTGTAATGAAAATTACAAATAGGCCAACTAATAAAACGTTGTCATAACAGCTTTTGACTGATTATCATCTATGGCTGCATTTCGAGTAGAAATAAAACACGGTCATATTTTTGTTTTAATGGAATATAATTCGTTTCTAAATAGATTAGAGTCCAATCCCTTGTCTCAAATGATTTCTGTCTGCTTTAGTGCATTATATCCGTGCGTTTACCTCTATACTGATGAAAACGACAGTCTATCAAACTGTTGGTGTAAACCTGCTCCCCGGCTCCCAGCAACCAAATGTCACGGTTTTCATCTGAGCGGAATAATACCGGATCCACGGTGGCAAACGCAAGAAACAGTTGGAGCGCCCCCTAGCGCATCGCAGCGGCACTACATCCGCACGGTACATAAGCTATGAAGGACTGATGGCTGAGTTTAGTGTCCCCTCAAGTAAGCACATTTGAAGGAGTGTCTGAAACGGTGCTGTGCCAGAAAGAATCTTAACACCAGTGGAGTGTAAACATGAATCGCTTCCAAAAAGAAGTTTTCTAAATCAAGTTCTGGCGAGCCACTGGCACACTCGACTTTATGCTTTAATTCGGGTGCTGGAGGGATTGAATAGATTTGAGTTTTCATGAATATTTCCAGATTTATGGACAAACAGTGATTTGAATATGAGAATCAGATTATCTCCCCTCCTGTATTATAATGTGAGCATACCTCAACAGCATGAGGTGAGCTGCCATTATGATTGGCACCCAAGCGCTCTCTCTTGCGTTCTCTTTTTGTCACTCCTGCAAAGCTGATTTAGGGAAAGGTGATGTTTTGAGATTCAGAATAAGTAATTTATTCCATTACCTGTGTGAAAATGCTCAATTAAAGATTTGTAGAGTAAATATAAACATGCGGTGGTTCTTTCACTGCGGGATAAACCCCAAATTTGCCAAGCACAAACTCGCTTTTTGGCAAAGTAATTCATGCGACTGTGTTAATACTGCTTGTTTACTCACAATCATCATCTGTTCAAGAAAGTTGCGAAGTATAATGTAGGTAGTTTTTTTGTTTGTTTGTTTTTTTTTTTTTTTGCATGTCAAGTTACTATCGTTTTGACGGCACAGACGCCATCGGGTGAGAACAAAACTTGAACTGAATTGAGCTGAATGGTGAAATATTGTTTTCTATAAAGTTGCTTTATATCTGAATCACATATGTATCATAACTCACAAATTTTGCAACATTGTCACTGTTAACCAGCTGAATTGAATCAACACCAAACTGACTTGAGCTGAATAATGATTGTTTGTGTTTTTAGAGCTGCTCAGCAGTAGAATTTGAATTTGTCTCACATTTGAAGAAGTTTCCATAATTGATTCTGTTATTTTCTATCTATTACTGTGAAACTGCTTAGAAACAATCTGCACTGTATAATGCACTTTAAAAATAAAGGTGACTTAAGTTTTGTTAGCTTACCATCTTGTAACTGTGTAATTGTAAAATAGTAGTTTGGCGGTCATTTATAACAACATTCCAGTTAACAAATCAGATTTAGAAGTCAGGAGTTAGGAACTTTTTTCATCATTAAAGTGAGTTTTTACAGTTCAGGATGCCATATTTAGATCTGCCATGGCAAGTCTGGAAAACATGGACAAGGAACAGTGACAGAGCCTTTAAACCAAATCATCTTATGATTTCTAACTAAGTTTCACCATGTCAGAATCTCAAATCTGGAACATCAGAGAAAAATAGCCTCAGTTCTCCAATCCTGCTTCCTCTTCCCCCCACAGAAAACAGACAGAAAACAAACGAAAATTGAGTTTTCGGAGATAACAAAAGATGTCTGTTCTCACATCTTAATATCTGATGGCCATATGTGGCGTCAGTCTGTCGATCAGCCCTGCGTGTGGTTATGTGTGCGTCTGGACGTCTGGCTGCTTTCAGAGCAACTCTCTGGTGTGTGTCTGTGGCCCGGAAGACCTTTTCATCTGCAGCCTACACATGGATATGTGTGCAGGACTGACACTGCAGTGACAGGACGAGATGGGACAGAGAGTGCTGGTTGACAGGAGGATTGTTTTCACTCCAAAAGCCTTATTAAAAATTTAGCTGTCCCTTAGAGACTGGGTGAGGGCGAGTGTGTGTCTGAATCTGCGCTCGTGGTCAGTCATGAGGAAAATGTAATGTGGTATTTGGTATTTGAGTTGTGTTAGAGGGTTTTGTGAAGTCTTCTCCTTTGCGACTTGAGTTTCATGTGAAACTTCCAACCCAGATATCTACATGTCAGCGTATATGACCCAAATAAGTCAGAATTTGACATGCTTTCACAAAAGATGCTGTAATAATTCAATAGCAACGAAGGTCAACAAAAAAGCTCCATTTTGTTTTATATCTCATATATAAATATCATTTCCTAAGTTCAGAGAGTTTAGTGGAGGCTGTTGCTCCTGTCTCTTTTTAAATGTTTTTAAAGAAGTATCTTGTTCAACAATGCTGCATATATTTGATAAAAAAAACAGTAAAACAGTACTATTCTTAAATATTATTACAATTTAAAACCATTTTCTATTTTCGTATATTTTAAAACATATAGTAATTTATTATTGTGATGGCAAAGCTAAAGCATACATTACTTTATTCTTAAGCGGCACATGATCCTTCACAAATTATTGTAATATGATGATTTGGTGCTCAAAAAACTGTTGAAAACAGTTGTTCTGCTTAATTCTTTTCTTTTTTTTTCAGGATTTTTGGATAATGGAATAAACAGCATTTATTTGTAGTGTTAAAAATCATCATTGCTGTATAATAACAATAATAATAGTTAATTGTCAGATAAAGTTTAAAATATTAAAGCCACATTAATTGAAACTGTGAGATATAAAATTATAGTTAAAGTCAGTTTTCTTTTTAGCCTCCATACAAAACATTTTGCAGAGAATTGTGCAGTTATATCTTTAGGTCAGTGTATTCACTATGTTTTATGGGGAAGTTCAATAAATTCCTCAGAACACAAATGGTATTTGGAAATAGCTTTGGACTTCAAATATTCAATGAAAGAATCTTCTCATAAAGTCTATAAATGTGTGAGGAGATCTTTGAAGGTGGCTCATTTAACCCAACCTCTCCTTATTGCTTTGATCACAGACTCACAACCACACACTACATTTTCCAACTATTGATTATTGTACGCCATAGTAATCAATATGAAACATATATCAGAACTGTAAGGATGATAACAGACCTACATTCACCCCATCTAGGTCTCCTCTTTGACATGCAAATTATATCCAGTGCCAAAATGCAACACCCACACATGTGCGCACACACACACAAGCAGGTTGTGATGAGAAACATGATCCACGCAGGATCAAAAGGGATGTGTACAGCAGGATGAATAAATGGAAATGTGCGCTGATTTCATGTAGGTCAAGAAGTCTGTACACAAACACACACACACACACACACACACACACACAAACACACTCACAATCCATTAAGATGCTCAAAGCAAAACACTTCAGCAATACACAGCTGATACTGGTATGATTACCTGTAATACAGTTTTGCCCTTTCCGTCACACACAGGTAGCATTAAAATAAATGCATCCACATGCTTCCAGTTAGCATTCAATGTATGTTTCTTTGCGAGATTACTTGAATTAAAGGTGCCAAACTTTAAGTCTTTTGTGAGGAATCAGTTTTTGTGACATGTTGATGCAGCAGCTGTCAGATTGCTGTAATTGACTGATCATTCTCTCTTTTTTAAAAAGTATTCATAGTTAACAGAGTGTTTAGACACGGTAAGAGAGAGAAAAAGAGAAGCGGATAGGGTTGCCAATGTCAACAGAGGAAAATTAGGGAGATTTTCTTAACATTTTTTTTAGGAAAATAAGGGGTACTCACATTTTCTGTATTTCCCATGTACCATTTAAGCCTTAAAGGAATATTTCACCCAAAAATGAAAAATCTCTTCTGAATCCTTAAACATGTATGACATTCTTTCTTTTGTGGAAGACAAAAAGAAGATATTTTGAGGAGGAAAATTTGCAAAAAACATTCTTAAAATATGTTCTTGTGTGTTCTGAAAAAGAAAGTAAGTCATATATACAGGATTTGAAAGACATGGTGACTAAATGATGACAGAATTTTTCATTTTGATTGATCTCTATTCCTTTAAGGAAACCACTGGTTGTAGCACTGGACATGTGGTAAACGAAACAAAATGCATATAAATATATAAGACAGTCAATGCTTGACTGAAATAAGTGTTGAAAAGCATTTGAAACAAATAAATTTTAATGCCATGCTAAAGTGCCACACACCATTATATATCACAGATATCAATTTAGCTTCCACCTCAGCAAATTATATCACTAGAGAATCGTGACTATATATAAATATTTCAAGATATTTCAGATTCACAGTTGATTCACATGCTTTTAAGTGCTTTGTATTTTATGTTTTAATTAAAAACAAATTTAATGAAAAATATGCACTGAAGAAAACGATTGAAATTTATTGAAAGTTTAGTCTTTATATTTCACTATTTACACATAAACAAGACATTCTGATCTGAACAGTGCAACTAAAAGTGCAAAAAGCCAACAGATAAAAGTTAGCTAGCAGTAGCTGCCCTTCCTTGATCTTCCTTGATCCTTCCCACGCTGTCAAGAGTAGCGTTCATGCTCTGACACCACGTCCATGGTGTTTCACATCCATCTTTTGTGATTTGTTCCCCATTTTCATCTGCAATTTTTAACATTGACGACTGCATGTAAAACGGATGCAAATGCAATACAAACTGTGGCTATTCAGCTGTAAGATGCTAAAATACACAACAAACTTAGTCCCGTATGGATTTTCAATACATGAAGCAGTTCTGTTCGCTTAAAAATAGGATGATTCTGTATTATATGGGACTATTGGAAACCCTAGAAGCAGAAAAACATTGCAAATGTGATGAATTTGGTTTGGAGAAGGGCTGAGACACAATGAGAGCATCGATGATTAAAGTTTGACTGTTCATTTGTGAGAAGTGAGTATATGAAAGCCAATCTGACTGTCCTGTAACATGATCTATGGCAGTATAACAAACACACAATATCTAGTAACTGGTGAAAACTCTGCCACCTACTCAACTGCACAGAATTTGCATACATCTCCCTGCTTTCTTCCTGTCGGTGTCTTTGTGCACACTTGTGAAATGGCAGAGACAGAAAAATATATGGATCCTGTGGGATGTCCAATCTAACCACAAACGGAGCACATTTCAAACTCAATTAGCCATATAACACCCCCTTTAGAGGAGTCGGAGCAGAGCGATCCTGCTCTGATCATCAGTATAAAGGCTAAAGCACTCAAATCTTATAGACCAGAAAAAGGCTAACATATCCACTCTATGAGAGCAGCAGGTATGATCTATTTCTCCAGCCCCTGGATATAAACACTCGAATCAGCAAAGAAAGCCACAATGAATCACCTTAATGTGTGGTCAATTACATAACTGAGGAGCGAAACTCTTAAGCCTGCAATAGGACAGATATCCACCCCCCTTTCTATACCCCGTGAGGCCCATTTTAAGCTTATACGTTTTAATTCGTACAGAGTGCTTCAACGTAATTCACATATCATTGTACCCCAGTGGTTTACAACAGTCTCATCTTTTAAGTAAAACTACATTTTTAATTTCAATTCTTTTGTTCATAAAGTTTGTAGCCTCATGCATTATTAGAATGGTTATGTAACTTGGCCTTATTACAATTGATTCTGATTGGTCAGTCGCAGCACTGGGTGGTCAATTATTTTTGTTTAGCCGCTGAATGCTTGAATCTGATTGGCTGACGAACGTTCTAAGGTGTGCAATTATTTTCAGGGAAACGCACGACGAACGTAGTTCCAGGCAGGTCTTGACCGCATTACATGACCATATCACTTCGCCAAAAGTTATTTCAAAGATCCTTACAGCAAAAGAACCAAAACACACAACGACACTGGCCAAACAAATAAATATAGTAAATAAAGGGATAAAAACGACAGATCATGTCCATGTTTTTGACACAAAATTACGTTTTATTATGTACGGAAAGCACATTCTCTATCTCTCCCGCTCTCTCTCCCTCACAGACAGTTTGCACACACATTAACATAAGCCTACTCTGACGATTTAATCAGTAACATAGTTTAACAACTTAAAAACTACTACGACTTCTCACAAGCGAGGTAACAACAACGGCGCTGTTCGTGAAGACAATGAACAAAGTTTCACTGTAACTAGAGACATTGCTGCCGAACACTGTTGAGAGACGCACAGACTCACAGAGGTAACGTTAATCTCTCTCTCTCTCTCTCTCTCTCTCTCTCTCTCTCTCTCTCTCATAACTTAGTTGTTAACTGTATTAACTGCATTAGTCTGCTATCAACTGCTCAGTCCTCCGTTACTAGGTTTAAAATGACGTTTTGGAATTAGCAACGGAGGTTGGATGAGACGCAGAAGAAATAATCCTACTCACAATAGCGATTTAAGTAGAAAAACCGGATGAATGCCTTGAAATATATCATTTGATCGAGGTCTTGAGGTGTGGCAACCGTAGTATAAGCGGAATAATTGATGACGGGTCCTTGAATTATTAGAAAAATAATGCTTCGTGTCGTGGCCGCATCACCACCTCGGGTGTGCATTATTTTTTCAAACAATCCAACGACCCGTCGTCAATTATTCCTTACATAAAGACTACTAACTACTGACTACTGTACATTTGACCATAGCAACATGCCAGTGATATTTTCATGTTATTCTGGGGATCACATCTTGCAACTTAAAAATGTTAATCATTGGCTATATGATCATCAATTTAAATTCACAGTTCGGTTCGATGCGACACAGTGGTGTTACGACGAAGCGCGTTTCCATTACCCTTCAAACTGCGCAAATTAAAATTGCTAATTGAAAATACGCCTAATGGAAACGCGTCAATTTCGCAAAAACTCCCATATATCGCAAAAAAAGTTTTTACGCTCGCATGAGGTGGTTTTTTCAGGCAATTCAAAAAAAGGAATATTTCGCAAAACTGCAATGTAAAGGCTTTTTTTTTTTTTTTCGCATTTACAGGTCACATGGCGTATGTAAAAAGTCATACAATCATTCTTCAGTGTACTATAACCTCCAAGAAACACTTCATACGTAGTTGCTCTCGAATATAAGGGGCTTTCCCTGCCATTAATGCTTCAGACAATTTACACAGCACAAGTCTGTGGTGCAGTGTGGCTCTGATACGGCCACTGAAGCTGATTGTGGCCACTCTAGTCAATGCACGTGTTTATTCCAGCCACGCCACACGTGTTTCTGAAGTGGCTCTCCGTGGTGCTTCTGTAAAGATACACGCTTACGCCTCCTTTGAATAAATACATCCAAAATCCGTCAAATCTCACCAAAATGACTTATCGCCATGACTTATCGCGAGAGGCAAAAGGTTACATTTAGTCGCATATCATTGGTTAATGGAAACGCCGTCATTTCGAAATACTTTTTTATCGACATTTATAAAATATAGCCAAAGTTTTGCGCAAATTTGTAATGGAAACGCACACGGTTCGGTACGTTTTCGATACGGGGGGCGGGGCAATTGACCTATCGGTAAGCCCCTCCCCTCGAACACAGACCAGCCAATGGCAGTCGAGTATCACTTGCACTTGGAGCGGAACTCGGACATCTTTAGGTTTCAGCGCCATAGAGAAATATAGGAAGATCCGAAGCTCGCATCGGTTTTATGGGGTTTATGCTTCTAAAATGGAAAAGCGATGTGCATGGGGTACTTATAACACTGATTCCAGCTATCCTGAGAGGATGGGCAATATAATTTATTTTGTTACATTTCCTGAATCCAAATAAAGCAGCGCAAAATGTCCCTAAGTATTCAACCCCAATACAAATGAAGACAAAAACGTTCATTTTCTGGTTGTCATACACTCATTAAGTTATAATTTTCATCTGCTCAAGCAGAACGTTAATGTTATCTTGTGCTTTAGCAAGGTATCTCTGGCTAAAACTAGCTAACGTTAAAGTTAGTGAGTCCATGCTAATGTACAAACCAGTGTAGGTCAAAAACACATAAACGAAGGTCTACATTTCAGTGCCTCTCCATATTAAACTGATTAAATGTACATTAATTTAATCGTACCCTGCGATACATGAACATTGTTGATCCTGCATGTTGTCATCCGCGATCGTGATGACCGACCGTAATATGAGACTTCTCCCGCTTGCATTGTGATCTGTAAACCCTCGCTTCGAGTTACTCAACGTATTTATTTTTAGATATTTTATAAATCCCTCCATGGAATATTTAATTCCCATTTGGTGGCCTTCTGTGTCCAAAATTGTGCAAAAACATCGTGGGACAAGGTTTTCACACTGCAGCTGTCATTGTAAGACAGTGAGCAACTCCGTTTGTTTGTCCAAGGGAGCAACAGTAACTAAGGGGGGCGGGGCTTACCGATAGGTCAATTGGTTACGTCGCAATGTTGGAAATATTTCTGTTTTAAACCATGAAGGCGAACCAATGGATATCACAAAAGCACGCGTTTGCACCAGGGTTTGCACACGTGCAAACTTTGTGCAAGATTTATGCCAGTGAACGTCTTACGGTGCGTTCCAGACGGGATATATCGCCCTCCGAAGGGCACTTTGGAGTGAAAACAGTCATGGCCGCTATATTGAAGGGTCGAAATGCGCCGTATTCCAAACCGAAATGCTCAAAACTAGCCACTTCAAAGGGCCCTTCGGAATGAAGGATTTTGAAGGGTACAACTGATGGACACCTCGGGCTCCCATGATCCTTTGCACAGATTCTTTGCATGATGACGGCGCTTCCGTATGATGATGCAGAAGGGCACTTCAAGAAACAGTTGTTTGGTCCCCTACATCCTTCAACCCTTCGAAGCTCTCACTCCGGAGGGTAAACCCCTTTGAAGGGATTAGGGCATAGGGATGAGCCCTTCCGAATGAAACGCAGGGTTAATCTCAGTCAATTCACTATAAGCAGAAAGTGAAAGTAAAAATGGAATGACGGAGTAATAACGAAGCTTTCGGCATCTGACACCACATATTCTCTCAGAGACAAAGAGAGACGAATCTACTTCAACATGCTGATAACGGTATAGCCTATAGCTGTTTTCATTTATTTCCTTAATATTTCTCTTGTGGCCCCTACATACTAAAAAAAAAAAATAATAATAATAATAAGAAACGTATTTCGTGTTAAACAGGTTGTTTTTGAAAGTCGGTGCTTGAAATAAAAGCTTTTTATTTTATTGGTGTCTGCAGTGTTAATATTTTAATTACAGGACTATAATTCATTGTAGGTAGCATATAGCCTAATATACCTGTTTTAAAAGACCTTTTTTAAAAACATTTTAATTGAGGAGTAAATATAGCCTAATCTTATCCTTGCAGCGCGTCAGTTATGCGTTAATTATTGCAGGGCAAATTAATTGTACTTTTAATTTAATAATAAAAGTAACTTCATAATAATAATAGGCCTAATAAAAATAAGAATGTAACAGGCCTACGTTAATTGTAAATGCCAAATCCTCTTAAGACTGCCAATAATTGATGTATTTGACAATACCTCTGGCTATCGTCGATACAAGATCATCGACTTTCCAACGTCTTTCCCAGCAAGGGGAGTTTATCGCAGGGCAGACAGTACGTTGCCTGTTACGTTGTTTGGGCTGCGTTGTTGAGCGCAGCGGCACTGATATTTCACACACTTTAAGCTCTTTTATTTTCCAAACATAATAGGATTAGTCCAACAAATCGTTCGGTTTGTAATGCATACCGAACCGAAAGCCTCGTACCGAACAGTTCAATACAAATACGCGTATCGTTACACCCCTAATATATATATATATATATATATATATATATAATATTGTTATTATTATTATATTTTTATTTATTTATTTTTGGAAATTGTAGGAAAGGAAAGAAAGGAACAGGATCAGGAAAGAACCTTGAACCATACATACAATAATAGTAATAAGAAATATTTCTTAAACAGCAAATCAGCATATCGGAGTGATTTATTAGGGATCATCTGACACTGAAGACTGGAATAATGGCTGCAGAAAATTCAGCTTTGGCATCACAGGAATAAATTGCATTTTAAATATATATTGACATAGACAACAGTTATTTTAAATTGTAATAATATTTCACATTATTCCTTTTTTAACTATTTTTTTTTTTTTTTTTTTATCAAATATAGCCTTGGTGAGAATAAAATTGTGTATTGCTCATAACAACGATATCAAAAATCTTTTCACTTGAGTAGTTGGTGTCTGATATTACAATATTGTTAAAATATTTGTTTTGTTATAGGCACATGATATTACAATATTGTTAAAATATTTGTTTTTGTTATAAAATATTTGTTTTGTTTTGTTATTATTTTTTTTTTTTTTTGTCAGAAACTTTAATTTACAAGTCTCCCTTCAAATAAATATTTAATTCCTATTATGGCATATGTCCAATGTCCATTCATATATTTATTTTATTGGTCACCTGCGCAACCTTCAACTTTTGTCATTTTTCTCTGTTATACAGAAAAATGTAGTGCATTATGGGTTTAAGCTTGTATCTATTACACTAGAGCTTTGTACTATACAAGCATATTTTTTATTATTCTTTCAGTACTGTTTATTGATCGTGAGACATCTATGGCAGCAGGCAGTCTATAAGGACATCTTACTAACATCTTACACACTATTCGTCAGTCTTTATTCCTGAGCCTTTTATAAATAAAAAAGCACTCAAAGTTTCTAAGAGTCCCACCTTCATCTTGGAGTCATTTTGTATGGCAGGTGGACAGCTAAAAGCAAATGTCTCCAGCAGCTATGAAAAAGTAAGGAACCATGGGCAGGCTTGACACTGGCTGGCACTGTGTCATTTATGATGTCTCCTCTGCATTCACTTTTTCACTTCGACATATGCAGTTACTTCAGCGGGTAGGCGCTTTTGAGGTCTGAAAATGCTAAGGACAGCGTGTGAGTAAGACCAAAATTATAGTGGTGTTTTTCACAGCCAAATTGTGACAGGGATGAATGAAGACAAAAAATCCTGGGTAGGGAGAAGGAAAGATGGTGTAGCAGCTGTTACAAGGCACAGAATGCTGCTGGATGAATCCTCTTATCTGTCAGTCGCTCTTTCCCATGTAGACCCAAAATACTCTGGCTGTGTCATTTGTCATCCAAAGCAGCCATTAGATGAGTTTGCGTTTGGTGTGTTTTGAGGGCAGGAGCGAGGTGCGGATTGTTTTGGCTAATTGAGTTAACTCTCTCTCTCTCTCTCTCTCTCTCTCTCTCTCTCTCTCTCTCTCTCTCTCTCTCTGTGTGTGTGTATTTTGCGCTTTCGTTAGCTCACTCCATTTTGTCCCCCCACCCACCCATCGTTCATTCTGCTCACGATGTTGTTTGTCATCACAGCCAAGGATATTCTGCGTCATACTGTCAGTATGCATCTCTGCCCACACACACAGAGTTCCTCTGTGTCGAGTCTCTCTTTTTCACACTGCATATAGCTTAATTATCCCCCTTCTTAATTAATTCAATCGATAATTAATTCAAATATACTTTTAGAATTAATTATTGTTGTATTCATGATAATTAACTCTTTTAATTAACCTAAAATTCTAATTCCTCTGCACTGATGAGGAGCACAGAGAGAGCTGTGGACTATTGTTTACCACTAACCATCATTAGACCCCCAATGTCACAAAGGAACAGCATTTATGAGTGTGCGTATGCGGCTCAGTGAATAATTTCATGGTATAGATAACATTTGATTTAAGTAATCTGTATTATATGGAGACTTGCATGTACTTCCACTAATGAATCTTTATAAATAAAATTATATTGAGTTTTTTTTTAATTTATTTATGTATTTTTTTTCCAAACACCAATACTAATAGTTAAAGTGTAATTTCAGCATCAAATAGTGACTGTTTCTGAACAGGTTTCCCTGAACAACCCCTCATTGGTCAGAGAAACTTATAGCCCCGCCCCAAACTCACCTTATTGATTGATCAAATGCTGTTGTCAGGCAGCTTAAACAAACAGCAGAATGTTTTGAAAGCACCATAGATTGAGTGTTTACACTTTTGGAGAATTCAGTCCACATATGGCTTATTTATATTTGTCTCTGCACATTAGCATTTTAGTATAACGCTGAAAAAATAATTACACAGTTCACCTTTTAAAAAAAGCTCAGTTTAGCTCATTTAATACAAATGTAAACATGCAAGAGCAAACATGTATGGCTGTTTATAATGAGCTAACTGAGTGTTGTGTAAGCCACTGTTCATAAATGTAAAATCTTGAGTATAAACATCAAATACAGTGTTTCTATCAGAAACACCATAAATGCTTTCATCTTTGACCTGTTTTTCTTGTCCTTGACCAGAGAGTTGTGCGTGTAATGAGAGTAAAACACAGAGGTTTGACAGATAAACATGGTACCAAATACAGAGCAAAGAGCCACTTTAATGAGGAAAATAATTTCTATTAACTTGCCAATTGTCTAAATACACAGGCTGTCCTTCAATATGTGCAGAGTTTGTGTGTGTGCGTGAGCGCAAGTATCCGTGAAGCGTAGCAAAACCAGGCTGAATTTAATGACATGTATGACAATTAATGTGCCGTCCAAGGAAAGAGACACAAATTTAATAAGCCAGTGAGTTTAGCGTGTGCGTATGTGTGTTCGTTACACTCGTCTCATCACCGTGCCTGTCTCGAGGGCTGCCGTTGTAATCTCCATTTTCTTTTAGCCTTATGCCATAATAGGAAACATGCGTTTAATTAATTTAATAAGGTCAGAAATTATTACCTCCATACAAGGGATTTCGTCTTGCCAAGCTGCTCCCATCATATATTTTATTTTTTAATTGTGAAAGTATTTTTAAAGGTATTTCTCTGTAGATGGCTCCGGAGCTCCAGTGGGATGCTTTTTAAATGAAGGTTGGGTCCAGGTGGGGCCCAAGTTAAACTGCTTGGTGGTTCTGCTCCAATTACACATCCACACTTGTTCACACACACATCTGTCAACATACCTGGGATGGCGGCCCTGCGAGACTCTAAGCTACTTTACTCTGAGTGGAGAACATTATTTTCGGATGCAGAGGTCCGGTCTAAATGAAGGCCTTCACTCAAAGCCTCTACAGAGAGTAGAGACCCTCTCGACTGTAACTTATGAAAGTGCTTTTAAAACTCTGCTCCATGGCAAGGTGGAAAAATCCAACCAGGAAATAAATATTTACCCCTCAGTCTGCACCAGGCCACATCCTCCAAAACACCTTTCAGCCATGGTGACAGGGAGTAAATTTTAATTAAAAGGTGATGCAGTATCTCGGATTTTGTGCTTTCTCTGTAAAAGAGGAAGTAATGTCTGGTTAGCACATGTGACATTTGATGAGTCTTCCACACAGCGGGGCCACAGAAGGTTAGGAACGCGTGTATGTGTGTGATTTTTGTGTGGGTATGTGTTTAACATTTCATAAAGTGAATATACTAGTGGTAAATATTTTGGGAGATCTACAGAACTCACCAGGGCCACCAAGTCCACTGTACTCTACCTTTGCTTACACACACACACACACACACACACACACACACCCTTTATACCGCAGTTATTTGTGTAAAGTGTGAAAAGAAATTCATAACCCATTTTGCATTTGTAATCGGACATATTTCTGAGTGAATCAGGACATTCAATGAAAAAATGTAGCATGGGGCTTAATTTCTCTCTAAATAAATAAATAGTAAAGATAATGATGATGATAATAATAATAAGTTTGGTAATAATAAAAATCTAATAATCATAAAAAAAATAAATAAAAATGCTTAAAATTAAAATACTTAAAGCTAACATACTTAATTATATATATATTATATTTTTAGCACCAAAATGTGCATTAAACATAGTAAGGATTTTATATACCAGAATGGAGCCAGGTGGTTTCTAGGGGAAGCAAATATAATAATAATAACAATAATAATAATAATAATAATATTAAAAAAAAAAAAAAAAATATATATATATATATATATATATATATATATATACAAAAATAACTGCATTCAGTATGTGAAATTCCCATTCCCAGCATCATTCCATGGATGTGCTCATGGCAGTGTCATGACAAGCGAGAGCCGGACAGTGGGGAGGCATGTGACAGCCATTAGAGTGACTGACAGGTGTTGAGGAGGAGAGGGAGGCGCAGCGGCAGGGTCGCCTCTGTCACTCACTGACTCACCTCTGTCTGCATGAGGAGCGTGTGAACAGACTCACGGCACAGGTGTTGTATATGGATGAAGTGTGTGCCAGTGAAGCTTCTTTCCTCACCCTTGTTTATCACCAACTCATACTGACAACAAAACAACAGCAACAAACAAACAAAAAGACAATAGGTGACAATATGTTGCTGGGTTTGACTGACTAACAATCCCTTTGTCATTTTCTTCCTTTTCTTCCTCATCTTTCTTCTCACCTATCATTTAAAAGTGTAAAGCACTGGTACTTGGCTTTGAACACTACTTAGGCTGTGAAACCCATGACCACACACCATTAGGATGTGGTTCAGCCATGCGTTTGAATGTCAAATACACATGCAAAGTCACTGGACACCTCTGGCCGACTGCAGCCTACCTCTAATTTCAATAACATTTGTGTTTGACCTTGGTCTCTATTTAAAGGAGGCAACCGTTGAGCACTGTTGGCAAGTCATGAGTGGGAGTGGATATTCATACCCCCTGGTAGTCTCAAATATGGACAGTATACACGAATATGCTCTCCAAAAATATACCATGAATTATCATGGTGAATTGATAAATAAATGGTGCATGTTTATTTTTATTCACATATATTTAATACCCCCCAAAATTATAATTTTGTGGTTTGTACTCAGGAAAAACAAACAGTAAATTTTGACAGTAAATTTCACAAATATTTTAAAAGAAATGATGAGTAACATAGGATTCCTGTCAAAACAGACACAGATACGCCATTGAATCAACTCATCACGAGGTCTAAACTTATCACACTATCACCTGACCAATGTTCTGGGTCGATTTCCTGTCAGCACCTCGTGGGCGCAATGTATGGAACCAGTATATCCAACGGAAAAGAATAATACAAATTAACTGACGCCCTCAGGCCTGCAAACACAGGATCTACACAAGGTGACTATCCCATGACTCACTTCCTGCTCTTCTGTGCTTCCAACTCACCCTCTTGTCTTTTACAGGCAAAGGAACACACAAGCTCGATTCTTTTTAAAGGACAATCAGTTATTACTGCTGGTATTAGAGCAAATATACTCCCCAAATAATGTGTTTATGTCTCCTATATGCTTGATGTGCTTATTGTAAATGGTAGTATTTTAATCTATACATTATAACCACGTTTCAGTAGATAAAGTTAGTAAGTCTACGCTGTATATGCAAGATAGATGATATCTGATGTTGAATGAAAGCCTGTCTTAATTGCAGAACATTGAAATGGGTGAAAAGTCGCTATTATAAACAGTGTTAGTTGTACGACATTTTATAGAAGTTATTAACAAAACTTGCAGAGATGGTCTCACATGATGGATGAAGCATTATGTTAATTTATACACGAAAAGGAACCGTACAGGGTGTGGCTAAGCCCCGCAACAATATCTGATTGGGACATTCGTTCCTGGGATGGACCAAATCGGCTCGTTTAAAACCAAGTGACACAAAGCCTTTGCTGCTTGCTTGCTCTCTCGATCTCTGGCACTTTCGCCTTCGCTGACCGCGCTACAAAGTGCTCACACGCTGTAACATCACTCGAGCGAGACTCCAAAACTCCAACACTTCGTCAAACTTTGTGACATGCAAAGATCTTCAAAGCCTAAAGTCTCTGCAAACAGACTTCCGAAGAACGCCGAGCACGTCACTCTCAAGTAACCAGAAAACCAACCAATCACCGGAGGTGTTTCCTAGAAAGATGTCATCCAACGACCACTCAGCAGCCAATCCACAGCCCCGAGATTCCCTCAGGCAAGCCATCGAGGAAGCCCGCTGTCAGCTGTCAACTCAGTTGCAAGTAAAACAAACAAAATCTTCATCTCTTGCTGAACTGGGTGAGTTAATCATAAAGCAGTAACGATAAGCTGAACTCTCTGCTTTATGAATTTTCTCAGGTTGAATTTAAAGAACTAGTAGCTAGTACTAGAATTTTGGGAACCTCATGCAAATGCAGCAACTCATTTCCTGAGCCTTGTGTGTGTGTGTGTGTGTGTGTGTGTGTGTGTATGTGTGTGTTTGGTAGGTTAATTTAATGTGTTAGAATAGCAAATAAAGTATGTTTCATTTATAAAGAATCCTTGTCTCGTGTTGTGTAATTTTAAAGTCTAAACATTTGCCCAGATCTCGTGTTACCTTGCTCATAGTAAAATTTTCATTTTGTTTGAATTATCGTTGGCCCCAAGTAGTAAAACAGAATTGATAAGACACACTAAATTCGACTACGATGCTGGATGACTAGTTGATAAAATGTAAGCTATAAATTTTGAATCAGGTCACTTTAAAGAAATCAATATCGAATCTTTAAGAATCGATTCCCTAAGCTAAAATTTGAGTTAATTTCTTACAACATGTTAAATTAAATGTGAAATGCTGCAGTAGAAAAACTGAAATAGTGTTTTCTTGTACTTCAATCATTTTTGTTGTTTTTATAACTTGGAAAAAAATATATATATATATATTTTTTTTACAGTGTACCTGGACAAGGTAGCTGTAATCTAAACAGTATTCCAGCATGAAAAGTTAATATTCAGCTAGTTTAGTCAGACCAGCTGACAAGAGCAAAACCCTCTCAAAACCAACTTGACAACCCTAGTGAAAAATAAAAACAATAAAATGTATTTAAAATACATGTATTTAATGCTAAGTATGCTACAAATACATTTACATATTTATGTATTTAATAAAAATACCCTGCAATTGCACTTTTGGTATACTAAACTGGTATACTTAAAGTCTGCTAAATTGGAACAATTAATTTTGTACTTAATGCACTTTAATTGTGCAGAAGTAGTGCTGAGGTCCAACTAAAGATATACTGAAGTATATTTGATTGTGCTAAAGTGGAACTATTGCAAGTATACTTTAGATACACTTTAAATATCTTGCATTTAAAGACCGATATTATTCAAAGATCATACAATCCTCATCAGAAGTGACATTAAAACACATTTTAGGCTTAATATTAAGAAATGTACATTGTGCACAAGTAGTACTCCAAATATAGTTTAATTATAACTTTTATATCAGTAAGCCTCGAGCAATATGTCAGAAGATATGTTAATAGATTTGAACTATACTTAGTATGAAATAAATGTATTTTAAGTATATTATTATTTATTTATTTTTTTTTACTAGGGCAGGCAAGGTAGTAAATGTGTGTTAGCTTTGACACAATATGCATGTTAATGTATGCCTAAAAGTTGACAAAATTACACATTCATTTAAAGTGTAGTTTTTTTTTCCCCCCCTAGAAAATGGACAAGAAATAGTGATATAAAAACATTAAAATTAAACCTGAGTCAGAATTTCCACCAACTAATACCACCTGCCTCTAACTATCATTAACAAGCAGCAAATCACGGTAAACTAAAGTTGTCTGCTGTTTGAACTTCCTTTTTCAAAAGGAAATTCACCACTAGAAGAACGTAAAGTCTGCTTGTCAAGCAGGTCTTTAAAAAATAAACTGATATATTCCTGTGAGCTAAGTCTGAGAGCTGTGTGTATGATACGGTCATATTTATTACTAACAATTTCATCACGCTGTCGCTTTTCATTTCCTCAGCTTTAATTCAGCTTCCTGTTGCCTGCAGTGGACTTCTGATCAACTAAGCTGACAGCTTCAACCTCAGTTACGCCACAGTTTCTCTCACACTTCTCATCAGCCTCTGGACACGATAATGTCAGAGTGTCCAAGCAGCACACATCTTCATCGCCTCAGATGAGGATTGATCGGACAAGCAGAATTAATGTGCACTTTTGAGATACTTTATGAAGTCACGTCTGTGAAATCTAAAACAAAATATTTACTTTTACGTAAGAGGTGGTGCTTCAACACACTGCGGTTTATGACAGGTGACACAATACTTTTGAGTGTTTGACAGCAGCTTAGTGAAATGTCAGGTGACAGTGTCTATGCCGAGGCAGTCAATAAGCTCTCACAGGTTTGAATGGGAATGTCTGTTAAGCTTAAGAGTGTGGGCTGTAGATTTCCATCAAGGCTCAGTCAGTGGGTTGCCATGCTCACAATTTACTCTTGAGGTGTGTGTGTGTGTGAGATGGTGCTCAAATTCGGTTTGCAATGGAAATTTCATTTAGAAATCTGTTTCTTTATCTGACCGATTTTTATTGGGCCTGAGAACCTCACTGGGAATCTTCGGTCTGTGTTTGTGTGCCTGTGCGAGTGTGTCTCTCTCCGTGTGTCGGGAAATGGGTCTCTTATTGCTGCTCGGATGAAGAAAAGCAGTGTTTTAATCGGTGGCTCGTTCCCATTACAGAGTTGACGGGATTCATAACAGTTAAGCGGAGAGAGCCTGGGGGCCGGCCGAGGCCTGATGGCTCCTAAATTGGCTCTTTTGTTGGACATGCATTAAGGAGGACGGCTGACCTTGCCAGTGCCTGCTGGAAATAGCGGTGAGAGACACGGCCTTTGTGTTCTGAGTGAGCCCTAAGGTACAGCACAAATCACACTGTCAACTTCAGTGCATATCAAGAGAAAAGTGCCACACAGAAACACAGATAGGTACTTGACATGCACTCACATAGCGTTCTAGCAACGTATATGTATACACCTTTATAGAGGAACCACTGAAATATCATGGAGCCTATATGAACTATAGAGATCAGTGGTGTTCACAGAGGAGGACTGGACATAGCCTCTCTTCCTTGTTTCATCAAACTAGAAGTGTGCCTCTTCTGGTAAGCCATTAGTTGATGACATCATATATGAATTATAATATATGAAATGAATAATAATATTAATAATGTCACTTGATGAGATGTGTGAGATAATGAAATGAATGAAAATGAAAACTTTGGAGTCAGTAAGACTTTTTAATGTTTTTGAAAGAATTCTGTTAAGCATACCAAGGCCCCAGTTATTTGGTCAAAAATACAGAAAACAACAAAAAAAACAAAAAAAAAACAAAACAAAACAAAAAAGTAATATTGTGAAATATTAATGCAATTTACAATAATTGCTTGCTATTTTAATATATTTTAAAATGTAATTTATACGTGATGGCAAAGTTGAATTTTCAGCAGCCATTACTCCAGTCTTCAGTGTCACATGATCCTTCAGAAATCATTCTAATGCTCAAGAAACATTTCTCATTATAATGTTGTTTTTGTGCAAACATTATACATTTTTTGTTCAATTTGATTTGTCCTTGCTGTTTAAAAAAAAAAAAAATCAAAATCAAAATATATTTTATATTATAGCCTTGAATATTAATAACTGAAAATTGCAAACACATACAACAAGACTGTATTAAATAAAAAAGAAGTGAAGTCGCTTTTTATAGAACCCAGTAGATAAAGAGGCTGATGAGGTCAGAGTGGAAACAGCAGTATGAGAAAAGCAGTACAAGAAGAAACTATGAGAGAAGAAAAAGATAAAGGAAAGAAATCTGTTATTGGAGAGGATGGATGTTAGAGAGGAAGAAGATATGGAGTAATTTGTCATTAAGATGTTCAAAAATACAGACAGTAGAGTACTGCTCTTAATATGGTTGATTTATAGCAATGGTTCTCAACTGGTTTTTATTTCACCCTCAACTCAAGACTCAACTAAAGTACTATACTATGCATAATTTTGACAAAGAAAGATCTGGGAAGTGTTTTCTTCTCTGCTGAGTTAAGCCAATTTATTTTTATTATCATAACTATGCACTATATGCATGATTATTATTTTATTTTTTATCTAAATAATAATAATAATAATAATTTTACCATTCAATATTTTATTATAGCATTGCTTTTTCACAACCCTATCAACATAATGCATACTATTTTTGGGTTGTGACCCTTCAGTTGAGAAACACTTTTATAATATTTGAGAAGTGTTTGGATTCTGTGAAAGCAAACAAAGTTATGTACATGGCAAGTGCTATGAGTTTATTAATTTAGTTTTTAAAAGTCATTATGCTCCTGTCCCTGAGGGGGGTCACACTGATGAACATACATGAATAAGCTATTGTGCTTAATTTTTTTAGCCAAAAAGTGAAATCAAATAATGTTTTAAAAGATATAGTCAACAGTAGTTAGCAGTAAACCAAAGATGTTTGGTTTGTATCAAAACCGGTGCAGTTTTTAGACTTTGCATTGAGATCTGACTGCACAAAAAGAATGAACCCAGTGAATACTCATGTTAACTAGTTCATGGTTTTCACGTGAGTATGTCACCCTGGAGGGCAAAACAAGGCTTTCCGCCGCTGGCCATCATTATTTTTATTTATTTAATTATTATTATTATTTTTACTAAGTACTAATGCAAGTCAGAGATACTAAAAGATTCAAATTCAGTATATAACTTATTGTTGCATAATATATACGGACAAACAGATGTGCCCAGAATATGCTTAACTTGCATGGTCAGCATCTTCCCATAGAAAACCATTATGAAGAAAATGCTTAATGTCAGTTAATGCATATAGACAGTGATACTGGAGGACCAAAGTAAGTATTCACCTTATTTATAAAGGCAATCAGATGAACCCAGAATATGAATGCAACAAACAAAGACTCACACAAGCCTTTTTTCCCTTAAAAACCATTATAAAGAAAACACCTAATGTGCAACATTAGCACATTGTGTTCATATTCATCTGCTTGCCTGTATATAGCATGCTTCACCAACAATGTTTACATTGAATTTGATTTTTTTATATCACTTATAAAAATATATATATATATAATAATTGGCAAAATATGAGTCCATAGTCCTTAATGTCCACCAACATATTTGTTTAGAACTGCTTTGGTCTGTTTCTGCTCATAAACGGTGCTTGATCTGTGTCTTATTGGTTTTGGGGGCAGGGTTTGCTGAAGGGTTAGCCATGATCACAAGGGTGCACAGGCTGTTGAGATCTGCTGATAGCCATCATCAGGATGCTGGTCCCACTCCCCACACAGCGAACTCTTCTGGTGAAGAACGAATACAAATCTCATCACTTTAGATTCCAATTCCCTCTCCCTCGTTCTAACAGCATGGGGCAATTTTTGAAGGGGACACAAAGATGTTTTGCCTTAATTAAGGCCAAATTGCCTTAATATGGGGACTTTTTGTACTCGGCATTTTGGTGCACTGAAAAATGATCTTATATACGTTTTTCTTTTCTCTGTCATTTTATCTGGCCAACGACACAAAGCAATAGTTGTTTAAATATGAGTTAGGTTCATAGGGTCGCAACACGGTCAACATTAGATCTACAGTTCACACATAGGCTTATTGCTGTCTTAATTGTGTTACTTACTATCAAACAAGCTATAACCTACTAAACAAGCTAACGTAATAATCGCTAACATAGTGGACACATGGAAAAATACATTGGTTATCATATTTTTTATTTATTTTTTTGTCATGACTATTTTATTAATGACTCAGCATCATCTGTATTAAAGAGAGAATAATCACTTCATTCGATGTTTAAAGTGAATAAAATTCACTTTACAGCATTGACAGCCTACTTACTGGAGTTCCACAACTACTGAAGAACTTTATTCTCTCCCACCAGACTTTTGTGTGTAGGTGGGGTAAAGTACTGAGGGATACAACATGTTTTTAAACTTTTTTTTTTTTTTTGCCCTGTTTGTATTGTCTTACTGCTTAAACAGTTACTATAAGTATATATCATTACATTATTTACAGTACACAGTGTGGTTTTTAATGATTTATTTTGGGGGTCTTCAGATGGGTTGACCCCTCCGACCCCCCCGTAATTTCCACCTATGATAGAGGAAGTGGAGAAACTAAACACCATTGTATGGAATGCATATAGTGTAAGCCAGTTCAGTTCATGCCCCAAAATGAAAATTCTGTCATTATTTACTCACCCTCATAAAAGCTTTGAAAGCTAAGGAACACAAAACATGTTTATAGCAGAAACCTGACAATCAAGATTTTCAATAAATAACAAATTCAATTTCAATCTCTTTCTTCAATCTGAATGGTAGTTTCAATCATTACCGTTCAGTTTTGCATCAGTAAGATTTGTTTATTTTTATTTTTTTTTTAAAGAACTTTATTTTTATTCAGCAAGGTATTCTAGATTAAACTGATCAAAAGTGACAGTACACAATTTTACATTGTTAAAAAAATCTATTTCAAATAACTGCTGTTCTTTTGAATTTTCTATTCATCAAAGAAAAAAAAAAAACGGTTTCCACAAAAATATTACACAGAACAATTGCTTTTGACTTTGATTGGACTTTCTTTATCTTGCACAGCACATTTGCACATTAGAATGATTAATGAAAATCATGTGACTCTGAAGTAACGGCTGCTGAAAATTCGAAATATTAAAATAGAAAACAGTTATTTTAAATTGCAATCATATTTCACAATATTTCTGCCTTGGTGAGCATAAAATATTTCTTTCAAAAACATTTTAAAACATCTTACCATCCTCAAAATTTGAATTGCAGTGTATGGCTTGCAGTGTATAAGATTTAAAGACATTATTTTAATAATGTTTTTAAAGATGCTCTTTAGGCCTTTTTTTGGAGCTTCAAGACCCAAAGAACAAATCTGACATTCAACTAAATGTCTTCGTTACAGAAATAGTTCACCCAAAATAAAAATGTTTTGATAAATGCCTGTTTTTTTTGTTTTTTTTTTTTTTTTAATTATACAATGTAAGTGTTTGGTTACCAACATTCTTCAAAATATCTGTTGTGTTACATAAAAGAAACAAAGTCAAACAGGTTTGGAATGACATGGGGGTAAGTAAATGACAGAATTTTCATTTATTAACTATCTAACCATTTCTTGAAAAAAAGCTACAAGTCAAGTCACTATTATTTGTATAGCACTTTTAACAATGCAAATTGTGTCAAAGCAGCTTTACATCAGCTTGATATAAAGCTGGGTGGCTTTACATCAGCTTTACAGTATTTAGACGGGGAAATGGTGTGTCGAAATAGTGTCACTCTCCTCTGGCCAGACAAAATCAGCAAACAAACAACAAGGTTTTAAATTGTACTGGAAAACGTATACAGTGGCAGCATGGAACACACACAGAGTGTTTCGCAATAAGACACTCTGTCACCATGAGGTGAACTCATCTCCACCACCACAAACAACGGGTCATTAACGTGCACAGAAAAATGCTCCAATCTCCCATTACCCACCCAATCATCACTCTCTCTCTCTCTCCCTCTCTGACTCTGTTGTGAGGAAGGGAGTCAGTGCTTGATGATGTGAATGAAGAGGCATTGTGTTACTGTCAGACTAACTGCAGCTTTCTGCCAGGCAAAGAGACGTTCATTCCCAAGCCAAGGGTAAAAAAAAAAAAAAGAGAAACTGCTAGTACCAGCTTATAGGATGGACTGAAAGAGGGAGGAATTTAGGGTGAGCACAAAAAAATAAAAATAATAGGGGAAAGAGAGAGAGGTTTAGGTGACACGATGCTCGAGTGAAAGGGTAATTTGCTTTTCTTCTTATAGCTGCATTAGAGTCAATGTTGGCCAAATGACATTCTCCCCAACTAATTGTTTGGATATATCAGAACCCCTTGACGAGAGTTTCACAGAGATAAACAAAGAGAGATAGATGGAGAATGAGAGAGAGAGCGGATAGATGCAGTTGGGAGGTGAAGTAAGAGATAAACAAGATAGATTGTGAAACAATAAAAGGGACCAGGGGACACGACGGCAGAGGAAAGTGTGTTGGGGACAAAATTAGCTGCTCCATTTCCATTGGTAGAAAACGTTTACTTTTGTGCATGTGATAACAAGACTCAGCACAAATAAGTCATCAATTATGTGTACAAAAGCAGAACACTTGAGAGAGAGAGAGAGAGAGAGAAGAAAATTAGCAAAAGCATGCTAAAAGACAAAACACCTACTCAAATTCAAACTTTAGCTTGTAGTTTTTGGATACATCTTCTAGATTTCAGATTTTCGCTGCTTCAGATTGTTTCCACAGAGCAAAGTCTTGCAGCTGTGAATCTGTGATGTCTCACAGGACATTGGTGTCATGTCACCCCATGTGTGTCTATGTTAGGAGGGGTCTAAGTGTGAATGGGAAAAAAAAATATGTTACTAACACAGTGGTACCTTACAAAACAAAGAGCAGTGTTCGTTAACAAAGGCTGGGTGAGATAATCTCAAACTTGCAATTGTGTATTTAAAATGGCAATAAGCATCTGTGGAAAGTAGATTAACCTGAAGCGGGAAAAAAAAAAAAACAACACTTTTTTTTCTTTTTTTTTTTTTTTTTACAGATTGCGACTGTAAAATTCATAGAAAGCAGCAATGCATTCACACATTGTTATGAACAATACCTGAAAAGACAAAGAAAGATAAATAATACAGGGCCAAGCATGGTTATGCTCGATTTTCTTCTGGTAGTTACAAAATATTTCACTGTTGTGACAAATGAGATTTATATGAATTCGGCTCTGTGCAAAGAGTAAGAATTTACTGAATTGCTTCGCCACTCATAAAAATCACACACACAAAGAATAATGTTTGAATGAAGATCGCTCTCTCTCTCCTGGGGACATATTCGTAGCACTGCATTAGATGTGTTCATATGTGCACTCAGCGTAGGTATCGATTGTATATGACGCTCTACACATGATTAGTGAGATCAGTGAGGATGCGTGAGCCTGTGTAATGTGAAGAATATAGATAAATATAAGACTCTATATAAGAATATAGATAAATATAAGATACATACATATATATATATATATATATATATATATATATATATATATATATATATATATATTTTTATGATTCTTTGATTTAATATAAAATATATTAGAAATATATTTTGCAACATTATAAATGGCTTTACTGTAACTTTTGATCCATTTGAGTGCATTCTTGATGAATAAAAGTATTTATTAATATATATATATATATATATATATATATATATATATATATGGAAGTCACCTTTTTCCTTAGAGAAAAGAAAATAAAACAGTTAATAGTGACTTTATTTCTTATAATTGTGACTATATCTCAAAATTATGATTTTATTTTTCATTTCTTATTTCATATCATTTTCTATTCTTAAACAGAATATTAAAGCATTTATAGAAATTAGGCATGTAAGTATGTTTTATTATTTTTTGATTAGAACTATAAAGAAAAAAATGTCACATCCAATCAGTAAGAAACAAAATATCTTTGTGTGCTTTACTTACAGGACCCAGATGTCAATAATTGACAATATTGACGACAATGATGCTGATGATCATAAATTTTATAAGTGCCATTGTTGATTATGCTATTGTTATTTTGTCCCTCAAGCAGCCATAATCATTGAAATCTCAGTATAACATGCCATTTTAAATTAATACATTAATTAATACCTATTTGTTTTTAAATTAATATGTCATACATTGTTCAATGAAAACGCAAACTTTAGAAGGATTGTAAAAGCTCAGTTGTATGAATTATCTATGTCTTTTTTCTTGATGAAACTGAAATCAGCGAAGCTCACAGTTGAATATTTCATTACGTCTTTCTCAGCACCCTCTAAAAAACATGTAGCCTCTTCAGTTTTAGGCTGAGAGTCTTCTGTAAAGACAGGGTAAATTTTCTGTGTGAAGGTATATGTTTGTGTGTGTGTTTACGTGTCAGAAAGTATGAGAGGGTCAGTGACGGAAGGTTAACCGTGATCACGATGTTAATGGCTGTCAAGCGGCATTCAGGAGCTGTTAACCCTTGCTGATCACAGTCAACTGGATGTTACAAATGAAAAGAGAAAATAAGAACACAAGAACGACTAATGGGGAGAAAACCTGTAGTGTGAAGGTGATCCTCGGACTGATGTGGCTGATTTGAGAGGTAATTGTCCTGTTTCTAGGCCTAGGTTACTTTAATCACATTTGTGATGTCATCTGCATTTGCTACCCAATTGAGTTAGCCTGAAGCAAACTGTTACTGTGAACATTAGCGGCTGCCACACACAGAGCACACACAAACACGACCTATCCAGAAAGGACACACCTTGTGTTTTTGCCTCAATGCTTTTGGACATCAGCTCTAAACATAGGTACGGCATGTTTATGTATAGAGGGGTCAAGGTTTGGTGGGATTAAATGGGCTGGTGAGCCCCTGGTGGTAGATACGATAACTACACCATCTGGCTGCAAAGAACATGCGCTTGTTCTGCATCTAGAAAGTGTTTACTGCTTTTATTTGTAGACCAAACGTGAGGAATGAAGCCCTGTTGGATGAGTAACAGGCTTGGCAGGTAAAGTGATTTGCCTGATTTTTGTTTTATTCAAAAGACTCTCGCCACAATTTGTTCAAGTGCGGTTTCTTTTCAAACTAATCAAAGTGTTTGGTAGGAGATAAAGAGAGAGGGAGAGCGAAAGGAGAAAAACAGAGGGAGGGATGAGAGCGTCTATGAGAGAGGAGTCATTATGTGTATCCTGCTCTTGATCTCAAGTAGGAAATTGTAATTCATCATATCTGACCTTTGATCTTCAGGTGGTGTGGATGAGGGCTTAAAAAGGATGACAGATTGCATTTGCTCAATTTGTGGTTGATTATAATTGACATTAAACAAGATTACAGACATCATTAAACCGTAGTACATGAAATGCTCGGCTAAATGTAGAAGAAACAAAGCAGGTTAGTTTTTTTCTCCATAAATACAGTTCATAGAAGCACATTACATTTATTCTTAAAGGCAAATGCTATTTGCACCCGAATGTAAATAATACTGTGCTGCTCCAGGTAATTTTGACCCACTGTAGATGCTATAGACTCTGATTTACTGGATCTTAACATAAACTTTTCACCCTGAAACTTCATGACATCCTGCACAGATGTGATTTGAACATAGTGACGTAAAATGCTTCAACTGTCAACACATTTCTCGCACACTCTGTCGTAAACAGCAAATTATGACTCTTGCATTATTATTTGTCAAGGAGGGTCAATTTTACGCAGTCAAAAGCAATGCTGGATATTCGATGGTGACAGCACAGTTGGTATATAATAACAAATACAACACAAATGCATACTAATAATAAATATAAAATAGTAAAATGCATCGTAATAAATGTAAAATAGTACAAAACAAAAATATAATGAAGTATAGAGAATGTGCAGTGTCTGTGTGTGTATATATATAAATATATTTATATATAGAATCTTTGTTGTTATTTTTAAACTTCTTTTACATTACATTACATCTATTCATTTAGCAGATGCTTTTATCCAAAGACAATTACAAATAAGAATAACACAAGCTGAAGCTTTCTGATGTGTGATGGGAGCAGAATAGGAATAGAAGTGTTGTGAAGAAGAAAAAAGTGTGTGAGAGATGAAGAGCACTGCTGCAATAATCTACCGTGGTCCCGTATCTTTTATACATATATTTATTCAAATAAACAAATAAATAAATAAAAGCACATATTGTTTTTTTTTTTTTTTTTTCATTTAAAAGGAACTGAATACATTAGCACATTAACTACAAAAACATTTTTTTTTTTTAGCATTTGACAGCCCTATTTATTATATTTGTAGTGGACTACGTAACACACACACACACACACACACACACACACACACACACACACAATCACACACAAATACAATAAACATAGCCGATATTAAAAATACAATATATTATTGTAACTGTCACAGCCAGTCCATAAACACTCACGAGCAAGTTGACTGTGTGTCTGCAACATATTTATGCGCATGAATATCTATATCTGCAATAGACTTCAGCAGATGATTTTGCTAAACTAGCACAATATAACAAGATGAAGCCATTGGCTATCACAACATTAAAAAGTTACAGAGGAAATGCTGCATTTCTGTTCCCAAAGCGCCACCTATTGGCAGAGAATGAATTTGCATTTTCAATAAGCTCATCTGCTGTTTTTGTTCAGATCTGTGCAAAAATCGACCCATGTTTGTAAGCATCAAACACACAGTTATAAATGTGACCCGGTGGATCAACAAGAAGCTAATATTCCTTATAAAAATATAAACATTTAAGACAGTAATATGTTTGTTTTAAATTAATATAGCCTAATAAATGATACTTTTGACTCATCCCTTTTCTAAAAAAATGGATTTTATAAAACTTTTTAATTTTGTGAAAACCTGTACCTGAATTGTAAATCATGTCTTGTAAGTCATGTCATATTTTAGCATGCCATTATCAATTTTAACCATATAAAATGTAATTTCCTAACAACAAAATTGCAGCCAGTAACTTTGGAAAGCCACTAATGAAAAGTTAATGTCAAGCCCTGATTGTAACATACATAACATTGTAACATTTGGGCTTTTACCATTTTATTCAGGCAGTGGGAGTGGAGAAAGGAAACAACAGGGAGAGGAGTGGGAGGGGTTGAGATCAGAAAATGTCACAAGCCGGATTGGAAGCAGGGTCGCCTGCACATAAGTGTCACCGCACAAAACATTGGAACACAAGCGCTACCCTCCAGGCTGTGTCTCAGATGTCAAATATGCATTTTGTCTGTCTCCACCTGACTTCTGGGGTGCAAATATCTGCGCTTTGTTGAAAGTCGTATATACAGGTGCATCTCAATAAATTAGAATGTCGTGGAAAAGTTCATTTATTTCAGTAATTCAACTCAAATTGTGAAACTCATGTATTAAATTCAATGCACACAGACTGAAGTAGTTTAAGTCTTTGGTTCTTTTAATTGTGATGATTTTGGCTCACATTTAACAAAAACCCACCAATTCAATCTCAACAAATTAGAATATGGTGACATGCCAATCAGCTAATCAACTCAAAACACCTGCAAAGGTTTCCTGAGCCTTCAAAATGGTCTCTCAGTTTGGTTCACTAGGCTACACAATCATGGGGAAGACTGCTGATCTGACAGTTGTCCAGAAGACAATCATTGACACCCTTCACAAGGAGGGTAAGCCACAAACATTCATTGCCAAAGAAGCTGGCTGTTCACAGAGTGCTGTATCCAAGCATGTTAACAGAAAGTTGAGTGGAAGGAAAAAGTGTGGAAGAAAAAGTTGCACAACCAACCGAGAGAACCGCAGCCTTATGAGGATTGTCAAGCAAAATCGATTCAAGAATTTGGGTGAACTTCACAAGGAATGGACTGAGGCTGGGGTCAAGGCATCAAGAGCCACCACACACAGACGTGTCAAGGAATTTGGCTACAGTTGTCGTATTCCTCTTGTTAAGCCACTCCTGAACCACAGACAACGTCAGAGGCGTCTTACCTGGGCTAAGGAGAAGAAGAACTGGACTGTTGCCCAGTGGCCCAAAGTCCTCTTTTCAGATGAGAGCAAGTTTTGTATTTCATTTGGAAATCAAGGTCGTAGAGTCTGGAGGAAGGGTGGAGAAGCTCATAGCCCAAGTTGCTTGAAGTCCAGTGTTAAGTTTCCACATTCTGTGATGATTTGGGGTGCAATGTCATCTGCTGGTATTGGTCCATTGTGTTTTTTGAAAACCAAAGTCACTGCACCCGTTTACCAAGACATTTTGGAGCACTTCATGCTTCCTTCTGCTGACCAGCTTTTTAAAGATGCTGATTTCATTTTCCAGCAGGATTTGGCACCTGCCCACACTGCCAAAAGCACCAAAAGTTGGTTAAATGACCATGGTGTTGGTCTGCTTGACTGGCCAGCAAACTCACCAGACCTGAACCTCATAGAGAATCTATGGGGTATTGTCAAGAGGAAAATGAGAAACAAGAGACCAAAAAATGCAGATGAGCTGAAGGCCACTGTCAAAGAAACCTGGGCTTCCATACCACCTCAGCAGTGCCACAAAACTGATCACCTCCATGCCACACCGAATTGAGCCAGTAATTAATGCAAAAGGAGTCCCTACCAAGTATTGAGTACATATACAGTAAATGAACATACTTTCCAGAAGGCCAACAATTCACTAAAAATGTTTTTTTTTTTTTTTTTTTTTTTTTTTAATTGGTCTTATGAAGTATTCTAATTTGTTGAGATAGTGAATTGGTGGGTTTTTGTTAAATGTGAGCCAAAATCATCACAATTAAAAGAACCGAAGACTTAAACTACTTCAGTCTGTGCGCATTGAATTTATTTAATACACGAGTTTCAGAATTTGAGTTGAATTACTGCAATAAATGAACTTTGCCATGACATTCTAATTTATTGAGATGCACCTGTATATGCATCGGTGCAAACAGTCAAACCAGTTCTTTATTCACTACAACATGAGTGCATTCAGTGACATACAAGTGAGTTAACAGCTATAGCTTGCGTTCGGAGAAAAAAAAAAAAAAAAGTTTACCCAAGTGGTCATTCATACTATTGAATGTCTCACTGTCACATACTGACTGTTTTTTAACATCTTTTATCCATATTGCTGTCAGGATAGTGCTGAAATCTTAAAAAATAAACAAAGCAAATCACCAAGTACTAGTATCATCATGAGATTTCTTGGCACCGCTGTGCACAGTCTCTAGTGACCTTTCTATGACCTTTCTCTAAGGAAAAACAATTTGGCCAAATTAAGAGGCAGAACATTCTCAAACTGCAGGGCACCCAGCCATGATTTTTCCTGCAGTCTTCTGTTTGGTAAGCACAGAGTGTAGTGACACTGCTGTGAAACGGCATCATCATTGTTTATTTGCCTATATACTTGTTTATAGAGAGATAGTTCCGCAGTCTCAGGAGATTTTCAACAGACACATCAAGCTTCAAGCAGCAAAATATTATATTAGTCACCGAGATGAAATACTCCAAGGATAGGATCATGCCATATGCATGTGCTCGGTTTCAAAAACCTATTGATCTATCTATCTATCTATCTATCTATCTATCTATCTATTAACCCTCAAATTTTGCTTTTCTAGTTTTATATATATATATATATATATATATATAATTTTAATGCTACTTACTACTACTTTTTAATAGTTATCCATCCTGTTTGTGACCTCAATTCAAATTGAATTCAGATTCAGAAAGTGGAATTGAAAGGCATTCTCAGTTCAGTTCTGAATGACACACAACTCTGATATGAGTCCATTACATTAGCAATATGCCAACACAAAACTCCATTAAGTATCATATGTGCACCACTCAGAAAAGAGCTTTGGTTTGGCGCAGAAACCAGAAAGAACCATTCCGTAGCTCAGTGAATTAGGAACAAAGATTTATGAGAAGGAATGAAAAGTTCTTGTCTGCTAATCGTAGTTCTTCATATCTGCCTATTATCTTTGAAAGAAGAATTGTTCTCACACCAGATGCTGAATCACATTTGATGAGCTTAACAAATAACATTTATCAGATGTGTTTATGAGAGATGATTCATACAATGATACTCTACAGTCAAATGCTCATCTCTCTCTGAGTCATTGGTACAGCACCATTAATTACACAGATCTTTTAGGGTTTCTCATTGTTTGCTCCGTTTCCAGTAAATCTTTCATTCAAAGTTCTACTTCTCCCACCATCCCTTGTTCAATAATGCAGTATTCTGGTCCACGGGGACGCAGCTTTTTTTCACGAGGTGAAGAGCTGGCAGAGTATGAAGACATGCAAACAGAACTCTTTTTAAACAGCAGCGGCCATACGCACATTGGCATATGCTGCTGAAAACGCATGCCACATCTGAAAGAGGGGGAGAGAGAAAACAGGAGAGAAGGATGGAACAAAGAAGAGAGAGTGGGCAGATGGCATTTCAGATCGAGTTATGGGTACGTGGCATTGCGGAAAGTCCCCATTGTTGGCCGAGCTCGGTTTGAAAGGGTAGACGGGTCACTCAGGGAGACAGTAAACGGCTTTTTAAGACAGATGACGCAGATTTGTGCTGACACACAAACAGAAATAAGAGTTTTTTGTGTTTGGAAATAGGACATTGCCTTGTGGAACTCCTAAGAGAGGTTTTAATTATGAAGAAAACGAGAGGACATTACCCCCCCCCACCCCTCATTTTCATGTAAGATTGTATTTTGTCAAGCAGGATGCTTTGTTATTTAAAACCATATTCATATTTAAAGGCCAATTGAACCCCAACTGCTCATCACCATTACTTCAGATGTTCTTCACAACAGATCCCAGTCCAGAGCTGTTGCATTATGCGGGGAAAACAACAACAACAACAACAACAAACTCTAAAATGACCAAACTAGAAAATTCTTGGTTGTATTTCAGTTATAAATACAAACTTGTTTCTCCTAAAATTCCTTGGATAAAATGTTTTTGAGTAGACGTCAATAATACTGAAAGCGTACAATCCTAACTATGCATGATCATTTATTTACAATTTGCATTTGCTTTTTCCTTCTGTCAATAAACTTATCTGAAGTCACCTCTGACCCATTTTTGGGTTTGTGACCTATAGAGCCAAGTGGGATTCCTGAGCTTTGTTCTCAGGAGTACAATGTGGTCTCAAAAGACTTAGTTTAGTCTCATTACTATCTAGGACAAACAATTGAGATCTCATTTGTGATTTGCCTTTCCTGTGGGAATCTGTTTTGTTTTGCCAACGCTTGCATTCATACAGCCAATGTATAGCCAAAGCGGAAGGAATATTTTCATCTCCATAATTTTCAGGCCACAGAAATGTGAAGATAAACATATGGTGTATGGTTATTTCATAAGTTGCTAATAAGGATTTATGTACCACACTCAGGTGTAATAACAGCAGGCGGAACACTCATACATCACAAAGTGATTAAGTGTGTCATCTCCGATCCGCCGACCTTGATGAGAGGAAACTATCAGGCACATGAAGGGGCCACAGTTCGAGTTTGAATGAAATATTTAAGAATGCCTCCACGGACGCAGCCTCACAAAACAACCTTACATTTGTGTCTACTCTCTGTTGCCTGTGTGTGTTTACTCACATGTTTGTGTGTGAAAGTCTCATTCAGACATTAGCAGCACAGTTGGTGTGTGTTCTCCATTGTGCACGTTGGAAAGAGTTTGTGTTTCATGTTTGTATCAGTTGCCGCTACACTTTTGAGTATGTGCGTGTGTGTATATGTGTGTGTTCCCATACGGGAGGAGCAGTGGAGGGGAGACAGATGGTCTATCGCAGGACCATCCAAATGTAGATTAAATATTAAAGATTTATTTGAAATCTTCATGATGATATAAAAATAGATAGAGGTTGGAATGAGCAAACACCTGTTTACGGCCTGCTTCACATTTTCTTCACAGGAAAGTGTGTGTGAGTTTATGTGTGTGTGTAATAAACTTAACATTAAAAACTGGTAAATTGTGATAAGGTTCACTTTGTTAACATTAGTTAATTCATTAGGTATCATGAACAAACAATGACCAATTGGTTGAACCACAATTCTGAATTCCACAATTCTCACTCAACTGATTCATTTAAAACATTGATTCATTCAGGAACGTAACACTACCTGGTCTGTGTTGTGTTGAGACGTAACTATTTTTTGCTGTGGCTTTATTTGAAAGCAAAAACAGACAAATATCGTGTCAAAAATGTTAGTTACTCAATATCTATAATTATATTATATTACATTACAACACTTTCATGGTTGTGATTACCTGCAGCTCGGTGCTTACGGCAGAATAACAGCTCTGTTGATATTTGCAAATACAGACCTGATATTGCTTAATTAGCTCAGGATACCTAATGCATGTTAACTAACTAAACTGTATGGTCAAATTTTACTGGAAAACTATCTGTCAATTACAAGGAAACATAATAAATATTAGAAATTCTCTTCATCCAGAAGAGAGTTATTGCTCATAACAGTCATCTCAAATTCTGCTGTGAAAACTCGATGATGAAATTTGGCAGAAAAGTACATTTTCTGAATCAGTCTGAATATAGTCCAATATTATACTCTATACAAAGTGGAAATGTGCAGCTGTTACATTAACAAGCAAATTGTGCTTAATCAAAGTCTTAAAAAAGGATCAGTTTATGTAGTCTGATGTGGCCAGGTGGATTCAGCTGTATTAAATAATATGTCTGACATAGAAACAAACTATTAATTTAATCATTATCATATCTATCTATTTTGGAGTGCCTATTTATACTGTGCAAATAGTACAAATAGCCCACCTTATTGGCGGAGGCTATTTACACTAACTCCACCCACCAATGTCTGGTTGGCATAGACAACATTAACACAGACACTTATTGTTAACAGGCACAGTAGCATAGGGTGTGATGTTTTTTTTTTTTTTTTTGATGTGCTCGACTAGAGTTCGAATCCGCCTTTTGCCGACCTAATTTTTCTCTCTTTTCCCATCACATATCAGATCTGAAAGACATTTATTTCCAGTAGAAATGAAGGAAATTTAAAAAAGGAAATAAAGTGCCTCGTGGATATTTAATAATAAATTGTTTATTGAGTAGGTTTAGGGGTAGAGGTAGGGAAGGCTTTATTGTCCCATAAAGCGGCATCCATTTAGCAATTTCTAAGAAATATGATAATTTACACTTAATATGTTATTACTGCATATTGTTTTATAATGTATAGGCTGGTGCAAACAGCCTATCTGCCACTAAGTTTAAACAACATTTACTATTTACACTTATTGCAAAGAAAATCCTGCTATCTTTAAATAGTGTAAATATAATCTATCGATATTTACACTTAGTGTAAATATATTGCTAAAACACTGCTATTTTCACTGAGTGTAAATAGAATCAGTTTCTATTTGCACTAAGTGTAACAGTACACTCATTCATACCGAAAATTTTCGGTACAGGTCTTTCGGTATGGTATGCATGTCTACCGATCAAATACCGCATTGTATTAACCACTTCATTGTATTGTTACTTTCAATAAGAAACAAAGTCTTTTAAATTAAGACAATTTTTTTTTCAGGAAATTCAAACAATAAATGCCGTTTTGATGCTCTTTGATGTGGCGTGACAGATTGCTAAACGCCTCAGTTCGAAAGGCAATGTGGAGCACTAGTGAGCGTTATCATCCCTTCCTCTTTTCTACTAGATTTAACGCGAACATTAATGAACATCTCATGTAATCTCTCAATCAATGTTTCAACCACGGAAAGACATCAATAAAACAGCTTGTAAACAAAATGCCATGTCGCATGTCATTTACCTCAAGCAAGTCCTCAGTGTCCACAGCTCGTTAGTTCGCTAGAGAAGAAGTCCAGAGAAGAACATTTTGCAAAATATTAGACTATACACTCATTATATTTTACTTTACCTGTTAGTGATGTCTTAATTATTTAATGTATGTTTAAATAAATCAGTTTGAAACAAATTATGACAGCCACTGTGTAAATGAATATATTTCAACAACAATTATAATTTTTTTTAATATAGAAGTTAATTTAAAAACTGATAGAATAAAAAAGCAATTTTATGTTTAGTTTTTTCCTCCTGCTGTACTGAAACCATACCAAACCGTGATGTTAAAACCGAGGTACTGAACTGTCATGTTTGTACACAAATATGACGGTTATACACACACATACATATAAAGAACAAAGGCATTACAGTGATGTGTAAATATGTAAATGTAAAAATATAAAGCATGTGCCAGATTTTTTTGCACTGCTGTTAAATTGTTGGCGGCACATGGGATGTAGACCTTAACTAGCTCCTAGCATAGGAGCGAAACAGGCAGTCAGCACATATATCTCACTCATACAGAAATATGCACATATGAGCACACACACAAATGTAGACGTGACTCTACGCATGCACACACCCAGACTTGGATGTGTTTAAATGAGATATAACGCACAAGATTTATGCATCGGAAACAATCTGTTGTGTTGATCATCTTAAGATCCTGTCCACAGTCCTCTGGGATGGATTCCGACATACAAAGTTGTGATTGACAAGACAACGCATCCATCTTCATGAACATGCAAACTTCCCTTAGCTCTAGTTCCAGCACCAGCATCAGGAGCTTGTGTGTGTATGTGTATGTGTGTGTGTTTTTCACAAGGGACCACAGTGTTCCGTTACCTTGGGGATGCTGTTTTCCCAAAGGAGAGTAGTTCTCAGATTCTTTGGGATGAAAAACCACACGTCTTATAAGAAACTAGGACACCCACCCCCCATCACTGCAACCTTGCTCGGGTTCAACTTTTGTTGCATAGGCTGGAGATGTTCATACGAGACGGTAAAACACTGTCAGCTGCAGGTAGGCAACATCTCACCACCCACACACACACACACACACACGCACCACAACATCCGAATGTCCTCGAGCAAACAGAAAGGTAATATGTGGTGACAATAGCACCCAGCAGGCCTGCTTGCAGACTTGTCTTTGTGTGAAATCTGAACTAAGAGCGATTAAGAAAGGAGCTACACATGAACAGCTGGGTGCAGGTCGCACTTAAAATATCATTGGGATTCAACAGCAACTCATATTATGTGATGGAATGATGGATCGAGAGTTTGTTGCTCTGACGAAGAGAGATGGCTTATTATCGTGACCTTCCCAGACAGACACACACTCATTCCCTACAGTCACTAATGCTGTTTTTCCGAGTCCACAGGGAAGCTGGAGCTTGTAGCCCACTCACTCTTGCTCTCTGGTTCTTGCTTTCTGAGTGCCGATGGTCAGTGGTCATCTGTGACCTTCAAAGGTGGACCCCGAGGCCCTCACAGCTGCCCGAGAACTGGACAGGAACAAGCGTGGGGGCGTAAAGGGGCTGTCACTCAAAGGAGTCAAATGAGAGACTCTCAGCAAGACACAAACATACGTGACACTAACGTTAGTTTGTGACACATTTATGATTAATAATGCAGTTCTGTCTTCCCTCGCTCACTTATTTCCGAAGTCTCTAAATATTGACAGGGCAGCAGGACACATACAAAGGTAATCGGCCTTACTTTGTAAGGCTGCATAATTGATGGCGAGGAGGAGGTTGCTGGAGAAGGTCTGATACACGCGCTGCCATGTTAGCATTCGCCACAGGGCTTGTATTAAGTATGCAAATTTGGTGAATCGCTCCTGGCCAGAAAAACACTGATTTTTAATTGATATATTAAATAGACAAACAGATTGCACAACCCCAGGACATGAACAAAATAGTTGCGGAAAACTCTCCCGTGAGGTACTGGTGTCTCTCTCACTCTTTCTCTCTTGCTGTTGTATAAGTTCATTTTTATTACTCTCTATTTAAGAGGACAAATGGATTGGTGTTTGTCATATATTTTATCACTAAGCTTTATTGCGTGCACCATCACTGTTATAAAAAAAAGATTATTTTAGAAAACTTTTTTTTATTTGCATGTCTGTATAATAGTCTGTATTTCTGTATTCATTTATAACTTTGCACCTTAATCAGGGCCAGTAACCTCATTAGGCCACATAGGGTGGTCAGTGATGGTATTCATCGAACAAACTGTGCCTATTGCTGTCCTGGCACACAGCTGAATTGCTTGGAATGTTTTCAAAATAGTCATTTTAAAAATGGAATAAGAGCACTGGATGAATTGGAATATTTATCTAAAACATATCTACATTCAACTAAAACAAAACCTGCTAATGAATCTATAGCGTTTGCCAGCAGTGAAGGTTTTCATTAAGTTCAACACCTGCATGTGCAGTTGTGAATGACTTTGTGCTATAGGTAAAGACAATTTAGAATAAAAAGAGTACATGAAAGCATTACAAAAGCAGTTTTTTCTTCTTCTTCTTCTTCTTTTGAACCTTGGAGAACCATATAAATACCAAGGTACATGAATGATCATTCAATACCGAGACTTCTTTTTTATGAAAGTCTTTTATGCTCACCAAGGTTGCATTATTTGAGCAAAAGTACAGTAAAAACAATAATATTGTGACATATTATAATTTAAAATAATTGTTTTCTATTTGAATATATTTTAAAACAAAGCTGAATTTTCATCAGTCATTACTCCAGTCTTCAGTGTCACATGATCCTTTAGAAGTCATTCTAATACACTGATATGATTTGGTGAGAAATAGTGGTTCTGCATAATATATTATGTGTGTTTTTTTTGTTTGTTTGTTTGTTTGTTTGTTTGTTTTTTCAGGATTTAAAAGAACAGAATTTATTTGAAATAGAAATATTTCGTAACATTAAAAATGTATTTTCTGTCACTTTCTTTACACCATCTCTGGAGTTGTTTATGGTTTATGTGCACATGTTGTGACACTGTTAATGTTTATTTCTATGTATGCATATTCCTATTTATGTTATGTAAAAATTAAATAATAAAATAAAATAAAATAAAATAATAATTTTGTCAGGTCACCTACAAAATATCACTCAATGAACCTTAGTACATAAGTTTACACCAACAAAAATAACATTCAGGGTTTGATCAAGTAAAAATAGCTATTTAAGAAAACATGTTTTCACGCTGAGCACGAGTTTGGGTGCATCTACTCTGTCAACAAGAAGGTTGTAGGTTATATAATAAACTCACTTTTATAAAAACCTTCACACCCAAAACTGTCACTATTTAGTCTTTCACCAGCTGTAGTGCATATGTCAGATCTCTTGATGAAGCTAATTAGTTTTAAGCATATTAGAGATGGAGGATGTTCTGTGTACCTGAGGCTTTTATTTTTAGACTTCGGGCGCTTTAAGCAAGTGTGTCAGCTGTAAATGTACCGTTATATTTTATTAAATATGAAATCACTTGTCAATTGGCACGGCTCATTAATGTGATTTATAGTGCCTGGGCTTAAAATCAGAGTCAGGCAACATGGATGCAAGCAAATAAAAATGCTACACTAATCTATCTTTCTCACAGCATAAATAGCTGCCAATCAATATGAATAATTAAAATATGGGTCAACGGTAAGTGCTCGAGTGGCTTTCCCTAGCAGGAAAGTGCAATATACAGTATGCTGCACATATACAGTATGCTGGGCTTTTATATCCTGCCACACTTTGAATGATGGTGTGATATTTAGTACATTTTATCTGCCAGAAAAGGCAGTGACACCAGTTATTTCTTTTGTTTCACCTTCAGATGGATCGTAGACCTGTTTTAAGGTTACAGAGGGGAGGAAAGACAAAGATTGAGATGGAGAAGAAGCAAAGGAACCAAAAAGTGAGAAGAGAAAAGAACGCTACTGTCTCTATTTGTGGTATTTTGTTTTAATGACAGGGTTTATTCTGTGTTTATTTATTTCACACTTTGGCTGCAATGTGGAAATTACGCATTGGAAATCTCATTAACTACCTTCGCTGTGTGTTGACATTTCATTTGCATCAGGCAAGCCACACCACATTGTGGATTTCACACACCATCCATCTCATTTCCTCCTCAGATATGTCTGTTGGCTTAAAAGGAAATAATGTATAACATTCATTTCCCCAGTCCTTTATTAATGCACAAACAATACCGCCAATTATAACGACATGTTTTTTCATGTGTTTTTTTTTTTTCTTTCCCTTCCCTCTTCATTCCATTGGATTCTTCTTCATCCAGACAATTGTGTCAGCACACTTCAGAAAATTAATTATTTGGTTCTGATGTTGTCATCTACGCATTTGACTTACAATTCTTGATTAACAACCTAGTTGTGAACACGGCAGAATTCAGCTCGGTAGGGGACAAAACACCCAAAACAGTGCTGTGAGTTTTTTTTTTTTTTCTTCTTTTGGGTGCGTGTGCGAGAAAAAGTTCCGGATGCCTGTGATTAGTGTATAGAACGCTGCAAGAGTGACACTCAACCTGACATGAGGTGCACTTGTTTATGCCCTGGCTTTCGCTGGTGGTGCCCTAGATGACTTGTAAACAAGCTACGCCGTGGATTCAAATCAGTGGCGCAGACGACGTGCTCATCTGACAATGCAGGTGATGTGTGCCTCTGCTGTTCATGCCTGTTCATTTGATATGAGACAATTACTCCATCCTCACCTCTCCTGTAGCACCACTGTGCACCAGGGCTCAGAACAATATGAACCTGTTACTAATGAGCCAAGCACTGGTGACACATGCTCACGCCTATGAATAATACACCTAAAAAAAAATCACCCAAAGATTTCAATTCTGTCATTTAATAGCTATCATGTCATTTCAAACCTGTACAACTTACTCTACTGTATGTGTAATACCAAAATAAAATATTTATTACTGAACTTTATTACTTCCCAGCAGGCACCAGAAGTCTATGTAACGTCAGGTTGACGTTGGACATGACGTCGGACAGACGTTGCATTTTGGTTGAAAATGAAAATCGGGTTGACGTCAATATTTGACGTCAATTTTACGTTGACTTAACGTTAGATTTTGGTTGCACAACCTATAAACAACAAAATCTCAACGTCAGCTGACGTCGGTATTGGACATCAATTTAACATTGACATTAGACGTTGAATTTACATTGAATTTTGGTCACCCGACGTCGCAACCGAAATTTAACCAAATATCAACGTCTTATGACGTTGTGTGCCTGTTTTGTGCCTGCTGGGTTAACTGATGAAAAGTAAAGGTCATAAAAGAAGTATTTTTAAATCATACAATAGAAGAGTCACGTGACGTGCTCATGAACCTAGTCGCACTTGAGTAGAGCCCCATACGTTTGGCCCCTTTTGGCAGATTTTTTTTCATTTTATTTTGTTTTATTCATTAATAATAATTTCCCTGATGGCATACAATTGGAAAGAGCAGGAGTTGTCTCCATTGGCTTCTCCGATTAAGAAGAAATCCAAGCCACCGACCACGAGCAATATGGTGGACAAGATGGCGAACACTTTTACACACTTTGAGGACATTCTAAGAACTGAGTTGACGGTGATGCGGAATGAGTTCACTTCTCACATGTCAGTTGTTCAGTCGCTGCTCTAAATTGGATCTTCTTACAGGGGAGATGAGAGAACAAAAGAAAGTTGTCGCAGATCACGATAGGTGAGTAGCCACGCTCGAGCAACAGGTTGTGGACTTACAGGATCCCAATAGGCGCAGCAATCTGCGGCTGGTTGGATTGCCTGAAGGTTCCGAAAAGGACAACCCTATGGGCTTACTGAAAAGATCACTACCAACGTGGCTCCCGTCTCTGGCGGGCAAAGAGATTGAAGTGGAGCGAGCACATCGTGTGTACACAAGGCTCTCTGACAGATCGCGCTAAAACCAGGGGTTTTCATCTTTAAACTGTTGCGGTACACGGACAGGGAGCTCATTTTGTGGGCCACCAGACTTCACGCCCCAGTGAAAACATCCGACGGAGCAACGCTGTCTTTCTTTCCAGATTTTTCTCCAATCACCGCAAAAACAAGTGCATTTGCGCCAATTAGGAAGGAAATGAGAGAAGCTGGAAATCAGAATTTTCTTTTTTATCCTGCAAAGCTGAAGGTCATTCTCAATCAAGGTGAACCTAAAATACTATACTCCCCAGAAGAAGCAAGAGTTTTTCTCAGATCCCATTCATCCACCAACTCTCAGTGAGCTTCAGCTGGACATTTACTGTCTAATCGGAGAAGAGATGCTCTAAATGATTAGGCGACTGTGTCTTTCACTGTTCACTTTAATGTTCACTTCTTGATTCATAATTACTAGAAGCTTTCATTGTGCATACAGAATTGCTTACTGATTATGATGTTATTTTATTTAGGGTTTAGTTGTATTCTGTCTCTCTCCTTTTTTTAAATTTATTTTTACTTTTTAAATAGAGATACTACCTAGTCAATATGTGGTTATGGGGCCAATGTTGGTGCTTCAGCAATGTGCAGGTTTTTGTTGATGCCACGGTGTTACGAATGAGCATAAGTTGGCAACAGACAGCGGGTCCAAATGCAGTTTAAGATCCTTTAATGATAATTCACAGAGATATACGTCCAAAATACACGACAGAACCAAGGAAGGGTCACAAGAAACACAGGAGGTAACACTTATCAACAACTCACACAGACAACAGCAGACCAGGGCTTAATATACACGAACACAGGACCAAACAGGAAATGAAACACAGCTGAACCAGGTAGACACTAATGAAAACACAGCACGATGGGAAATGGAGTCCATGATCAGAACAACAGGCAGGAACACAAAACACAGGAACGCCCTCTAATGCTTCACAGTGGTGTAGGCAACCGGGCGTGACATAGCCCCCCCTTAGGTGGGTCCGGTTAGATCGGTGGCCAGAGAAGAACTGGATCTGGATTGGGTTCAGCGACCGGACCTCATTCGGAAACAGAGTCTTGAACTGAACTTGGCTCAGGACCAGAAATTTGGACTGGACTTAGTTCCGGAACGGATTCTTGGACAGGACTTGGCTCAGGATCAGAGACTTGAACTGGACTTGGTTCTGGAACGGATTCTTGGACTGGACTTGACTCAGGACCAGAAACTTGAACTGGACTTGGTTCCGGAACGGATTATTGGACTGGACCTGGCTCAGGACCAAAAACTTCAACTGGACTTGCGACCATCAGTGTGTGGCATGGTGGCAATCCTGGTCGGCCAGACTCCGTGGCCACTATTGCGCCAGGGACCAACCAGGATTCTCATCAGGTAAGTTGAGGCTGATATCCAGGTCAAGGCCACTCCAAAAACAGTCCCTCAGCAATGCATCGTCGCCAGGTACAAGGTGGCAATACGAAAGAAACTCAATATTACGTCCCCTTTGATAAATGGAACAAAGTTTCTTTAAAGGGTCACATCGAGTACCTTGACGTGGGCACATGATGAAAACTGCTGGATCCCTTGTTGTGGTGAGTTGTTCTGTTAAGAATGAACAAAAGTTGTCAACAGACAGCGGGTCCAAATGCAGTTTAAGATCCTTTAATGATAATCCACAGAAATATACGTCCAAAATTCAAAATTCAAATACAGAACCAAGGAAGGGTCACAAGAAACACAGGAGGTAACACTTATCAACAACTCACACAGACAATAGCAGACATGGGCTTAATATACACGAACACAGGACCAAACAAGAAATGGAACACAGCTGAACCAGGCAGACACTAATGAAAACACATCATGATGGGAAATGGAGTCCATGACCAGAACAACAGGCAGGAACACAAAACACAGTAACGCCCTCTAATGCCTCACAGTGGTGCAGGCAACCGGGCGTGACTCACGGATCATATTAAGGGGTGCTGGCAGATCAAGGTTTGTTTTTGGTTTGATCTGCCATAGTTCATGGGAATGTGTTTATGTTTTTTTGAATAGTGATGGGAAGAGTGGGGGTGGGGGGAGTTTTAATGGTAGACTCAACTGGTTTTATTTTCAAACTTGTATTTTGTCTTATTATGCAGTAATTCTGTTCGATACCTATGACTGACCTTAATATTCTGAGTTGTAATATTAATGGCCTAAATGGCCCTCACAAACGTACAGGTTTTCTGGATTTTTTGCGAAGAAGAAAGATTGATATAGTGTTAGTTCAAGAATCCCATTTGAAAGAGGAGGATATACGCAGGTGTAATAAGTTTTATGAAGTGGTATCTCACTCATCTTCTTTTATATGGAATTATACGGAATACTCATCATCATACTTCTTTGTTTGCTGACGATATCTTATTGTTTTTGGAGAAGCCGTCACATTCTATTCTTCATGTGTTGAATTTATTTGATCATTTTGGATCTCTCTCTGAGTTTAAAATTAATTGGAGTAAGTCATGTCTACTTCCTATATCATGGAAATTAATTCCATGTCCCTTTCTCTATCTATTCCATTGGTTCAAAACTTTAAGTACTTTGGGATAGATGTTTTTCCTTCCCTGCAGGAAATCGTCTCAAAAAACTATAATAGTATTCTAGCCAAAGTATCCTTAGATTTGGAAAATTGGTCTCGTCTTCCTACTTCTTTTCAGGCTCGTATATCGGTGATTAAAATGAATGTTCTCCCAAGTATTAATTTCTTTCATGATTCCTCTCGCTCCACCGGGTGGCTACTGGAACAAACTTGATGCATGTGTTTCACGGTATATATTGGATGGGAAACGTCCTCGTATTAAACTGACTACCTTACAACGATGTAGATTACATGGAGGTCTTTCTTTCCCCAATTTTAGAATGTATGCTCAAGCCTTTTCCCTCTGCCCTTTATCAGTTTGGTTTGATCCTGACGCTTCTGTGTCTTGGAGAGCGAAGGAGGAATCTATTGTTTATCCATATAAATTGAAGCATCTAGTTTTTTCAGGGGTTCTGCTTAGGCAGTGTAAATCTTGGTTTGGTCCCATTGTAACCCACCTGCTCTCCACATGGAGGGATGTTGAAAGACGTTCACAACTAGTTACAATATGGCATAGGCATTTGCCTATGCTCCACAACAACAATCTTTTGTCAGGCAGTACTTCATTTCATTGTCCGCAATGGACTCATAATAAAGTAAACACTCTGGGAGACATCTATGATGATAGTGGTTTAAAATCCTTCCAGAATCTCAAAACTCAATATAATCTGCCAGGCACCTCCTTTTTTATGTATTTGCGCATTAGATCGGCCCTACGGGCATATGGGGTGCCTTGGAACTCTCAACTGCCTGTTCACCCTTTGCGCAAACTAATCCTTCCTTCTGAGCAATCTCCCTCTTCTGCTTCAGTCATCTATCTCTTTCTTCTTGAGCATTCATACAAACCTTTATCTATTACAACTCTTTGGGCTAAGGATCTTAATGAGGATGTGCATGTTTTATTTTTGGATCAGGTATGGGGTATGTTTAAATTGTCTTCTAAAAACCCTAATCACCAAATGATTCATTGGAAATTGCTGCATAGGGTTTACTTGACTCCAATGAAACGTTTTTATATGAATCTTCTCCTAAGTGTAATCTCTGTTCACTAGGATCTTAAGGCACGTTTTTGCATTTTTTTTGAGAGTGCCCCTCTCTCTCACCTTTTTGGACTCAGCTCTCACATGACCTATCATATTTGTTGGGTACTAAGATATGTTTGACTCTGTGCCATTTCATGAATGACTTTTGGGACTTCAACTTGTCCGTCCAACAAAGATGTTTACTGTTAGCTGCTCTCACAGCAGCAAAAAAAAAAAAAAAAAAAAAAAATGCTAGTCAACCCTTGGAATCCTCCTCACACAGTGGGCAGATGAACCTGGACTGTGTATTTGTTACATTATCTCGATGGAACTTTCAACTTCTCGTATACATGGATCTAATGTGAAAACTAAATTTGTGACATTCAGCTTTTAATGTTGTGTCATCTTTTCTAAAATCTTTGTAAAAATTATTTTATTGTTATTTATTTATCTATTAATATTAATTCATTTATTTTTATTATGTATGTATGTATGTATGTATGTATGTATGTATGTATGTATTGATTGATTGATTGATTGATTGATTGATTGATTGATTGATTGAAGTCTACCGGTGGTGGGATAGGTTGGGGTGGGTTCTAAATTTGCACAGCTGCTTTTTGTTTTATACTACTGTTCCCAGAAGAAAATTTAATAAACAGTTGTTAAAAAAAAATAAAAAATAAAAAATCATACAATAGCTTTGTGTGACAAACACAGTGATTTGGCAGATTCAGTTCACAAAAGCAGTTTGACTGATTCATTTAAGAGTCAGACTGATCTGGTTCTCGAATTCAACTCACTTATTCATCTATGAACTGATCGAGGATTATTAGTAAATAAAGATAAATGAGTCATAGGTACCACTTTTATGATACTTCATGGTGGTTTTGCATCATAATAAAATTCATACAGGTTTGGAATGAAATTAGGGTGAGTAAAAATAGCAGAACTATTGGAGACAATATTTCTTTAAAAAAGCATGCACTGAATTAATAAGAATACAGCTTACATTATGTGTAATGCCCAAGTTTTGTTACTGAACTTGTCTTTAACTTGTTCAGTGTTGTGTGACAAACAGTCTGACTGACTCATTTAAGAATCAGATTGATCTGGTTATCGAGTTCAACTCACTTATGATCTGGTCACAAATTATTATTAAATAACGGCTTAAATTTCAGCCTGTTTCTTACACAAGCAATTGTAGAGATGCAGAAGACAAATGGTCACACAAAGACCTCTTTAATGACACTCACTTAAAGCAGTCGAAGTCAGGATGAGAAAAAAATTAAAGTTATTGTGTGAAATATTTCTTTAAGACTATTTTCAGCACCTGACAATTTTGTATTTGACGTCACACACAGAATTAGTCATGAAGGATGGTCATTAAAGCAGGAAACAATTTGAACAAACATTAAAACTAGATAAAAAAAAAAATAAAAAAAGTGAGATTGGGCAAGAAAGAAAGAGGGGCAGAGGAAAAGAAAGAGAGAGTGAGAAGGCTCAATTAAAGTGACAAAAGTAAGATAATGTTGAAAAGAGACAGACAGTGAGGAAGTGAGTGGGCTAAATTAAAATGGAGAAAGTAAGATAACGTTAAAGAAAGAGAGAACACAGGACGAGTATTCTGTTCTCGCTATATTCTGCCCTCTTTTTAGAGGTGGTACCGCACATATCTGCTACCACCATCTGGGAGTCACTGATCCAGAATTCCGTTTTTCTCTTTCAGCACGTAACCAAATCTCTCTCACACTCTCTCTCAAAGCATGCGGATCCCATTCGGAGTGGAACGAATGGGATTTCAGTAGTCTTTGATCTTTATTTTCAGATGATGCCATCTGTGTGCGCGGGCACTGCATGGTGAACGTGCATGTCAACAAGCACCAGGCATTAAACCTGAAATGAGAGTAATTACTCGCCGAGACAACATACACACGTGCCTTCTGTAACTGTGTCCATGAAGGTTATATTTAAATGCTATTAAGGAGATGAGAATTGTACACTAAGAAGGCTGATGGTAAGATGTTCCATTATTATATTGGTGCTCTACTTACATTAAGTGATGTTTTTAAGATCCCTTTTTGCAACAATTATGCCTGTGTATGTAATATAATAAATGTAAATGTAATGACATATTTGCATTCATTCATTCATTCGTTTATTTATTTGTTTGTTTGACCAATTCTTTGTTTCTTTTAATTATTTTTTAATGAATTTATATGTAGCCATTAATTTTGCATAAGCACTCGAACCAGTGCAAAATGTATATTTTTTGACAAAGTCAAAATTATATTGGAAGTACATCGCAAGTACAATGAGGAAAGAATGCTTATAAGTTACTTTGGTGATCATTTGCATGTCATTCTGATATATTCAATTTCTTTTTCTTATCTCAAGTGTCTTTTAGGATGCCCTCCTTTTCTCTGCACCCTCTCCTACTCCCACTAGTTCTCTCGCTCCCCAGTTGGGCCGCTCTGTTTCCTGCGTCCCACTTACTCAGTCGCCATAGCGCTTTGCGTCCTTGCGCTCAATAAGGGTATCTCGAGAGTTCAGATACACATCAAGAGACAAATTAGGAAGGGAATTCAAGTTTAATTCTCGTAACAATAAACTACAATTTTGTGTGTACTGTATGTGTAAAACTGGTTTTGAGGGAGAAGGCTTATCTTCTCAGTCAATATATGATGTGTCAAAAAAGTAGTGCTCATGACGTGAGACACTAAAAAACAGAGAGATGTGACATGATGGCCAAAAATATATTTGCATATGTACATAATAATACACAGCCTTAATAAACAACCTTCTTGTAGCTCAAACAGGTTTGATTCCCATGGAATGCATGAATTAGAAAAATGTATAGCTTGAAAGCAGTGTAGGCCGCTTTGGATAAAAGTGTCTGCCAAAGGCATAAATGTAATAACACATTTTATTTAGCACAAGCTAAGAATTTCAACATATGTTGATGAACAGTCAGAAAGATATAAAGGTGCTAAGTCATTCAATGCTTTAAAAACCAGCAAAAGAACCTTAAAATCAATCCTGTACTTTAAGGCAACCGATGCAAATTTACTAAAACATGTGTAATGTGTTCTCTTTAGCTGGTTTTTGTAGGCACTCCAGCTGCAACATTTTGCATCAGTTGTAGTTTATTCAAATAATTCTTAGGCATTATAAAGTGCATAAATGAGAAAACATAAAAGGGTTCATGTTCAATTATATAACAATTAAAAATACAACAAATAAGGTTTTGACTTATTAAGCCACTTTTTGTATTCATGTCTATTCTGTGATTTACCCGTCTGCCACAATAAAATATATTTGATAAATATCTGATTTACCCGTCTGCTACAATAAAATATATTATTTTAATTTGGGTCTTTTTCCAGCAAATATTTATATATGTGATTAATTATGGTTAATTAATTTGATTAACTAAAACTTTAATTGACTAACAACACTAACCAGCAAACAACACATAAAAGCAGAGCTTCTTTTCAGGGTTTTTTTTTTTTTTTTTTTTTAAATCAAGATATCAGTAACTGTCAGTTTCATGTGCAGAACTGATAAAGCAACCATTAGTCCAGTATTGTACTGTAATCACTAATCTATGTGTACTGTCAGATAGATTAGCTTGTCCGTTACACTTCTAAAGTGCTACCACCCAGGATGTCCTGAGAAAGAGCAAGGATGATGATGATGACCAAAAGGGAACAATAGTTAGAACGGTACAGCCCTGCTCATCAGGTTGAAATCCCTGAAAATTTGTTGGAGTGGAGGCTGAGCTGGAGTGGCTGTGATTTGCCCAGAGTGGAGTTTTGGATGGCTGGTGTTAAATTCACTAGAGTGGTGCTTAGATCAGGAGAGCAAGGGGAGAGAATGTGTGCAAAAGAGAGGGGGCGCAGAAATTCAGACCACCCCCATGCTTAATTGGGCCTGCCTTCGTCTGACACACATCAAGCATTAGGTTAAGTACCTTTTATGGATAATTGGAAAGTGTAAATTGACTGTAATTGTGGCTGCCTTGGCTATTATGCCCATTTGTAACTTCACTTAAGCAAATTAATTCAAAAAGACTCCTGATTGTTCTTTTTCCTTTCACTTCATTTACTCTGGAAAGAAAAAAAAAGATTTTATTTGCAGATATGAAACATATAGGTCGAGGAAAATAGTCTATATGTGATGTGTGTATGTCAGTGTATGTGTGTGTGTCAAGAGCTCTCTCTGAAAATTAACTATAAATTGCCATGGCCTGAGTGGTTCTAGGTAATAGTTGTCAGGTGAATTAACTTCTACCTGTCAGACCTTTAGAAAAGTGCTCATCATTTCACAGAACTAAAGTGGAAGTGAATTGGTCCTTTCGGACACAACCGTAAGAAATGTGTGCTTTTTCCCTTAAATAATAGGCCTCAGGGGGCATAAATAGGTATGAAACATTATATTCAATAACATTTTCAAGCTTCACGTCTTTTCAGTCATTGAAGTTAAAATGTCTAATTCGTGCACCGGATCAATGATTCACTGAAAAGATCCAAATCTATAATGAATTGCCAAAGTGTCTCTCTGAGTAGGTACCTCTTTTGAATAAGTAATTCCTTCGCAAAAATTAAAAAAAGAACATTTTATATAGTACAAATGTGTGTGGTATGAATGAAATCCTGATCCGTCATGTTTTCACTGTCATGCGAACTACCAGCGTACATATTCATATACAGTATACTCTTCCGTGGCCTCATGGGATAAGATTCAGAATCTCACCAGAAATAGCAAGTTATCTAGGTACTTGGCAAGTTATCTGGAAACCTGCTGTTTTATGAATAATATAAATTCTGACATACTACACTTTTTTGCCTACTAGATAGTAGGGATGTATGCCATTTCAGAGATTCATTCATATGATTCAGATCTTTTAATGACTCATTGATCTAGTTTGAATGATATGTTCGCTACGATTCAGCATCAAACAACATGAGGGTGGGTAAATGACAACAGACTTTCATTTTTGGTTGAACTATTCCTTTAAAGACTACATTATAAAATATAACACGTCTCTGAGATTAAAGAAGGCGGGAGCACTGATAAGCAATAACCAGCTGAAATTGTTTGCATAAAGACTGAGACATATTTATGTGTTATGGCTAATGACTCTTCTGTCCACTGTGGAATTAGCCATGATGTTTTTCCACAGGCGAGTTTTTGACCTTGCTCTTCATTTTCCCACATCTCCATGCCCAGCTCAAGATAAATAAAATAATAAAAAAAAAAAAAAAATCTCTTTCAGCTTCGTGCAGATCCGAATCAACAGGAGATTAAAAAATAATCAGAGAGGGGAGTTATTATTGTATACCCATCAGCGTTTTTGAGGGCCGCATCAGCCTGCTGCCTCAAAGGAGTCCACAGCAGCAATTAAGCTAGGTCAAAAAACACACAACAAACAACAGCCATCCAAGCGCCTGGCGAGTCTGCTTGTGAAGGACGCCGAGAAACATGCTGTTCACCTTTTCTAGGTGTAATATTGAGTTTGACATCAGTTTCACCGCAACAAATGCATTTGTTGTTTTCTACAACCTGTGAACGGTGTCCTCTTCACATCGAAGCTTCTTGTTTGAAGGTTAAACCCACACTCTGAGTGTGAACAGAGTGCCAAAATTGAGATGGCTGATCCTCAAAGAGGTACTGAGGGGCTTTTAAATGGGACACACAAAAGCAGATCACTACAGCCGCCCAGAGAGAAGTGAGAAATTCTTACGTATCTTTGAACACCTTCACACGCATACATCATCTCACACTCATTCACACACACATTGAGGTGGATTTGAGGAATCTAGATTTCCAGAAGCAAAGTCCCCTCACATTTTGATATGGTGACACACACCAGTACACACACATTATTCTTATCCAGCCACACCAGACAACCATTTCTTGCCAAACACCTGATACTCAAAGATACTGCCTTACTTTCAGGAGAATCTGAGATAAATACACAAATATAAAGAGTAAAGCTTTGATTCTTTGGCTAAAATGCCCACAGCACTAAAGCTGGAATTGTGTGTGTAAGTTAATGTATTAATATTGATCGCAATCATGCTGCCAGAATAAGCCATTATTGACTTTTGCTCCTCATTCACCTGATCTATAATGAGTAAGCATGTATGTAATTCAACCATTATCAGCACATCAGAGCTGTTTCATTAATACATTAATATAGTATGTCGTTTTTATACATATATATATATATATATATATATATATATATATATATATATATATATATATATATATATGTCAGCTCTGGCATTTTCATGCAGAAATCAATATTTCAATTCAGAGAAATCAATGATCAATTTTCCTAAATAATTAATTTAGTGATTTTCTCTTTTTATTTTGCCATGGCACATATAAAGAAAAATCAAAATAGAAAGATAAAATAAAGACTTTACTAGAATTGCACTTACACTTAAGGTACTTATTTGCATACACTTTCTGCATTGTTTTAGCACCCAATTCATTAAAGGAATTATGTAAATAAGGTAATGGTGCAAAATCTGTTTTGCATGCAGTTTGCACTGCATATTTACCCGTACTTTTTTTTTCTTTTTTTTTTTCACCACTGTACCATAATCAGCAACCCATATATAATGCGCTTCATGAATTCCATCTGCCATGATTTTTATAATAAAAGGTAGTCAAACGTCCTTTTAAACAGAATACAGTTATGAAAAAGTTTTCACACTAAAATGCCACATGCAAAAGCAGCTGATTAGTGAACTTGCTCCTAAGTTTTACAAATTATGCGATGAATGCGTTAAGGATTATATATTTATATGCGTCATGCAGATGACATGAGCCAGATGTTTTCCAGCCTTTCGGTTCCATCAAGGCGATCATACATGACACCTGATAAACAAACAGTTTTCACACATATGATGCATTTATATTCATGCAATGCTCACACACCTCAGTAACTTGCGAGCTAGCTCAGCAGCCCACGCTTTCATTGCATAAGACAATCCGCGATCACGAGTCTGCTCAACATGACAGAATGCTTCAGCTGGCCTTCACCCTACTGGCCCAATGCATGGCTGTTTCAGTGAGCGTGCAGGCACCAAACTGCCCATTCAATGTGCACAAAGCAATAACACAACAAATAACAGCACAAATGCACTTGAGCGCCTTAGGCAAAGAGAGCTTATCTAGGCCTTCTGCAGAAAGGAGTTAACTTTGCCTGCTGTTAGGAGGAGCCCGGCTACTTTATCTCTCTTATGCATTCGTCTCCCCATGTCGCTTCAACAAGCATCGTTTTAAGATAATTACCGACAGTTAATTCGATATGTGCTTTTGCATGCTCTGCCAGTATGAGGACCCTTATCTAGCCGTACCGCCAGGGAAAGTGAGGGGGGTAGATTTATGGAGAGACTCCGACTGTGATCGCAACACAATGAGCTAGATATGTGTATGTCTGCATATACAGGGCCCCCAAAAAAAGTATTTGGAGATTTTTGGACATTTCAGTCACACTTTATGTCTGAATTTGGTCGCATTAGATAACAACATATCAAACCAAGAGGCATCTGCAATCAAAAGATTCTAGAACTTTTCTCAGAACTCACTTTTCCTTTTCTTTTTTTTAAACCAACTGGGGCCAAAATTGTCTTATTTATGAAGTCAGTTCCTCTCAAGTTCATACAAGGGTCCTAACAGTTCATCACATTAACTATGATCAACTAATGTTTGATAAACAGAAACTTTAATGTTATAATAATAAATATTTCACTATAGGAAATTTGGTTGCATATTTATCTATAAAATAACTGCCAATTGGTCTATTTTGAAATATAAATCAAAAACATATATATTTTTAAGTGTGGTTTAAGTGTCCAAATAATTTTTGAGGCCACTTTGGTTGTTCTTGAACATGTCTGTTAATTTTCACACTAAGTTTCCAAATTTGATCATAATAAAAAGGAATGTAAATCAATGCGTCGTTCTGAACATAAGTGATGGACTTCACACAGTTATTGAAATGGACTGAATCAGCACTGAACTGACCTGAATAATAACTTGTCTTTTCAGAGCTGCCTTATTGCAGAGTTTGAATTTCTCATACTTGATGAAGTTTGCATCATTGATTCTGTTATTTTCCTGTTCATTACAGTGAAGCTACTGTACAAAGCACTATATAAATAAAGGTGATTTGACTTGACGTTACTAAACAGTCATGACAGTGACAAACATTAAACAAGACATTTTGATGGACGCTTTTTCCATTTCTGTTGCATTGCACAGGTCATAGTGAGATATTGTTAGTCTATATATCTATAAGACAGTGGCAGACATGTATCCCAAGTTAAATAAATGTATTTTCAATGAGCTTTATGTTCTAGTTACAGGAAATATAGTCATCAGCTGTATAATCTAAGTTATTAGAATTATACAAAGGGAAAACATATTGTGGGACCTACAAAGCTTAAAACCTATTTTTATTTTGGGGCAAAACTAATTTAGCTACTGAACTGCAAAAGAATATTAAACAACATAAAAAACAACTGATTTCTAAACACCAACAGTGTTTTACTTAGTATCACTGAAAGGATGGATTACAGAATCTCTTTAAAGTTGGAGAAGAAATTAATAAATGAAAATAAATCCAAATAAATGAAAAAGAAAACACAGGAGGAAATTCAGGAAAGAAAAATCAAAGGATATTATCTACTAATGCCTGTAGCTAACAGGTGTGAGCATGTAAAAGTAGTTGGGTATGGCTTTCTCATAATTTATTTTTTCTCGGCTGGACAGTGGAGGGTTCTGAGCTGAGCTGAGTAAATCAAACACCTGCTGTTTTTCACAAAAACACAAATACACACTGTTACACTCTTGAAATGATCACATCCAATCGCACCAATTCAAAGCCGAGCAAACCATCTCACACACACACTTGGCTTTGGAAAGGAGCTTTCAGTACACTATCTTGAGGGATCAAACAGTGAGACCTGGTCTCATTTCTGCAGCACTGGCCAGCTGCCCAGTCACACACACCACGCTGCCAACTCCTCTAATGAAGTCTGGTAATTAAGCGAGACCCTGAGACCCGAGGGTCTGAGTCTGTGTATGTGTATGGGTTGAATATTTGGACTCAGAAGTCTTCTTTTCCTCTCCTTCTTTTCAAGAAAAACGTGCCAAACTATCCCAGTCTACGATATTCCCATATACTCTGAACTCAAAAACTCCAAGCCAAAAAAAAAAAGCACACTTCAAACTCTTCCACTCATCTCCTACCTCTATCTGAAGGCTACTCCTACATTGTCTAAACCTGCAGTGAAATCATCGACTCCATAGGGCCTTTGTCTTCAATCCAGTTTTCACTCAAGCCTGCTTCTTGATTACAGTCAGACTTCACCCTGCAGTCCTCTCGCTCCTCAGCGAGCTGGTACCGTGTGATTGCAGAGCGCGTGCGTGTCATATATGATCTGATGCAAGGAGTCTGACTGCGAGGCCACTGGGGCTGAGCGGGAGCGCGTTTTCTTCTGTGTGACGGGGGTTTGGGGGCCTCTAGCTGCTCCGTCCGCCTGTAATGAGCCAATGCTAATTATCCTCAAGAGACGTGGTGCTAACCTTGGGCTCACTAGCCAAGAACTTCCATTAAACCCCTGCCAAGATTTACCACAGAGGAATTTGTGCGTATTAATGAGAAAATAACAGTATTGGTCGAGGTGTGCAACTTTAGTGGTTAAATCATATATGAGAGCCCTGCTAACAAACAACTAGTCTGTGATCAAATGTGAAAAGATATAAACAAGTCCATGTGTTGTAACACTTGACATTGGCCAAGTGATTGTTAACTTGAGCTCATCGCTTGTGGGAAATTAAATGTCTTTCTTAATAAGGAGTTGTGAAGATTTTAAATCTGTCTGGAAAGTATACCCAACTTGACGGGACCACTCTCTAAAGAAAACATGAAAAAGTCATAATATTTAGCATTAGCTTATTTTATAATGTAAAAGAGTACGGAGAACAAATTCAAGAAGCCCTTATGAAATTTACACATTCATACAGAGATATTAAATCTCTGCATGCTTCCCCACAAGCTCTTCATCTTGGCTTCTAATCAAGGAAATATTGACGAACAGTTGGTAAATGCCCGGAAGGTCACTGAAATGGAGGGAAAAGACGTCAGGCGTTCAAGATTGAGCAAGGCGTAGACTTTATCCAACTATCTGACACTGGGAGAACACTGCGGTTTAAGGAAGACATTCAGTATGCTGAATATAAAAAATGCACATAAAAATAGCCAAAGCTTAGTATCTACATATTGCTATTTAATTTAAAAAGCAGTAAGAGCTGTAAAACTTTTGCATATGAACCCTAAGCCCTGAGCAACACATAATGTAAAACTCTGCACTAATTAGCAAAGCATATAATGTTTTTCCTGATACTATGATATAATGATATGCATTATCTCATTATAATGTTCTAAAGAGAATCAAAATGATAAATCAAGGGGGCAAAAAGTCAGTGAGGAAAAAAGGGTTTGTTTATTTGCGTTTGTGTGTTTCTGTTTGCTGTGGCTATCGGTTCTTTTGTTATATCGATAATAGGGCCGAGCTTCCACCCTTCTGGCTTGATTCTCAAATAGAGATAATCCAGATTTCCGTTTTCCTCCCCAACCCACTTATTTGTTTGGACTTCCTGTGGCCTTCTTCCTATCCCCAGCGCAATATCACATCAATATATAACCAATTTCCAGCTCCAGGAGCAATGCACGATTACTGTGACTGCTCTCAGTGAATCTCTGGGGCTCGGATAAGGGAATCCATATTGAGCAGATTTAATACAAATCAACACTCTGACCCAAATTCAGCCCACTTACTCGCTTTCAGAGCGTAACACTCTCACCCTTTTTTCGGTATTTACATCAATTTCACAATTACTTCCTATAAACAGCGTACTTTAAAATTAAATCATATCAGTATGCATTTGTGTCACATTGCTTCAGAAATCGGGAATTTAAATTAGTTATCGCAGAACACTTAAGGCAATTATTAAAACTCAGATCATTACATAAATTTCCATGTTTTTCATCCTCAAATATCTGATCGCATCAAGCATGTTGCGGCCCCCTTTTTTTTTCCTTTTTTTTTTACCCTTCAACACACCCACACACACTGGGTGCACATCACACATGCACAGTTCATTCAGGAGTCATTATGCCAGTTGTCAGTTCACATTGCAGTACAATGTTTCATCTGACGGTAATCTGTGAGATTTATGCAAAGGAAATTGGGCGGTTCAGATCGAATCGCATAAATACAATTTAGCTGAGTTCCATTACAGAAAGTGTTTTTGCGTGTAGTTTTAGATAACAGAAATTTGAAATTAATTTCAAACCCACTAGAAGGTTTTTATGACTGTTTCTTTGTCTCTCATTCTCTGGTAAATTAAAGGGCACTAAATGCTTGTCTGATAAATTGGACTCTTGTACAGAGTCTGTTCCAATCTGGATTTACCATTGCTGAGGTGACTAAAAATACACATCTGTTTATACCAGCCATAAATACACAGTCTCTCTCACACACACTGCACACTTAAATGCCCACATTAAACACAAATATGTTTATTATTTCCCCCATATATTTTAAAGACATCTCATTAGGTGTTGAAACTGAGGTTATGAAGTTTGGGCAGCCTCTCTGGAGATTAACCATAATCTGTTAATGCAGGACGACAACTGGGGATTAGTGCTATTCAGCTCCAGCCTATTTCTAAAGCAAAGAAACAAACAAATCCGCATAATGCTTCTAATTTGTGAGCTCAAGGAGTCTGTAAGAGTGACGATGTGCGGATGAATAATGTTATACATTAGTGATTGGAAGTATGAGTCAATACTGAGATTCAGTTCTTTAGATTCAATGAACCTGTTCAAAGAAATTAATTTGATTCATGATTCAGCTCATTGTTCAGTTGAGAACCTAAATATCATCTGCATGTACAATAAACAATACTAAAATTCAGATTTTTCAAAATTGTAAAAAGATTATTGGAGCATGTTTTATAAGAAAACACAATTTCAGTCTTTCTACTTAAAAAATCAAGTTTAATTCGATGTGGTGTTGTTTCTTTGTAATTATTTCTGAAATTTTACATGCAAATTGTCTTAAAGTAAATCCTACACTTTTTTTTCAGCCCCATCAGTCAAATTCTTGGTTAATTCCAAATGACTCATTAAAGGCAGTTTTCAGGTCAGTTCTCTGTTCTCAGTAAGCAGAAGTGTAAAGTATTGGAGTAAATGTAACATTACTGTACTTGAGTATCTTTTTGGATACTTTGTAGTTTTACTGAGTATCAAAGATATTAGCAACTTTTACTCCCTACTTCACTACATTTTTGAATGAGTATCTGTACTCTTTACTCCACTACATTTGAAATGAGTGTTGCAGTTACACATTACATTTTGCATGGCACCTAGCTTTTCTGCAGCAGTTTATTTCTGCTACAAATGATGTGATATTGCCAACTACAGAGCACTGAAAGTACTATATCTTGTGTGTTTTGCCCTTACTCACCCAAACTTGTAAATAAGGCTACTTTACATGAATGCAAGTGCCTGAGCAAGTAGTTTTGAATCACAGGTGTTTTATATATAAGGACATGACTGCAGCTTGCAATGAGGCCAAAACCAGCACATCCAGTGCAAGAAGACTTTGACTTTTTAATTTTATTTAATTTTATTTTTATTTTTATTCATTTTTTATTATTATATTTTTTTTTATTAATATTGTTTTATCTTTTTTTTTTTTTTTGCAATTTTGAGGTGTTCAGTTTTATTTTGGTTTTAGAAAATAAACATGATTGCTCTCCTCACAAATAAGCTCTGTGCCTTGTCTTGGACATTTATGTCACTTCCTGTCTCCCATGGTGTTTGCAGTCAGTATATATCTTATCTTGTTCAGCTTGTTAGCCTCCTGTATATATATAGCTCTAGTGTTTCTTTAGTTCTTTGTGAGTTGTTGAATATAATGGTTGTCTGTTTGCCCGTCATTCTGTTCTTTGTTCCCTTTGGGTTTTGGTTTATTATTTGTTCTAGTTTTTTTATTTATTTATTATTATTATAATGTTTTTTTTCCATGAATCCCTGCACATAGATCCTGGTCTCTGCCTGTTTTCCCCAGCTTCTCCACAATGTTAAAGTTTTTGACTAGAATGTCTCCTTGACTAGTGCATCTTTGAGCCTATATTCAGTATAAGTAAAATACTTAAGTACTGTTAAAATCAGATGCTCTAAGACTTTTACTCAAGTTCAGGGCTCCTGACCTCCAGTTAGGCCCCATAAGCTCCTCCAAGTATTTTTCCGGGGGGCGGGGGCTGGGGCCGCGGCCTCGGAGGTGGATCCGCCATGGCCTCCTGAGTCTCCAGACCTGCCATGGCCTCCCGAGCTTCCTGCTCCACCGTGGGTCCCGGAACGGGCGCCGCCCTGGAGGTTGTCTGTCCTGTCTCCGTGTCCTTGTTCCTGGAGGCCTCCAGAGCGCCCACCCCCCCTCCCCACTGGATGAGATATGGCGTGAGGACGCCCCTTCCGGAGGGGGGTGCAATGTCAGGATTGTCTTGTGTTTCCCTACCTCTTGTCATTATTAGTTAATTCTCTTCCAGCTGTGTTTATTTAATTATCTCGTTTACATTATGTATTTATATTGTGTTCTGCCCTGTGTTTCCTGTCCAGTATTGAACGTCATCCCTCATCCTACGTTTATGTCTTCCCTGCCTGTTACCTGTACGTAGCTGTTGGATCATTAAAGACTCTAGTTTTGGTGAATTCCTCGTCTCCCCGTTCCTGGCTTCCGTGTCTCCTCATGAATCGTGACAGTGGTAAATGTACAGCTAAATACAAATCCTGCTCAATCTGAACCAAAACACTATTTAAGCAGTTTGAGATAATTGGGTAGTTTTGAAATAAAAACTTGTACGGTATATCATCTTTTCTCTTGTTTTGAACCCTTGGATTTATAATTTGGCCGCTTACATTTTGTTAATGAATAATATGTGACCTCTCAACCTCAACAAATTATAATTAAGATAATTAGTCGACTGCCTGACTACAAATGAAAAAGTTCTTCATTCCACCGTCTTTGCGTTCTTTTCTTGCCATTTTCTTTTCTACCTCTGTTTGATTCTGCCGGTGACATATTCTCTCCCTACCTGCTGCAGGCAGTAATTTCTTCCACAGGGCTGAATGGATGTTGCATTGTCGAAGGAGATAAGACCTAAAGAGACACACACACACACACACACACACACACACACGAAAAACCCTCTCTCTCTTTTCCTCTCTCTTAGCACACATATATCCTAGTGGAAGCACAGCACAATCGTCCAGAATTTAATTAGCCCAACTAATGTCATTTCAAACTCAATGCATTTCTAATCCTCCACAATTACCAAAGACATCAGCACACTCATTCTGCCTCACCACTGAGCCATATTGTCTAGCCAACTGAGAGGCATGATTTCTGTGAAAAGTATAATTCTGATCGCACTGTAGTCTAGAATTGAACTTCGCCATCAAATTTAATGTCAGAATGCATGAACTTCTCATTTAAAAGCTCATCCGTGGTGTCTTCGCAAATTACAGTTTTCAATTTAGCAAATTTTAATTATGCTTTAAATTGATGCATAATCTTCTCCTGAGCTACAGGCATGAGAGATTAGTGAGTGATGATTTTATGGACTTCGCTTTGCTTGACTGTCCTTGGTGAGTTAATTGTCTCTAAATTTCAGTCCAAGAAACAGATCACAGTTGGCAAAGAGGGAGATGATTTGGATATGCCGTTATATGGCTCAAGAGGTGAAATCATTCAGGCACGCTGTCATAACTAAATAGTTTTTGATTCATAAACATCTGGCCATTTGGCTAGTTGTGTTTTGAAAAAGGTGGCCTGCCTGCAGCTTTGTGGTTGTCAGCTGTTTTGGCTCTAGTGCAACCCTTTGGGAGGTCGCCACTAATATTTGGCCATTTCGAGTCTTCTGTAACAAAGAGGTTGCACATCCTGGAATTTTGGCCATATTGGCTTTAAGGGCAGCAAAGTGGGTACGCTGCCCATGGGATGCGGCCATTTTGGCTCCAGGGTAGCCCTGTGGGTATATTCTCCTGAGAGCCGGCCATGTTGGTTTCAGAGCCAGTCTTTTCAGGCAAGTTGCAGCATTTGCCCTGTCACAGGAAGCAGCCTGTGGGAATTTTTATATGGCAGACTACAGATGACCAGTGTGGGTAGAAAGCCTTCTGGAGGCCTGGACAGGACTCTGTGTGTACATATGTTCAAGCAAATATGTCCCAGAGCAATTTAGACGGCACAAAAATCAACACAGCAAGTTTCTACACACTTATACGCTGTTATCTATTATCAGCGAAGTGCCAAACCAAAATGTCATCTATTATTTTCTCATGTGCTGCAAAAGTTCTGCAAAAAAACAATTACCACATGTTAACAGACCAAAGATTTCCACAGGCCAAGGCTGTGAATGGGCAGCAGATGTTCTTTAGTCAAAAGGTAGATTTCTCCTCTGATTCCTCTGATGAGCAAATAAGAAAGTGAGAGAGTTTCTTACTTTTAGCATTTTTAACTTTTTATCGTGGCGCACGCTGATAGAATGTGTGCAATGGCAGCTTCCTATTGGCAGATTTTATTCCCTGGCGTGTCTCTTTTGGTGATGGCACAGGATAGAGTCAGTCTGGTCTTGCCGTTCCCCATCACTGTATTGCCATTCCTCTTGGACTCCTTGAGATGAAGATAACATGCCAAGGTCTTTCCAAATCAATTATTTCTCAGTGAAAAGATTAAACTTCAGCTAATGCCTAAGAGAGACTGTTAATGGATGCTTTATAAATATATAATTATACACTTGTACCTTTATGCACAGAAAGGGAATCACAAAAGACTAGGGCTGCAGTGATTCGTCGACGTCATCGATTATGTCGATTATGAAAATACGTCGATTAGCATGGAATGCTTCGATGCGTCGCACCTTTAGCCACGCCCATTGCGCGAGCCTGCAATTATCCCTACTTAAGACTGTTTTTCTGCCATGTTCAACACAAAACAAGACTCTATAGCAGAAGGTAAAGGCTAGTATGGCAACATCACTTCATAGATTTGTGTTCATAGAGCATTTTATTATTATACGACCATCAGAACCACATATATATAGCCGAACTGACGGCTTTACATTGTCAGGATTCACAACCGCATTCAAAGCTGCGCTAAATGAATGGAACAGCACGGGACATCGAGTAATCTATATAATCATGACTGGTTTAATTCACCCACAGAGACGGAGAAGGAGAAATGATTCGCGTTCATCTTAAGATCCACTGGAGCTGCCGTCAGTGCCGTCACCAAACACGCTCTCTGCACTCACTAACAAAGCATTTAAAGTCATTGTTAGTTGTTTAACTGTGTGATGGATTGTACAAGCCTCATTTATTTAAAAACGGGCTGTCAGCTGATAAAACTTCTCGGTGTTATGACGCCATTTTTGATTCTGTCGCTTTAGTGTCCTGAATGCGGTTGTGACTTCAGCTGTTCATTCATACAGATATGTATTCAAGCAGATGTTTTAATCTGCTGAATAAATAAAACATTCCAAGTATCTCACCTGTAAGCAACTGCTGTCAGTCCCAAACAGTAACTGTGAATGCAGCCATAATGTGCATTTCTATTGATTGTATCACTGCCCTTTCTTTCTTTCTTTCTTTCTTTCTTTCTTTCTTTCTTTCTTTCTTGTTATTATTATTATTATTATTATTTATTTCTTGCTTCCTTGCTTTCTTTTCTTTTTTCTTTATTATGTATTATTTTTCTTTTTCTCTTTTCTTGTTATTATTTTTTTATTTATTGCTATTTTCTTTCTTCCATTTTTATTTTTTATTAATTATTTATTGTTATTATTTCTTTTTCTCTTTTCTTGTTATTTTTCTTTATTTCTTGTTATTATTTTCTTTCTCTTTCTTTTTGTTGTTGTTGTAAAGTTTATTTTTTGTAAAGTATTATGAGAAAAAATTTGAATAAAATATTAAAAGATTAATAGCAGAAGTTACTGTTATTATTTATTGATAGTTTAACTGAAGAATTCATCAACTGATCAGAAAATAATAAATAAGTTAATTGATAGATTAGTCGACTAATCGAAAAAATAATCAATAGATTAGTCGACAATAAAAATAATCGTTAGCTGCAGCCCTACAAAAGACCGAACCTGAAATCATTTGGCGAAAATAACTTTTAACCTTCCAACATTATGTCCATAATATCAGAAAGCAAGTGAAATCTAGCTGGTTATTCTTGGGAAATGACTCACTGATTTATCGGTGGGCAGATATTTTGTTCTGTAACACAGACCTTAAATACAATAAACCTGAACGCTCACCCTGACTCAAACAGCCGCTGGTACAATATGTTTTTGAATATGAATTATTATTGGCCTGAGGTTATAACTTAATTTCAGTCCGATGATGATTGAACTAAACTAGAATTAACTGACCTTCTTGGAGGACAAATATAGGAATCACATATTATTTATCTGAATAGCCAATAGTATTCAAGCAGGGGTATGGCTACTTAAGGGTCAAGAGGGCACCTAATTTAAAGCTGCCTGAAATGTTCTAATAGTTTGGAAATAATGAGAAAATAAAACCAACAGAATGCTTCATGTACAACAGTCATAGCTTGAATAGGGTAGTTCATCCAAAAATGAAAATTCTGCCATAACCTGTATGACTTTATTTTATTTTATTTTTTTTTTTAATTAGAAGAAAACTGGGCTCCAAACCCTGTATACTTTCATTGTATGGACGGATAATGGGTGAGGGTGAGTAAATTATTTAAGAAGTCTGGCCTCGTCACAATACAGGATTGATTTATCAGTTAAATGCAAGTGTACTCTGTAGATTGACTCCTTCTCATTAATATAACCATTAAGACACCACTAAGACCACTAAAGCCCTTGAAATGGAGACTAGTTCAGTTTTACATACAAACAACATTTCTGAACTAAAACCACAGTGAAAATATTACCATTTGGAATTCAGTTCTTAATCACGTCAGCCTCCCCTCGGCCCAGGCTCATTAAGGGCACAGAACCTCTATTTGAATGCATTGCAGAGACTGTGCCCTGGCCACATCACAGATCACACGAGTTCCTTTAAAAGCATGCTAATGTACTCCACTTCCCATGTCCTCATCTGCTTATTAATATACATATTTAAAAAGAGAACATTATGCAAATCAGGCCCAGCTCCAGATTAGATTTGAAGCCTCATGATTTAGTCTGAAATATAATTCTATACACATTAACCATCCACCTAAGGCAAAACACTGCCATTCTCCCCTAGTTTAACCTAATTACCCCACAAACATTAAAACCACATTTCGGGTATCATGAGGGAAAAATGAATGGTATTCTACAGGGATTTATGACCTGTGAAATCTGCTTATTAAAGGTAGGGGTTCACAGTCGAGGATTTATATTTATTTTTTTCTCCAGTTCTTAAAATCTGACTGTCTTAAATTCTTATTAAAATAAATCAAGATAGACATAAAATTTGAGTTGAGGTGAAATTAAATGTTGCTTTTATTATTTTTAATACATTTATAAGTATTACTAATTAAAAATAAATTTGACTTATTTTAGCTAATTGCACTAAATGCAGGCTCTATTTTAAGCAAAGCCCCTCAGTCCTGTTTCTTGCTTTGTCACAATTAGCTTTCCCAAAATGACTCTAAAGTTTATGTTCCCTGAAATTCACAATTAGAGCAGCAATTTCAGGCTCTTTTTTTAGTCTCTAAATAATCATCCATACACTGTTCTGCATAACTGAGTGTTTGAGTTGTGCACTTGCCTCGCAGTCAAACCGGCTTGCCTTTTTGTATACACGCAGAACGTTCGGCTGGTTGCCTTGGCAACTGGAATACAGAGTTTTGTGGCCCTCTTTGCTAACGTGTCGCCCCTGGCGCTCCCTCTTAACGCTCAGTCGCTTCCCATCATGCTCCTTGTTTTTGAGGTCTGCTTTGAAAAGCCATCCTGATCACAGGAGCCCACACAGACCTACAGCAAACTACATGCACTGAAAAACCAATTTAGTTCCATACAGAATGATGGGATAATTTGGCATTTTTGGAAACATTCTTATTGAGAAATTAATTAATCTGATCCGGGAATTAGCTGCCATTCTAATCTGTCCAGCCTTGGACAATTCAGATCATCTCAAAGGATAAAAACTATCCACATGTGTGTCCAGAGCCCAGCAAGAAGCCCCTACATGAATGTACATCTGGGGTATATGAATTTTTAACACTTTCTTACTGATTAAATTGCTCTACATTTTGAAGCTTTAACATGAAATGATCATCATCGAGGGATCTTATTTCCTCTCAGCAGAAACTGTATTTAGATTGGGGGAAAAAGTTATATAGCTTAAATTAAACTTTGCTATTCCCTATAATCCTCATTAATAATTCAGAAATTCATAGATTTCACATTATAGCCTCCCCAAAAACTCTTCTAACTGGTCCATATTTCTCTTCCACGGCCCTGTCATACATGTATTCGGACATACAGATCTTTATAGACATCACCATTGTGTCGAGCTGTCAGTTCTGGCAGTAACTCGGCGGACATGTTCCAGTCCAGATCTATCATCTGGCTAGCCTTCAAACTCTCATCCATCAGCGCACTCAGGCTCCCGCAGACCCCTGCCTGATCCCATCATATCAAACTTCAGGGAGCTGTTCTGTAAGTGAGAGACTCAGGGTTAGAGCTGACAATGAGTGAGTGCTATGTCCAGTGTTTTAAGAGTTGTACTGATATGTTGTTGACCCTAGGGTGTTTGCTCTGGGGTTATTTTGGACACAGCTGGGACAAGAAGATCTTTAAACACTTATAATGGCTCTCTGATACTTTGTGTGAGCTTGTGTATATGTGTGACACATACCTATCCTTCTTTTTCTCTTACTTATTGAAAGATTTTCAAGTATATATATAAGGTTGTCTGCCATACTTGGCAAAACAGCTACTATAATATAAAGATCTTGCTTGCAAAAAATAAAATAAATATAAAAATGTACCATTGGCCATCAATGGAAAAACATGCTTTTTTGCTGCCAGATGGTGTAGTTACATCATCCACTATCAGGGGCTAACTGGACAATGCTAACCAGCCAAAACGTGACCCCTTAAAGCATATCCAAATAAATTACAGGTCTGTGAATAATTATTTAGATAACTTTTAAGTACTTCTGTGTGCATTATACTGATTGTGAAGAGGCCAGATTACAACAGAGCAAGGAAGATAACGAGATAATAGAACCAGCAAAAGTATTCAAGTACGTAGTAAATAAATAAATTACTATTTAAGTAAATAAATTCACATATTAAGACTTAATTCAAACCTCCATTCTATTTTACGCTCTTTTATTCTTTAAAAAAGAACCTACTTGGTCTTTGGACTTTTAAATATTCATTTAAAAACTGATTAGAGCTTCAATTAAGAAACGAGTGTTCTAATAACAATCTTAAGAGTCAAACCTTATCAGAGAGAGAGAGAGAGATTAGCTTTCTAATACTTAGATTTCTAGTTTTCAAATTAATTTAGACTCCAGCAAAAGGACCTGGCTCCCCATTTTTGAAAAAGCTGGGCCAAGACCTCTGCTGGTCTTTAACTGTATTCTTTGAGACTCAGGGGTCTTAATCTGTTGTTATAGATTTTTACTCTTTTAATTAAAATGTTTAAGAACCTGGCTTTGAGGCCTAAAGTTAATGAACTGAGTTGCTGGAGGTCTGCGCAATATGAAAAGAATTGACAGAGCGAGTAGTAAATTAACCACTGCCGTCTATTAGGACTAGATTTAAATCTACTGCATTGTCTTCCAGAACAAAATTCCAACATGACAATCATTCAGCTTTGTGGCTTTTAGTCTAAACACACCCTTGTTGACTCTTTCTCTTCTGTCCTGTCTGTGAAAAATGTACTGTGTCAGCCATGTGGCTTAAATCAACAGGGCGGTTGTATAATATGCATACATGCCATGTTAAAAAGTCCGCACCATACATCTTAATCAGCTCTTAATAGTAACAACACCATACATCGTTTCATTCTGGAACGAGACCTTGCTCAAGAGAGCCATTGATTAGGATGCTAAGCTCTTGCGTAGAGCTGAGTGTTTGTCCTTGAGTTAAAAAGTCAGTTGCTGGGCCTGATAATGCCACTCAGTTTTATTAAATACTACCTGCCATTCCATTCCTAGCTGCCCCTTGTTCCAAGCAGAAATAGACCTAGTAGCAGGGAAATTACGTGGGTTCTTTGCACTCTATAGGTGTTACGTAGGTCACAGTCCTGGTTTTGGCCTACTTAATGGTTTTATTCACCTTCTGTTGTCATTATCACTAAACCACAGGCATATTTGGCTTGTTTGACATTTCAGATGAACACTGGCGCCCGATCTGAAAACGCTGACTCATGATTTTACAGCTCCGTGCAGAGGTTGGCGTCATGCCTGGCAACGAGCTGTCAGAATGGTAAGTGACCGTTCTTAAGATTTCTCTCTTTGGGAGATGCTGCATGAATACAAAGAGGGAGCTATCATGCTCTCTGCAAAGGGCTGAGCTCAGCTGAAAAGGTGGCATTCGTGTACTTGCTAGATTTATTGTAGAACACCAACAGTATGAACATTTAAAGCCGAAGTGTGTAATGTCCGTGCCACTAGTGTTATCAAATAGAATTGCAAAAATAAGTACTTCAAACAGGTTTCATAAACGCTCTCCAGTGTCCAGGGTTGTGCTCTTTTCACAACTGAATTGAGAACTGCTTTTAAATTACAATTAGGGATGTATGTAATTAACTGGCAAACCTCTAACCAATGACCAATGATCAGTTAAACAGTTAAAAAGTAATTATAGTAATTAAAAAAGTAAATATATGAGCATATACACAATGCAGATTAATTCACCTTTTAGTGCTTAACCCTGTTTTGTATATAGACACAGAGTTCAGTGATTCACGGGAGTGAAAACTACACTTTAAAACTAATTAATATCAACCAACCCAAAACTTCAGCTTTGTTCCATACAAACAGACTATATGACAACTATATGCCCAGTTCTATGCAACACATTTGGTGCCAAAGGATTAAATTAATTTTATTTATTTTTTTATGTTAATTATTTACGTGAACTATATTTTGTGTAGGCTTTTTTTCTGTCTGTTTTTCTCTGTTCACAGCAGCGCTGCAGGGGTGTGATGTGACAATGTGTAAATCGTCATGTTCCTCGTGTTGTTGATTATGCTGCTATTTTCACATGCAAAAATAAACCCCTTCTTATGAAAAAAAGTCATTTGTTGGTATTTTTAACGGTCACAGACTCTTCTCTATTCTAATTTAATTTCACTCTAATTAATTGCTATAATCTTGTCAGTTAGCTTAAGTTAAAGTGCGTTGACTATGCCATGAAAGGAAATAAATAAAATGAGCATTCCCAAATGCAATGCTCAACATTCATGAACAACATTCAAATTTTAATTTGAATGTAGGAAGAAAAAAAAAAACTGAAAGTCATAACTAGAGCTTAATTAATGAATTAATTAATTTATCTTTTTTTTGTAAAGATGATGGCTTCTCAAAGCCTTGTTTGAAATAAATGTAAAAAAAAAAAAAAGTTTAAAAAGCCTTTAAGCCTTAAAATGTATAACCTTGTTTGAAAGTTAATTTATAAACCATACAGTAGTTATTAAAGTGAAATATTAAATATATAATCTTAAATATAATTTATTCTATCCAGTATGTGCATTTTAAATATATTAATTATTAATACGGTTAGATTATTAAAATTAATAAATTTTATGAACAAGTGTGGAAGAACTCTTCATTTCAAAAAGTGCATTAATTATGCCAAATTACTTTGAGTTGCAGTTCAGTCATTAAGCCTTAAATATGCCTTACAAAGACTGGGCACGTAACGCACCAGGATCTCGTCCTCACAGAGGTGGGAAATTGGTCAAGCAGGGGAAAAAATAAATAAATACAAAAACCTCCCAATAGCTAAACATCTTGTTGAACGTTAATGGGATTTCTTCTTCCTTTTTGGTATCAAAAGCCTTTGTTTTACACTGACAAATGCTGTTTGCATAGGAAAGTGTTTGATTAATGAAGTTTTTCCTGTGTCTGTCACGGCTCCCTTGGCGCGCCATAAAATTGATGGGGAAAAAACCTGAACTGACACAGAGGCATTCACTGCAGCCTTGCTTTCCGAGGAAAATATCAAAAGTAGCCGTTTAAAGCGTGTTTACGCTTCCAGAGCGTGTTTTGATTAGTAGGCACAAAGTTATGGCCATAAGTTATGTCAGCAGCGTCAGCTTACATGAGTGAATAGCACATGTGGGGTCCCCATGCAGATGAAAAAGACATGCGTTACAAAAATCACAACCTCTAATTAAAAACCCCCAGCTGGGTTCCACGGGTGCTCGTCTAGGCTTGTTTGAGGGGGGAAAGAGAGAAAGAGAGGGAAAGACAGAAAGTGCTGTGCAGCATATTGTGCGAACAGTCTATAAAGGGAATCGCTGACGCCGGTACAAACCGAGGGAAGCTTAGGTATGACCCCAGCCCCGCTAGCACTGTATAACAGGAGGGAGGTGTGCGGGGAGGATAGGACAGGTGGCTGCTGGACATAATTCACAGTGTCATACACCGGATTGCTGAAATCATCACCGCTGTTATGTGCTCTGCACTTTTATCCTCTCGGGCGATGTCTGGACAGCCGAAGGGTTGAGTCTCGAATGTCACAGTTTAGCAGCTCCCAATTCCTGAGCCAAATTGAGCCTCAAACCAAGCTCAACTCTTACCAACCGCTTCTTGAGCCATCTGCAAATTGTGTCAGGAACACCTAGAAGAACGGACACGCACGACAGATGTCGGGAAAGAGTCCGGCTCGCTTGCTGTCGATCTGCGATTAACATTCTCTTGCTCAAATTTTTATGCTAATGTGACCCTTTCGCTGGTCTTTCCTAGCCAAACGCCAGCCTGGGACGTGGTGTGTCAGAGCAGCTCTGTTAGTGCGGATCAAAACACAAAAACACAATGGAATTGATTTGTATTTGCGAGCCCACTGGCCCGGAGGGTTTGTCGTGACTTTTCTGGCGTCGTCCAATTGCGCTACTGTTTGTTATGTACATGTAAACACGAGCACTCTCTGTCGGCATTTCAAATATGGATAAATATTTGCGTTTGATAACATTTGGACAGCATGTTTCTGTATTCAAATCACCCAGTTGTGGTCGAATACAAACAATAATTCCCATTCTCTCACACACACACACACACACACACACACACACACCTCGTTCGCGTAGGAGTGAGCCACTGAAGTTAGAGTACACTACTTCGCAGTGGAAAAAGTAGTGGGCCGAGAGATGATACCAGAGGAGTAGTTGAAAAGCCCACCATGGTGCTGGCATGGCCCGGTTCCCCCCGGTGCCCCCCCTCCAGTTCCCAGTCAATTCACGGGGCTCTCTGAAAGGCCACAAGGGGGGCTTCTCAAGGCCAGCTCCAGCCTCCCGCAAAAGGCCACTCAGCTGACATTTCGCACTCACTCAAGTGATTCATGGCAAAAGCAGCGGTCGGCCTTGTAGTGGAACCCTGCTGATATTTCATTTTTTTCATAAAGGTGAGGCATTATGAAGATTTTTTTCCCCTTCTTTCCATCGCTCATTGTGCCAACCTAGAAGCTGTTTGTTCTCTTGTTTTCGGGAAGGCGCAGCAGAGGGTAGCAGCCGCTTTGGCATTCTCCATAAATACCTCAACAGATTTTGATATTTCGTCATGACTTCGGCCGCATATGACATTTCAGCTCTCATCCAATATTGGCGGATTGTGACTCCGGGGCCGCAATACCGCCCCGACGTTATTCAGATGGACCGTCTTCACTTTCGACTATCATCTGAGCAGTTATTGAGGACATCTGCAAATTAGAGGAAGGTAAAGGACATGTGAATGCTTTGATTATGCACATTTCCTGAGAGAAATGCCACCCTGTAGGATTTGAATAATCCAGTTAGTGTTTTTCCATTGACCCAGCTTTTAATATTTTGTGTCAATACCTCTCTACGAGCTTCTCTGCGTGACTCTTGATTTCAACCAAGCACGCTAGTGTCGATGCAAATGTAGCTGCTGCTAATCCTCTTTACGGGACATTTGTCAGAGAAGGACCCAGGCCACTAGCCTCATTCCCTCCCATTCTCGCTGTTATCAATCTAATGACATGATATTCATACTGAGCAAACAATCCTACAGTTTTTTTTCCCCTCCTCGCCCGCGTCGGGTGCTTGGCAGAGGATCAGCGCATGCAGACATCAATAGTCAATAAGCTTCTGCTGGAGGAAAGATGCAGTCATGACGACCTTCAGGATTTAGTAAAGGACAAGCATGCGTGAGCACATGCTCATGTTGTCTTTACGCTGTCATATAACTGCTGCCTCAAAGGATCACGGGTCTGTGGAGAGAATGTTGGTACTTTTAAGAAAATAAACTGTCTTAAAACACACGCTTCACATACTTTTTCATATATATATATATATATATATATATATATATTTCTTGTTTTTGTTGCTAATAATGTCCAACAATGAATGCACATGCATCACAAGAATTTTTGCAATTTTTTATTTTATTTATTTCTTTTTGTTTAGTTTTTTTTTTTTTTTTTTTTTTTTTTAAACATCAAAATGTATGACAATGGTGGAGATTACTGTAAATTTAAAAAAAATCTTTGGATTAAGATGAAAACGACTTTGTTTTTCTAAACTTTTTTTTTTGTTTGCTTGTTTGTTTGTTTTCTTCATACATAATATCTCATTTCAACTCAAGCATGCTCTTCACTGACACTGCAAATGAAAAATAAGCATAGTATAAATATTATTGATGCCAAAATTATAAAATGTTAAGTGGCAAAATTGGTGGACTTAAAAAAAAATTGGTGGCAGTAATGAGGCCACATAAAATTTATGTAAATGTATATAAATCATGTTTGCTCAACTAAATTGTTTATTTCACTCTTTGTTTAGTCATAGTTTTAAATGTATGTATATGATTTAATGGTAAAAATAATACTGAAAAATCAAGATCTAAACAAGAGTTAAACAATGAAATATATGCAAAAAACTGCATTTAAAAATAAGCAAAAATAAACAAAAACAGCATGTTAAAAAGTCTATGAAAAAAAAATATTGATTTTAATAAAAATCATCCCTTGTGACGTAAAAGTGTCCATAATTGAAGAATCCATATACATCACCCAGTTACAGTAAATGTGAAACAAGTTCAGCTCATGTATGAGGCTAAAAATAGTTTAGAGCTTCTTTGAGCGTTTTATAATTTGGTATTATTTTATGCATTTCAGACACTTCCTTCCAACGTTACATTTAGTGTGACCAGTGATGCCACATGCTTTGCAGATACGATGGGATTTGCAAATGCCCAGTGTGATTGACAGAGGTATGCCATGGAACATTCTAACACAGATCCTTTTAAGGGGATTCTTCCAAATAATCTGCCAGTCTTCAAGAAAATCCATAGGACTGTTTTAAAATGAGGTTTATTTGAGCAAGTCTGTGGGTTTAAGCTGGTGTGCTAGTTAATCTCCAGGCAGTTGTCAGTGGCTGCCCTGTTACGGGCTGATGTCGAGTATGGAACAGATCAGGAGTGGAGCATTTACACCAAATCCTGCTTTACAAAGGGCACAAAGCGAGGGAGAGGCCCAAAGTAGCTTTAGCTTGGATTGAATTTCCACGCAACACATTCTCGCGAAAAGCAGCACCCCACATTCTCCGTAGAAGACAAATTGAGGATAAACAAAAAGGAAAACAAAAATGTTCAATTTCGTCACCCACACAAAGAGCACCGGCGACTACGGAAATGTTAACACAATAAGCCACTGTAACCAAACAGCATTTTACTGACACAATACCTGACAGCACACTGCTCTATTACTTGCAGAATGAGTTTATTGTGAGGCGTTTATTTATTTATTTGTACATACTGGTAGGGGACTAATTAGGCTGTCCATTGGAGTAAATGAGGCTGGGTTGTTGGTGGGTGGGTGGCTGGCATTTCAAGTTCAAAATCTCTAAACAACCTATGAAACTCAGAAGTACTTTTTTTGGGGAAACCAAAAAGGACACCTCTTTTAGAATGTAGACAAAAAACAAAGTTGCTTTTAAAACAATCCCACCAAGTTCACTAAATTCCTATATCAAACACTTCTAACATTCTTTCAACACCTCCTGTGAGGATTTTCAAGATTTGCAAGAAATAAGGACAAACAGTGTATCATCATGACTGAAAGTCAATGCACTGACTCTATCTAAGCACATCCTCAAACAGACACTAGAGTAGATCCTCTGCCCTTTACGAATTCTCTCATTCTCTGTGGTTTTCTAAGGTGTAGCAGTGTTAGATTCAAACCACACACATTGCTTTGAATTTTGGCTTTTTCTTAGTCTTATTTGACCATAAAATCAGAGCTGGGTCACTGGCATGCTTTTTGGCAAACAGCTTCTTCACCCTGCCATGCAGGTCAGTGTTCTGTTCTTCATACTCTAATATTGACTGTTGACTGCTGCTCCAGCTGAATTCTGTAGCTCATTCAATGTGATCAAATGGCATCTATGAAGGGTTTGGATGGTTGAAGCATCTACAGTACCTCGTGATATTTGAACTAACAGTTCCCACTTAGAAAGTGTTTTGTACCTTTTTTCCTTAATTTGTGTTTTTATATCTAGCCGCCTTTAGCTCTTTAGTCTTTATTTTTTGCAGCTGCCCTTCAAATTCACAACCTGAATAATGATCTCTTAACTATATCATTTGTGGTTAAAAAAATTAAATAAATAAAATAAAATAAATAAATAAATAAATAAATAATAAGTGGATATTTTAATGATTGAGAGGTCAATTGTAAGGCAAATGCATCCTCATTACTGCAATTGTTTTTTTGTTTTTTTTTGTTGTTTTTTTTGCAAATTCTGCTCCTATTCGGGGCTGCTGCTTGTACAAACAACACATTTCAGTTTTTTATTTTAGCAGATTTTCTAACATGGTCTCTGGAGATTCATCAACAAAAACTACATTATATTAGATTCACAACAGCTGCCATTACTCATATTCCTGCATGTTCATACAACTTCCCATGTACTAGTCTCTAAACCCAAAATGAATATCTAGCTATGCTGCTGTGTGTTTCCAAATTAGGATGTGTAACCATAATTTTGGATCAAAAACAGGCGGTAGCAGAGATCAGTAAAACCAAAATCATATCAAACTCAATACAATGCTCAGTACCACACCAAACACCTTAACTGATATTCACTGTGCTGTCAGTCTCTGGTGCCTGATTCTGGGCCTGGTTATAAAGATGTCTTGATGACTCCATATTGGAGATCAACAGTTCTCTGGTCTCACTCTTACAATGCATGATATCAAAGCTCCGACTGCTACTATTTTGGCTTAGCATCATAAGAACTGATGCCCTGTGTGAAGATTTAAACACGTAAATGTCCATTTTATGAAGGGAAATGATGTTCTGTTTGTGAGGATTACATTATTAGAACGCATCCTGTTTAGGAAAAATGCCGACAGGGCCCATTAGGTTTTTCCCCTAGAAATCCATTCACACAAAATGATTGTAGAATCTGTGATTTAAAAAGAAAGCTATGCGTCACATATTCAAATGAAACGTGACTTAAGTAAATGTGCTGACTGTAGAAGAAACCGGTGCTAAAAAAAGTCTAATTTTGTCTTATTTTAGTCATATATGTCTTGACAGACTCAATAGAGATCCCTAAAGTGGCATTTTTGCACCAACAGGCTATTTGCGTGTGTCAGCGAGTGTAAATGTACTCATTTGAGGTCTCTTCAGATGTTGAAATTCCCCATCTTTCTAAATAATAGATTTAGAGCATCTGTCTGGTGCTCTGAGGCTAGGATTGATCAGCCAGAAAGACAAAAAAAAGAAAAAAGCGGTGGGAGACGAAAGGAAGCTTTCACTATGTCTCACTGTGCTCCCACAGATTCTAACTCTCTTTTTCCTCTGTCTATGCCATGTTTCCTGTTCTCCGTTAAGCCTGGAGGGTAGAGGAGGCGACTTATCCTGTCTTTGTGGCAAATTGACAAACAATCTGTATCTAATTACCACCTCGATCCTCTGACATGTATTATAAGCACCGCTCATCCTGACAGAAAGCGCATAGAAGCACAATGCATTATGACTTCAGAAATATTGTTTCTGCCAGGAAACTTCAAAGCAGAACAGTCTGATCCTGTTAGAGATGTTTTCTCTACATTAAAATGTCAAAGGAAAACCTTCGAGTTCATCACAGAAACTAGTTATTTTAGCCACAACGCGGTCCTCCTACATACTACTGTTGAAATAAGCGACAATCTCACCCTTAGACTAACTTTAGTCGCCACATAGAAATAAAGGGTTCGAATTCACAACAATGCCTCCGAATTTTCGATCCAATCACATATGAAATATTAGTCGCAACAGAAACCCTTGTGACCCTCTAATGGCTTTTCCTCATCAAAATTCTGCACGGTCCTCTCCATGTAACAATGACAAATATCACAGCTCAGACGCATTGACATCTCCTCTGCTCACGCTCAAACAGTGCTACTCATCACTGGCACAGCCTCTTTTGACTTGCTCTTCAAATGATTTGTTGCCATGGCAATAGAGAACTCTAACACTTATGGGATGTTATGGAAATGATGATATTTCACACGAGACACTGTATAGCTATCTGCACAGTGTGTGTGTTGATGGTAAATTTAAGGCACGCATGCTGAGATATCTCAAGCCGATCACCTGTGCCTCCTGCTAAAGACAAGCTACACTGCCATCTAATGGAGTTAGCCCTGCTGCTAACTGAAAGCCAGTGCTACATATACTTAAAGCGTGTTTATGTGAAGCAGGCATCAGAAAGAAGGTGGTTAGAACAAAGCCAAAAAAAATGAAACATGCAAATTGATTTAGAGAAGCCGCTGCCTTCCTAGCTAGTGCGCAACACAATGCAACATACTGTTAGACAGCATAATCAGAGTAGTCAAACACACCCCGCTCTCAAATCTCTCTGCCAACAACCACATGGACGTGGGAGTCTGTGTTAATGAAACAAGGTAATGAGCTGTGCCAGTGCAAATGTTACGCTGTGTTGTCCTGGATTTCAACCTTGTGGTTATGGACGCTGCCAAACATGAAAGGCAATCATACTTGTTAGATGTAGTAAGATCTAATACTGCAGCCTGGCCAGATGCATCTTGGGTTGTGATATTCAATTAAAATGCCAAAAAACGTTATGATTAGCTTGACATGAAATTGAGTATCTGCCAACGTGGGCCGCATGAATGGATAATGTGGTATTGTGACGCAACCAAGGAGAACGTTAGCATCATTCACGCCCGTGTTCTGACTGCGTCGCACATGACGACGCAAGGAGTGATTAATAGTAACCAGAAAGAAATAAAGCACACACTGACTCGCTCACACAGTTACACGTTTGCTGTACATTATCTCTGTGATTATCTCTTGTTGTGCTTCATTCAGCCACACAGTCACACAAAAATGAAAGTACAGCTCGTTCGGTTCTCCAAGTACAGGATGATTAAGATACAGAGAGTGAGTGACTTTAAAAGGGCTGCTTGCACAGTGGTTTATCTTCTGTATTTGTATGGTTGTTAATGCAGTGGCCACAGGAGAGTGTAAACCAAGGCATTAAAGGGATAGTTCACCGCCCAAATAATTTTTTTTTTTTTTTTTTTTTGCGTAAAAAAAAAAAAAAAACATTAAAAGAACACTGGTCACTATTGGCATAAAATGTGATTGTACCACACATATATTTACTTATATTCACATAAACTCTAAATTATTAGTGTATTGAAAACATCTACAGTGCAAATAATTTATACATGAACAATGTACAGATGTACAAATGTTTAGGAATTCTTTTTTTATAAAAAAATATTTTTTTATATGTAAGTAATCAGTTGATTCTGTTGTATTTATGATCAATGAGATTGTGTTCACATGTAGTTAACACAGTTTGTTTATTTACTTCATTAGAAATAAGCTGGCACCAGAAGTTACACAGAACATGTGTTATGCTGAACGTTGTGATTTCAAAGGAATAAAAACTTTAAAAAAAAAAATACAATTGTTTATATATTAAACTCTTAAAATGTCTGCAATTGTTTAACTGTTACTTATTATTATTCTGGGGGGGGGGGGGGGGGGGGGTGATCATTTGAGTAGATGTTTTAGCATCTACTCAAATGATCACAAAAAATAAATAATATAAAATACATATGCATAGACAATGAGACCAAACTTGTAAATGATATCAGAATTTCCTTTTTGTGTGTGAACTATCCCTTTAAAATTTATAGCTGAAAATTTAAAGCAAAAACATCTCTGATCTTTGTATTTTGCACTCTGCCATCCATATACTGCAGGGCAAAGGACAGAAAGATGTTTCATAAAAGCTTTGACAAATGCAGTGCCTTTTCCCAAAGTTGGCCCTGCTCCTGACCCTACAGGAGCCGGATGAAACTGTGTATGTGGTGGAGGGATGATGAGTTACACAAGAGGTATTAAACAAGATTGCACTGAAAGGATGTGTCGACGCTCTGTAGGGGGTGGAGAAGGGGTGAAGATGGCATTTTACTTCTGTAAATCACAGTTAACAAGAAAGAGTAGCAAATCTCTAGAACATACTGTCTATATAAGTAAATACAATTTTGCAGTGGAAGAGTTAGAATTTACTCCGCACTGACATAATTATCGTGACATACAGTAGTTGTGTTTTCATCAGGCTGATGTAAGAAAACAAAATGTCTCAAACTCAAAACTCTGTTTTCGCCTCCCAGAAAATGGCAGCTGAATACATTACTGACAGTTTATATTTCCAAATGTGTCTCGGAGACACCCGTAAGTGGTTATCAAGCCAGTCTGGTAAGCAAGGACACTTGTGTTTAAGAGCATCTAGAAAAATCACTGAACACTGGATGTAAAACATAATTACATATCATTTTATCATGACCTTGCTAAAGTCCTTGCCTCTCTGCACCCGTTTATCATTTTCTGTTCTTATTCTCGACATAATGCCTCATTGTTTAAGGGAACGTTGCTAATGGTGTGTGAGAGAACAGAGTCCATACTGAAGCTGAGAAGCCATGTCATCTGGCCAGTTGTCTGCTCTCTTCTGCCACTTGGTCCAGAGATAATGAGCCAATGGTCAATGTCCCTACTCATTCACATGTCCTCTGTTAGCGCTGACATTTCTTCATTTCACCACTATCTATCTGGTGGATGATGCGTCGCCCATCATTTGATTTAGCAATTTATTTATTCTCATCTGCCATGAGCACACATAAGCAGGACTTGCAGGATAGCTTTCAATATGTTTTGTAAAATAAACAACAAATTGGCAGTTTGGAGAACTTATAAGCACATCATTATTCTTTAGTAAATAGGGAGCAGAGGCAGGGTGAATGCTTCTTCTTTCACAGTCAGCCACGCATGGCGGAGGTAATCACACTTTCATTTCCAGCCCTAACAGTGTGCCATGCTTTAATGATTTTAATCAAACTCATTCACTCACTCTTTCAATAAACAAATATGAAGAGTCTGTTTTGATTTGCTTTCTTTTTACTTCCCGAGAAGCTGAGGGAACATTAGAGCCGTGTTAGGAATTATCAAATATGTTTGTGTGTGTTTGTATGTGCGCGGAATGCTTGATAACACTATAATATAAACCAATCAGTCAGCATCCACTGGTGGTTTGTCTTTTATTTTCGAGTTTCATTATGACAGACGATTTGTGTTCTTTTTATGTACTATATGATTATCTAGCCCTTCAAATTGGCATATATTATATTGGAACACAATTCTGCAATATTTCATGCTCCCCTTTTCTATACACTAACACATTTTTTTCTGCAAAAAGGAAAAAAAAAAAATACCACAAAAGTACTATACTTTAGTATAAACATTGCATGAGATAAGAACTGTAACGGATGAAAAGATTTTCAGGAAAGTTTCAGACGGATCATTGTATGAAAAAGAGCAGATTCAACATTCTGCTTGGAATGACATGAGAGTGAGTAAATGATGACAGAAAACGTCTCAGGTTACATATGTAACCATGGTTCCCTGATAGGGAAGGAGACACTGCGTCCTCTAGGGGTCGCTTTGGGGAACGCCATTAGCGTGACCCGTGTCTGAAGCATACATACAAAAACCACAACATATTGGCCGGCGACAGCCTATGACATCACTACCAGTGTGACCACATTATAAAGTGGTGCCGGGAGAATACGTCATCCTCTTCTTCATCTTCAGTGACTGTTTTGTTTGAAGCGTGCATTCTAGTGGTAAGAACGATTTTGTACTCTTATCATGGTGAGCACTAGCAAGGCGTTTAAGAGGTGTGTGGATCCGTGTCCTCGTTATTTGACAGCTGATGACACACTCGATCTTTGCGTCTTTTGTTTGGGCGAGGAGCATGCACACGATGTCCTCGAGGGGGCAATCTGTGTTCATTGTGAGCGTTTTTCTATGAAAAAGCTCCGCTCTCATCTGTCTATTTTTTTGAGGAAAAAGGGACAGCCGTCTGCTTCCCGCGGTTCAGGACCCGCCACCGCCGAGGCATGGAGGAGAATGAGTTTGTGGGGATCACAGGTGAATCCGGCCGATGAGTTAGAGAGGGGACTTTCCTTCTCGTGCCCGTCGGCCGCTAGCGAGGGTAAGCTGCTGGATGATGATGATGCGATCTCTCTCTGACATCATCTGATCCAGCAGCTAGTGCTATGCTGGGTTCTGCCCAGGAAGAGCAGGAGATGTCTGAGGGTGAAGAAGTTGAGACTGAGCCCTCTCTATCCTCCTGCCCTGCGTATGATGAGTTGTTGGAGGTTATGGAGCGCGCCACGGCGAGGCTTGACTTGCCGTGGAAGCGGGCTAAGAAGGTGGCACCGCGAGGTCGTCTCGATGAGAGTTATCTCTCTGACCATAACCCCCCGGCTCAAGAGAGCCTTCCATTTCTTCCTGATCTCCATACGGAGATTGAGAAGGAATGGAAAAAGCCGTTTTCCTCTTGCATCTATAGGTTCCAGCATACTAGTTATGCTAACATTGAGAGGATGCGTGAGAGTGGCTATGAGAGGATGCCCCCTATAGAAGAGACGCTTGCTAACTATCTCTCTGTAGGCGAGACATTCTCTCTCAAGGCTCCCTCCTTGCCATCTAAGCCCCTTCAGGATACATCTCGCTTAAATGGCAGGGCATACACAGCAGCAGGTCAGGCTCTCGGCTCGTTGCACACTATGGTGGTGCTTCAGGCATACCAGGCTGATCTGCTGAAGGACCTGGATAAGGGTCAGGGCCTGTCCCCTGATGAGGTAGCTGAGATGCGCCGCACCACGGATCTGGCTCTCCGTGCCACTAAGCAGGCCGCCACTGCTTTGGGAAGGTCTATGGCAGCCATGGTAGTAACGGAGAGACATCTGTGGGTGAACCTGGCAGATATCAGGAAGAAAGAGAAGGGCTTTCTTATCAATGCTCCAGTCTCGCCTTCCGAGCTTTTCGGTACCTCCGTCAAGACGGTGGTCGAGAAGTTTAGGGAGGCTAAGGTGCGCTCAGCAGCCTTCAAAACCTTCATTCCAAGAAGGTCCAAGTCTGAGCCCGAATGACGCAGGTGTCCTGGCCCATCCTGGTCTGAGGGTCAGAGATGGGCACAGAAGGCTAGTGTCGCGACTTGTGCCCCTCCTCCGCCTCCGGGTGGGGCTAGAGGGACGCACGGGTCAAAGAGAGGAAGGCAAGACCTGAGGGAGGTGATCCAGACGAGGCATTCTGAACGCTCTCGTCCGGACCAGAGTAACACTTGAACATCTACTCCCCTCCCTCGGGGGGTTTTTCATCTGCCCTTATCTTCTCCTCTCTAATTCCCCTGCAACCACCATCACCTGACCAAGGTTAGGTGAAAACCTCCTGCAACGTACATTGCAGTCTCTCATGCTGGACCTATGATGTTTTTGGTCAGGTTCTATGTTTCGTAGAAACCACCTTACTGAAGGTCCAGACCCGAGGCTTCTTCGGACTTCACCTCTGGAGAAACAGGAACCATGCACAGGAACCATGGTGGGTGAGTACGACCCATTTTATGTGTTTCTTTGCTAGCCCTCTTGCAGTGTTTCTGGGACTTGTCTTTTGTGTTTTAAGCCTATGGTTAGGGTAGGTCCTCGGCGAGCACCCACTTGCTATTGACTCAGTGCAGTGATGACCTCACTCATCGATACTGGATATAGGCTAGTATGATAGCCCTGTTCCTGGCCACATGCCTTCTGGATCATGTGACCAAGTTGTTAGGTTTCTGTGGAAGCCTCCTTGATCATCAGGTCCCCGAGTCAGCACTGCAATCTAGCGTGTCCCACCGCGAGGGGACTCCTGGTGAGTGAAAAGTGTTTCTGTAGGCCACCCACTCTATCATCGCACATTCTCTAGTGAAGCTCCTCTCACTGAGGTGTTGAGTGGCTTTACTCTCTGAACTCTGCAGTTCATACAGATTGTGTCACACTGCCCTTATGTTGAACCAGTGTATCACCCCTCTGTGGAGTGGGCTTGAGTGCACTGTCTTCCCTGAGGCGTGAGTGAGAGGTGTTTCTGCGGGAACCCTCTCTGAGCTCTGGCTCTGAGGAGCAACAGCTTTCCATGCGTGATCTGGGCCCCATTGTTTCTCAAGGCTCTGCGGTTCTGGTTAACGGGGGCCATACTCTCTATCGGGATAGAGAGCACAGGGCTGGATTGGGTTGGCTATAGCTGGTGGCTGAGATTTTTCACTCCCAGTGACCTACCTCAGCCCGAGGGCTGGGGGCGCCGCTGCTCGTTATGCAGCCATACTGAGTTGTTGGACTCATCTCTACTGGAATGTCTGATCCCCCTTTGAGCTGGATCCCATTTCCTAGGCCCCCTTTCAAGGAGTGGCTTCCTTCACTGCGGGAAGGTCTGTTTTGAGCTTGCCACGCCTGAGCAGTTCAGGTCTTCCTCCTCTCTACTAGGGAACGAGAGTTAGGAACCTGCCCTTGGGCCATTGACCACTCATTTCTGTTGAGTGTGTTGAGCTCCGTGACAGAATAATCAGGCAGCTGGCTGCTGCTGTCCCCCTGATGAGTCACCCAAGTGGGCTGAGCCTGGCAATACTCCCCTCACCCTGAGGGTTGGTTTGAGCGTTGCACTCAGCCAGGTGCCTGGTTCTTCCCCGTGTGGTCCTCCACGCCTTGAGCTTTATTTAGAAGCAACCTCAGCCTGTTAGGTCTCTTTTGCCTCACAGTTGAATGGTCTTCTCTGTTTAAGTCTTAGTAGTGCTCCCCTCACCGGAGGGTCACCTACGAGCACCTCATGCCTAGCTGAGCATTCGAGTCCCTCTCCAATTTGAGAGTTGGGCCTCCGCTCTCCGGAGCTCTGGTTTACAGCCATACAGGATGGTTAGGCCTTCTCATGCCTTCCTGGTGAGCTGTCTTTGTTGAGTTAGCATCACTCCCCTCACTGTAGAAGGTCTTCTATGAGCATGCTGCTCCCTTCCGAGCATCCGTATTCCCTCCCCTCTGGTGGAGTTGAATTTCCCAGCTCCTTGAGTCGCATAGGGTCTCTAGGCCTGTTGAGTTTCAGCCTCTATGACCCCTTAATAACGGTGTTTCTAAAATCCATGTTATGGTAAGTGCGCACGCTAAGTCTCTGTGCACTTTCTAAAATCCACGCTGTGGTAAGATCGCACATCGAGTATTTTGCGTTCTTTCTAAAATCCTCTATAGTAGGGGTTACGCGCTGCGGCTTCGTGCCCTTTTTTTGAGTTGGTCATGCCCCGGTTTCATCTTGGGCCCCACTCTACCTTTCTGTCCCAGTGTTACTGACTTGAACAGTGTGTTGCTACCAAGGGTCTGTTGAGACAGTTCCCTCAGCGAGCTCGTATAGAGCAAGCGGTAGCCCCTGGGTGACAGGCCAGGACCTAGTTAGTATCCTAGGCGCTCGGCCATATCCCCTTAAAGGAATCTGTTCTTCTGATTCCAAGCCTTTGAGCTCTACCCTGGGTTCCGGCCCCTAACAGGTAAGTTTTTAGGGGTATGCAGCTGAGGTTTTTGGCCGAAGGGGATAAGGTCACTGACAGCCATCTACCGTCCCAGGGGCAACTCCCTTTGCCTGGGTGAGTTGGTACTTAGTGCTCGCCTTTGGTGTTTGCTTACACTCCCCTCAGCATGGTGGCGTGGGTATACCATTCCCCAAAGCGACCCCTAGAGGACGCAGTTCGAAGTTCCCTTGAAAGGGAACGTCTCAGGTTACATATGTAACCATGGTTCCCTGATAGGGAACGAGACACTGCGTTCTCTAGGCTTTGTGCCATGCTTCGGACGCAAGCTTCTCAAGCAAGATTTTCAGGAAAGTTTTTTACGGATCATTGTATGAAAAAGAGCAGATTCAGCATTCTACTTGGAATGACATGAGAGTGAGTAAATGATGACAGAAAACAATTTTTTGGGTGAACTATTCCTTTAAACAAGGCAACTGTAATTACAATACAACACAACAACATAAAAGTAAAAGAAAAATAATATTTACCCTATATATAAAGTACCACTTTTGAGAAGACCCCAAATAAGATTTGTTAGATTTAATTAACTTTTGGGGACATTTTTCAGCATATTCCTATTTGGGTCTTTGTAATCTATGCCTCTTATTATTGTAAACGCTTTCTTCTCACGCCCATATTTTATTTGTTGAGTTTTACGGATTTTTTAAAACTTCTCTCAGAAAGAGGTACTTTCTGAATATTGCCTTCCAGCACCATGGTGAGCTTCTATCTGAAGTCCCTCTGGTCCTTACAGACCCTGGAGACCATCATCTTTCCTCAGGACTTCTTCTCAAGCTAAACCTAGATGCACTCAACTTCAGATGAATGAGAGATCTACAATATTTTGTTATTATTAATCATATTTATAATGTATTATTGTATTATGGTATTTTCCTGAATGTAAACACATAAATAAATAATATTTCACAATATTTCACCTGTCAAATTCATCATACAATTCCTGCGGTGCCCAGGAAAGAGACAAGTTTTGCTGCAACACTTAATTTTGTTGTGGCCACATCAGATTACCTTGTGGCAATACAATACAATACAATACAATACAGTATTTTATTTTATTTTATTTAAATGCTAAATGCCCACAATCATGCTAATAAAGATTTGACACTATAAATCATTCATAAACACTGCATTGTTCATAACTGAAACAATGGGTGTGAATAACAGTGTTTGATTCACAAATTACACAATGGGAAAATCTGATATTTCAAATTTATATGTATATTTACGCTTAAATGTTCTATTTATTCCTACTAATATATTAATGACTGATATTAGCCTAACTGAAATTAAGTTTTATCATGTACAAGTAAAATACCAGTGAAGGGAAGTTTGCTCAAAATTAAACCTGGAAAATGTTATTCCTTCAACATTATGACCACACAATAAGGATGTTCTTACAATGACACAATGAAAACGTTAACATGATGTGACCACAACAACATGAAGTGAACTGACCTGTCCCGCTCTGGCTCTGTACATTCTCATAAAAGCATTTAAGTATTTTTATTTGCATTTTGTATGATAGTAAATGTATGATATTAAATAGATCCGTACAGTTCAATTAAGTGATCAAAGCCTATAGTCCCTTGTTTGATCAGTGAATGACATTGCTAAATGAGAAAAAAAGGAGCAAAACAGTCATAACCCATATGCAAACACACACACACATACATCTGTGCTGACAAACCCAGGTGTGAGCCAGTGACGGGAACAGAACATCCTCTGACAGACACTTGGCAGGGGTTTGTATGAGCAAACAGACATACACCCACCCACCCACATGCACACACACACACACACATATGATTATTTATTCTTGTGTGCGGGTTTAAATTGCATTCCTGGAAGAAGACATTTTGGATGCTTATATGTGTGTGTTTTTCTTTGGATGTGATTATCTATGTCATGTGCACTTCATAGGACTTCATAATTTCATAAATTGTTCTGCTACATTCTGACATTTCATGATAAGCCAAAACATAATTATAAATCAGATAAATATCAGACTAATTACCGTTGATAACACAAAACTTACTGTATGCCAGAAAAAGGGAGAGAGAGAGGATAAACAACGAAAATGAAGTTAATCTGCAAGGAAAAAACACATACATTCCATAGGCACAACATATGCTGCTACAATTAATCTTTTTCAAAACTCACACAAACTATTTAGAAGTACAGACTGAAAAATAAGACTCTAAAAGACACTGAGGTGGACTTCTACTGTCAGACAATGAAACAAACTAAAACTAAATGTACAGAAATACTTTAAAAATACTTTTTTGACTTTAAGAGTCAAAAAAGCAGATACAGAAAACTCAAAATTACTCCCAGTGGCTCCTGACAATATATACTGAGATATATTATATTGAAGTGAAATGATCAGTCTGTGCAAAAAAAAAAAAAAAAAACTGAACAGTACAAAACAGTAAATTTTCATTTTTGGGGTGAACTATTCTTTTAAAGGTTGTTTACTGTTTATAGACACAAAATGTTTCCTTTATTCATTCCCAATGTACAAATTTTACATTTGGCCATGCATAATAAGTTTTCAAAATCACCCTGACAGGCAAAGAAAATCATTAGCATCTACCTAGAAGCAATTTGGAGATGTTCCAGTGTCATAGACATAAATATTCAATGAACTAGAATAAAAGGTAAAAATTTAACTATAAGATGGACAGGTGTGCAGGACCTCTCATAAACCACACACACATTTTACAGTCAAGTGTATGCTGTTTTGGCTACTAATTATGTGTTTTGCATTTTCCTGAGAGAATTGGCGATAGACCAGGCGGAAGACGCAAGGGCATTTTTGTCATTGGGCTGTTCTAGTGAAAGAAAAACAGAAAGAAGAAGAAGAAAAAAATAAATTCAATACAAGTCATATCTACCTCACATTCTTCATTAACACAGGTTCATGTTTTAATGATATACTGTTTCTTGCCAAAAAAAAAATTATAAAGTTAGAGAGAAGATTTTTCTCTAGCAGACTATTTTACTTAATTAACCATGATACCCTTAATGTATTCAAATGTAAAGTATAGCAAAACAAAGTATGTTTCAAATTTGTTTAATTACAATAATTAGCAATGAAAGGAAATGATAATCATTGGAATCAGAAGTGTTGGGGAGATAATTATTGCTACTAAAAGATTTGCAAGAAATAAGTTCTATGCATCTATAAGAAATGCTCTATGTTTCTATATTAGATATATTGTATTTATTTAGCAGACATTGTTATCCAAAGCATCTTATTGAATATTGATGGAAGAACATAATTTGTATAAAAAAAGAAAAAGAAATGCTAAAAGATGTTTGTTTTTAATACAAATCATGTAAAAGAGTAGCTAAAACGACTCTCTACCCCCACTTGGCAAAATATGGCAAACTTTGTCCTCATTTGCAAATACTTTTGACAGCACTGTATTTTTTTTTAAGTTATCGGCTTTTAAGAGTGTACTTATTTAAAATAAGCACTTCAGCAAATTGGGTAACAATTTTCTGTTAATTTAAGCACTTTTGGCATTTCATAATCTCTCTGGTATTTTATAAAATCTTTTGTATTATTTAGTTTCTAGTACAGCGCGATGTACAACTTGGAGCTACAAAGTGTGAGTGCAGACATATTTCATAAATTAATCTCCAATGTGATTAGAACAGTCAGTGTGGGCCCATTTTGTACATCCTTGGCAACAAATCTATTCCTTAATTATAGAAAATTATCAGTAGCACTACAGCAATTCTGCATCTTTCTTCTTTGACAGTCTTACAATGTTTTAGCGAAAGTGGATCTTTTCATAGGGTGAACTTTAGCCTCTTCAACTAAGGACTTTTTTAACTATTTGACAGGCAGTGAAAAACTACTGATTGAATCACCTTGAACAGACGCTTTTAAATTGATAATTTAATAGAAATCATAAAAAATCTTAAAATTATATATGATAAATTCAAGGATTCTTATTAGCTACGTGAACATTATTTATTTAATTATTATTTATTTTTTTTATTTTATTTTTTTTTTGAGCAGAAGTGTACATAAAACAAAACTGATCTGAAACTGGCAATAGAGACAACAAGAGTCTATTTACACCTGAACCATTTTTATCAGTTGAAATTTTGGAACCAGAAAGTGATATAAGTATACCGTGAGACAGCCTACACCCACTGATGTTTATATTAAGCCAACAGCATTCAAACAACAGTGCTGAAAGCCAAAAGCAAGACAACAAGGTGTGATGAGCTGATTTCGTGATGGATTTCTGTGTTTTCTTAGGCTATTAAGCACTGAATTAGAATAAGGAATGGTAATGAGTCAAATAGCTCATATACTGAAAAGAGCTTAAAAAAACAAACACAAAACATCCATTTTCTGAACAAACCACTGCTACAGGGATCCGAGCAACATTGATTTTGGAACCAAACGTCCATTTACAGCTGTTTTCTGAATCCAGAAGTCTGTTTGCACATGAGCAAAAGGTGTTGCACCATGTTGCTGACTTGCTTGTCAGTTACATGTCTCTCGATAACCCATCCAGACGGCCCTAATACGGCGAGATCCTTGGATACACACATGCGCTCTGTATCAAAGACAACTCAAATTACCCAATGTTTATAGATATGACATCAGATTTGTTCTTTCCTAGGTTGATCCTCCAGAGAGGAAGTGTTTAATGACGGAGAACAAGCAGGAACGCCACAGGGGGCCATCCGAACCATTGTCAATCCCGCAGATGCGGGATTCAGAAAATGTCCTTGTGGCACTGCATGATGTAAGTCTTTAGAGAGGCCTGAAAGCTAGCGGGGTACTCATAGTGTAAATGATTTATTTAGCACACACGCGCGCCGATGAGAAACACACAGACACACTCATGCTGACACCCTGATCAAAGCAGATGTGCGAACCCCCTGGGAGATCCTCTCTCCCTCTCTGGAACACAGGGGGAGAGGAATTAAGGGAGGGATGAGGAAGAAAGCAAGAGGCTGAGAAGGAAGAAGAAAGACCCACAGTGGCACGGGGAGGGGAAGTGTTTGTGATTAAGGACGTCCCTTTTTCCTTTAAATCCTCAAAGTCATTTGCTTTCATTTCTCATACTTTCTTGTGCTTATTAGCTCAAAGAGAGCAAATCCTTTGTCACATGACCCCTCTCGTAGGCGTCTTTGAACGTTGCAATCCATCTTCCGGTGCACGGCTTTTGTGCGTACGAGCTTTAGCTGTGAAATCCTCCAACGTCAGCGCACGTAGGGACTGTGTCAAAACAGATCCGCTGTAAATCTAATATATTTTCAATCAAATTCTACTCTGGTAAATGCCATGTAAAGCTTGTTTCTGAAGCTAATGGGCTTCATATTTGATTCTGCAAATAAGGGCAGTTTCTACTTAGCAATATATATATATGTATGTAATAAAGATTTAGAGTTGTCTGAGATACTGGATTAGACTGCTTATTGAGGAATGTATGAGCAAATTAGTGGACATGGGCTCGTGATATCGGTGTGAAGGAAGACAAATTCATTTCAGCTGCTAGAAGCTCCGTTATCTTTATTGTGCAGACTCGCAGACAAATTAGACTGTAGTGTTTGTGCGTGTGTGTATGTGTGTGAGTGTGCGTTCATAAACAACACCTTAGTGACTTTAACATCATAATGCAAATTGTTTGATTTTTCAAATATGGGCACTTTTAACCCTTAGGCTAATAAAAAAATAAATAAATAAAATAAAAATTATATATATATATATATATATAAACAATAAAAAAACAATATATTTGCAATACACAATTTGACAAAATTACAATGGTTCCGTGCATAAGTTATATTTATTTAAATTGATATTTTTGTTGTTTTTGTCTTTCTAAATATCATTTCATCTCAAGCATACTCTTCACTGACACTGTTGTCTCAATGGTTAACAACTACACTAATTATTAATCAAATTTCAATGATACAATTCAGTTATATAATTGTTTGAAGGAAAAGCCATCACAACTGTTGTAATTCACATAAAATACTGATTTTTTAAAATACTGAATTTTCTTTTCTTTTCTTTTCCAGTGCTATTTTGAACCCCATTTTATGGAAAAATAAAATTAGTTCAACACTTCAAAATGAAGAAAGAAAGTCATACAGGTGGGAACAACATAAGGGTGAGTAAATGATGACATACTTTTCATTTTCACGATTGAAAGTCTGGGTCAGGGAAAATGAGTAAAACAATAAAATCTAAACAAAGTAAAGTAAAGCAGCAGCAATAAATGATGAAGGCATGGTAAATTAATTCCAACACTTTTTAACAAGAAAAAAGAGAAAAGAAATGTTAATTTTAATAAAAGTCAACCCACTGAAGTGCATAAAAGTATCCACAGTTGCAACACCAATATGCACCCATGCAGACTCACACACACTCACACATACCATCACTTACATGCCCACGACGTGTGTGGAAATGTTCTCTTTAAGCTCTTTAATGAAGTCATCTATATTTGTTAAGTCAGGCCGTTGTTTCACAACCTTGTAAAGGTCATGGAAAGTACTGTGCAGTGTACTGCAATAGATAATGTATTTTCTCCATTCCTCTCTGTCTGGCCTCTATGCGCCTGTAAAGAGAGGGAGTGGCGCACCTCACCCTGATTAGCATACTAAACGCCATCAGAATCGATATGCTGATTAACTCTGAAGCCCTTGATGGCAATCTCATTCACAGATAATTCAATATCTCTCTTATCTGAGGAAGGCATCCCCCTTCAACAACTTTGTGTAAGGTCCCCATGTAGATATCTGGCAAAATGGTTTGGCAAAGTGAAGACATTAATTACCCACAAATAGAGGACAAACTAGTCTCTTTATCTCTTGCAATCGTTCCCTCGCTCGCTCTCAGTCATCTCTCTGTCCTCTATCGGACAGCAAATAGTTGTGTATCGAAATTTCACTTGCTCTGCATGGATGCTAATCATTGTGTGTTTAGTTTAGTCAATGATACATTCTTTATAACCAGAGTTGGGGAGTAACGTCTCGGTTACGTATGTAACCCTCGTTCCCTGAAGGAGGGAACGGAGACGTCACGTCGGATGACCGACGAAATTGGGATCTCGCCAGAGAGACCAATCCACTTCGAGTGTAACTAAACGAGCCAATGGACATTGGCATGCGATTATTGCATCCAGCTGCCGCTGATCACAGCGTGAGCATAAGAGGCAGCTGATGCACCGCATCAATTATGTTTTCGCTGAGGAGCCGAGCCGGCGACCCGGCAGCTCAGCGGTGGTACAGCGACTGTGGCGACGGGACGTGACGTCTCCGTTCCCTCCTTCAGGGAACGAGGGTTACATACGTAACCGAGACGTTCCCCTTTCAGTCGGTCACTCCGAGTCACGTCGGATGACCGACGAAATTGGGATCCCTACCAAAGCGCCACAGGAGCTGCCCCTTCCAGTGCCCTGTGTAGGGCTCCTGACCCTTCCTATAAGGCAGACGATAGGACCGGGCTCTACACAGAGAAGGTCAACTACTGGTGTTCCTTGAACAACCCAAACAGTAGGACTAGGATAACACTGGGAAGTGTGCCCTTCCACTTGGAAGAGGCACACTGCGGAGTCACCTCCTCCCAGAGGGGGTTAAGTGACATTCAAACATGTGAAGTAACCCCGAAGGGCCCTATTGCACATGGAAGTCTCTGAGATGGCTCAGGCTGCATCTTTAGAGATGGCAGAACGTGGTCCGCCAGGGGAAACATGGCTCTAATAAGAATACCGTGGAATACACATATGGGATCCCGACAGGGTCTCTCATATGGGCACTAGCCTCGCACCAGATTTCAAGAATTCATTGGCTGAAGGCCTGGCGCCGGATGCCCCGCCGCGTCTGGACGCCGGACTGCTGGAGGACTCAACAGGGTTTGCCTGGTTAAGGAACTCTCTGGAGAATTAGGCGTAAGGACGCCGCAAGCCGACTCTGAGCCGGCCCTCTCAGTGCCACTACCCGTTTGAGGTGAGAACACAGGAGGAAACCGGTTCGACACGTAGGCTATAAAACCTAGCGAACGTGTTGGGAGTCGCCCAACCCGCAGCTCTACAGATGTCTGCTAGCGAGGCACCACGAGCCAGCGCCCAGGACGATGCGACACCCCTAGTGGAGTGAGCACGCAACCTGAGTGGGCAGGGCACACCTTGTGCTTCGTAGGCCAAGGTGATGGCATCCACTATCCAGTGGGCCATCCTCTGCTTGGAGACAGCCTTCCCCTTCTGCTGTCCTCCGTAACAGACAAAGAGCTGTTCTGAGGTCCTGAAGCTCTGAGTTCTATCCACGTACTGACGCAGTGCGCGTACAGGACAGAGCAAAGCTAGGGCTGGGTCTGCCTCCTCCAGGGGCAGCGCTTGCAGGCTCACTACCTGGTCCCTGAAGGGCGTGGTAGGAACCTTGGGCACATAGCCGGGCCGGGGCCTCAGTGTTGCACTGGAGTCAGCCGGCCCAAACTCAAGGCACGACTCGTCGACCGAAAATGCCTGCAGGTCCCCCACCCTCTTGATTGAGGCCAATGCAGTCAGGAGTAGGGTTTTCATAGAAAGAAACTTCAACTCGACTGACTGCAACGGCTCAAAGGGGGCAGTTTGTAGGGCTCTTAGCACCAAGCCAAATCCCAAGAGGGAAGGGAGGGAGGCCTCGGAGGATTTAACCTCCTGGCCCCCCTAAGAAACCTGACGACCAGATCGTGCTTCCCCACCGACCTCGCCTCTATGGGGTCGTGGTGGGCAGAATTAGCAGCAACATATACCTTAAGGGTGGAGGGGAACAGCCTACGCTCCAACCCTTGTTGCAAAAAGGAAAGCACGGCTCTGATCGAACATCTCCGGGGGTCCTCCTGGTAAGAGGAACACCATTCGACGAACAGGTTCCACTTCAGCGCATAGGCCCGTCTTGTGGACGGTGCTCGTGCTGAAGCGATAGTGAGCGCTACCTCCTGGGGCAGGTCACCTAGAACCTCCGCGTCCCGTCCAGGGACCACACATGAAGTTTCCACAAGTCTGGACGCGGGTGCCAGAGGGTGCCCCGTCTCTGAGAAAGCAGATCCTTCCTCAGAGGAATCGGCCAGAGAGGGGCTGTCGCGAGGAGCATGAGTTCCGGGAACCAGGTCCTGTTGGGCCAATATGGAGCCACTAACAGGACCTGCTCCTCGTCCTCCCTGATCTTGCACAATGTCTGTGCTAGCAGGCTCACTGGGGGAAACGCATACTTGCGCAAGCCCTGGGGCCAGCTGTGTGCCAGTGCATCCGTGCCGAGCGTTGCCTCGGACAGGGAGTAGAACCACTGGCAGTGGGTGGTTTCTGGAGATGCAAACAGGTCTACCTGAGCAACTCCGAACCGACTCCAAATCAGCTGGACCGCCTGGGGATGGAGTCTCCACTCCCCTGGAAGTGCCGCTCGAGACAGCTCGTCGGCCGCCTGATTGAACACTCCTGGGATGTGGATGGCACGAAGGGACCTCAGATGCTTCTGACTCCAGAGGAGGAGGTGGCGGGCGAGTTGCGACATGCGACGGGAGCGCAAACCGCCTTGCCGGTTGATATAGGCAACGGTCGCAGTGTTGTCCGTACGGACCAGAACGTCCCTGCCCCGAAGGCGCCCTCTGAGGCGGCACAGGGCAAGGCGTACTGCCAGCAACTCGAGGCAATTGATATGCCAACGCAGAAGGGGGCCCGTCCAAACCCCTGATACTGCGTGCCCGTTGTACGTGGCACCCCAGCCGGTGGTCGAGGCATCCGTGAATACCACAGCATGCCTGGATACCTGCTCCAGGGGCACTCCTGCCCGAAGGAACGAAGGATCTGACCACGGGCTGAAGGTCTTGCGGCAGGCCGGTGTAATCTGAACCCGGTGAGTACCGCGTTTCCACGCCCACCTCGGGATTCGACCATGGAGCCAGTGCTGAAGCGGTCTCATATGGAGCAGACCGAGCGGAACTATGGCCGCAGCTGCAGCCATATGCCCCAGGAGCCTCTGAAAGAGTTTCAGTGGGACCGCTGTCCTGCCTGATAAAGTCTTGAGGCAGTTCAGCACCGACTGAGCACGTTCCTGGGTGAGGCGTGCTGTCTGGTTGACCGAATCCAACTCCATGCCGAGAAAAGAGATCCTCTGCACTGGCACGAGTTGCTCTTTTCCCAATTGACCCGAAGGCCCAACTGGCTGAGGTGCCTGAGCACCAGGTCCCTGTGTGCGCACAACAGCTCTCGAGACTGTGCAAGTATGAGCCAGTCGTAGAGGTAGTTGAGAATGCGCACACCCCGTTCTCTCAAGGGAACAAGGGGCCGCCTCTGCGACTTTGGTGAAGACACGAGGCGAAAAGGGACAGCCCGAAGGGCAGGACCTTGTACTGATATGCCCGACCGTCGAACGCGAATCGCAGGAATGGCCTGTGTCGCGGGAGAATCGAAACATGAAAGTACGCGTCCTTCAGGTCGATTGCTGCAAACCAATCTAGGGGACGGACGCATCCAAAAATGCGTTTCTGCGTCAACATCTTGAACGGCATCTTGTGAAGTGCACGGTTCAAAACTCGCAGATCCAAGATCGGTCGTAACCCACCGCTTTTCTTGGGCACAATGAAGTAAGGGCTGTAAAACCCCGACCTCATATCGGCTGGAGGGACCGGCTCTATTGCATCCTTCGCCAGTAGGACTGCAATCTCCGCGAGCAAGACAGGGGCATCGACGGCTTTGACTGAAGTGAACCGGATGCCCCTGAACTTGGGGGGGACGCCGGGCGAACTGAATCGCATAGCCGAGTCTGATGGTCCGCAGGAGCCACCGGGACGGGCTGGGGAGCGCTAACCAGGCTCCGAGAGACCGCACCAGCGGGGCCAACGGGCCCACCGACATGCCCGCGGTGGGGCAGCGAGGTGGAACACAGGGACCGGCCCCAGGGCCTGTGACGGCCTGGCCTGTGACAGCAGGGGGCGGGGTCTGGGTGTGTAGTGTAGCACTCACCTGATTTCTCCTCGCGTGGGAGGAGACACAGGAACCCGGCTTGAGGCTTGTGACAGCCCGGCGTTTGACGACTTGAAGCGGGGACTGGAGTGCTACTGCCCTTACCTGGTTCCACGAATGGGCAGGAGGGGTGCTCTTGGGCACCACCCGCTGCCTGCTGGCGAGAGAGGAGGAGGGAAGCGATCCTGTGATGCACGGATCACCACTCTCCTCCTCTTGAGACCCGGAGATTGAGGAGACCGCTCTTTACTGATGTTTTGGGTACCGCTGGCTGCTGGGCCAGAGGCGGAACAAAATGAACAAAAGATACTCCACCCGGCCCTCCTCCGGGGGAGGGAGTGGTGCAGTCACCATCTCCCGATGAGCAGTCTCCTCCATCTCTGGGTCGACCGTCCCAGGGCCTCTTGCACTTGCGCTTGCCGCCAGGTTTGGCGGGGGCCTGGACGGGCTGGGCGTCCTGCCTGCGACCGGCTCCACGACGCTGCCTGGTGAAAGGCTGCTGCGGCTGCGCGGGAGCGGGGGCGGCCGCAGGGGGGCGCCCACGGCGACGAGCAGGCTGAGTGGCTGCAGCCGGAGTGGAAGCAGCAGGTTTCCTCCGGCGCATGATGTGTTTGCCTCAGTCTGCTTCTGGGCTGCCGAGAACTGCTGGGCAAAGCTCTCGACAGCGTCGCCGAAAGGGCCGGTCTGTGACACGGGAGCATTCAGGAACTGTACCTTCTCCTGCTCCTTCATGTCAGCGAGACACAGCCAGAGATGGCGCTCCTGGACATCGCACGACCCAGAGACTGTGCGGTCACCTTCGTCACTCGTAGCGCGAGGTCCGTCGCAGCACGCAGCTCATGTAGAACCGCCAGGTCGTGACCACCCTCGTGCAGGTCTTTCAGTGCTTTGGCCTGGTGGACCTGCAGCAACGCCATAGCGTGGAGGGCGGAAGCCGCCTCCCCACAGGCTCTATAAGCACTGCCAGTTAGACCTGACGAATACTTAGAGGCCCGTGAGGGGAGACACGGATCACCCCGCAGGGTGGAAGCGGCTGTTGGACACAGTTGCATGGCCACAGACCGTTCCACCGAGGGGATGCCCGCATACCCCAAAGCGGCTCCACCATCGAGGGTGGTGAGAGCGGAAGAACTACAAGATGTGTTTCGGGCAGTGAAAGGTGCCCTCCACGATCTTGTCAGCTCCTCATGCACTTCCGGAAAGAATGGCACCGGAGGGGGGCGCTGAGAACCAGCGCCACCCCCACCAAGGAACCACTCGCCCAGCCTCGAAGGATCGGGACACGGTGGCTTTTTAGGATTCCACACGAGCCCGACATTCTCGGCGGCCCGGGAAAGCATAGCCGTCATCTCTGGGTCTGGCACGGACAACGCTACCACACCCGAAGGGGGCAACGCAGCCGGGTCATCATCCCCGGAGAGAGAGGGCCCGCCCTCCGATGCAGTGATCGACATCTGGTCGTCAGAGGGGGCACCGAAGGAAACGCGTGGCCAGCGCGCTCCTTCGGCAGCTCCACCGGCTGCGGAGTGCTTGAGGGGTGAGGAGCTCCACTTGGGGAAGCCCTCACCGTAATCCTCAATCACCTCTGACTCCACCGGATCCAGTGTGCACGCCGGATCACGGCAGGCAGAGGGACTCTGCCATGTTTGACATAGCAGAGTCGCACTCCGAGATGGTCATGTCCCCGCAAGAAGAACATGAACCATCCACGAAAGCCACCTCAGCGTGCTGAATGCCCAGACACGTGAGGAAGCGATCGTGACCGTCCTGAGGCGCCAGGAAACGACCACGCCCAGAAACGCACGGGTGAAAAGACATCTTTAAAAAGACGCGATCACCCGTGTTGCTCTTTTAGAGAAATTGCTCTTTCAGAGAAATGCTCTTTTAGTGCTGAAGCACGCAGGGGAGCTGGCCACCGCACACTCCTAGTGTGGCTGTCAGCAGGAAGACGATCTTTCTCTCCCGGACACCGTGACCACCGCTGCCGCGCCGTAACGCCCGCACTCGCTCGCAGAACACTCTCTTGGAAGAGAGAGCAGTAGCTTTAACCACTACCGCTCGGCTCCGAAGCGAAAGGATAATTGATGCGGTGCATCAGCTGCCTCTTATGCTCACGCTGTGATCAGCGGCAGCTGGATGCAATAATCGCATGCCAATGTCCATTGGCTCGTTTAGTTACACTCGAAGTGGATTGGTCTCTCTGGCGAGATCCCAATTTCGTCGGTCATCCGACGTGACTCGGAGTGACCGACTGAAAGGGGAACTAGTTACATGTAACGGTGCTACGTAATTTAATTAAAAAATAAATGTAACTGTAATCTGTTACAATTACTGAGAAAAAATGTGTAATTAAATTACAGTTACTTAAAATGTAACCCTGGACCACAAAACCAGTCTTAAGTAGCACGTGGTATATTTGTAGCAATAGCCAAAAATGCATTTTATGGGTCAAAATTATCGATTTTTCTTTTATGCCAAAAATCATTAGGATATTAAGTAAAGATCATTTTCCGTGAATATATTTTGTAAATTTCCTACCATAAATATATCAAAACTTCAGTTTTGATTAGTATTCATTGTTAAGAACTTCATTTAGACAAATTTAAAGGCGATTTTCTCAGTATTTTGATTGTTTTTGCACGCTCAGATTCCAGATTTTCAAATAGTTGTATCTCGACCAAATATTGTCCTATCCTAAAAAACCATACATCAATGGAATCTTATTTATTCAGCTTTCAGATTATGCATAAATCTCAATTTCAAAAAATTGACCCTTATGACTGGTTTTGTGGTCCAGGGTCACAAATGTTAACAATTACAAAGATGGTTACATCTGAATACTTCTTTATTTTATTATTATGATAATCTTGATTCAAAAATGAAGAATTTTGATAGTCTGAGAGTAATCTGTGATGAGTACTACTGTAAGGTTAACACTGCTTGGTTTAAATGTTTCAAAATTATTAATAGCCGAAAATATTAATTAGAAATTTAGAAAAGTAATCAAAAAGAAATTAAATCTAATCAGTTACATTATTTTAATAAAGTAATTGAAATAGTTGCACTACTTATTACATTTTAAATAGGGTGACTTGTAATATGTAACCTATTTCATTTCCAAAGTTATCTTCCCAATACTTTTTATAACCATTTAAACCAAACCACTGCTCTCAAGGAAATTACATATTTTGATATCAACTACTCAAAATGAATGGATGAGTTTAAACACAGCTTGACTAAAGACAGCCTGTCTATACTGGAAGCCAAAGAGATGTTGTGATGTGACAAAGCTACATTGTTTTCTTATAATCAACAAAACCTACAATGAAAGTGTCTGATCCATGTCATGCCACCATGTCATGTCATAGCACCTTACTACCCAGTTTTATAGAAATAAAATTTAATTCACAAATGTAACATTGACAGATTATTGGTTTAAAAACAAAACAAAACAAAACAAAAAAAAAACTCACATCTTTCTATTTTCTGAGAGAATCTATAGGAAAGGTAGACGTCATATAGCTCCTCAGGGCCATTTCCTTCCTAATGACTTTGTAAAGCTTTTCAGCCAATATGAAAGAAATGAAAAGAAGCAGAAGTAAAACAAGAAGTAACTCTGTGTGTGTGTGTGTGTGTGTGTGTGTGTGTGTGTGTGTGTGTGTGTGTGTGCGGGACAGAGTGTGTGTTTTTTTAGAGCAGCCATCCTAACAATGTTTAATTGTGTCAGTAAAGTGGGACAGCATTGCAATGTGACCTTCCGAAGGCTCAAAACCAATTCTACTTTTGGAGAGCGAGAGTCTCAGCAACCGGATACCATGTATTCTCATTACAACTGGTGTCATGGTGCTCTCAGAACAATGGTCTACCACAGCGAACATGTCAATTCACAGCAAGAACAGTTTCAAATAGGCATCCAGGAGTCCAGAGCCGCAGTAACTCTTGTTTGTGTAACAGCAGCCAAATTATGCGAGACAAAGCGACGCTGAACATCTGACATAACACAAATAGAACTCTGCTTTGCTGATAGGTAACTTTTTTACAGATCAGAGGGTGTCTGTGAGATCAGTGAGACAAACTAAATTCTAGTTGGAAGTTTTATTATAATGTGACTCTTATAACGTGAAACAAAGCGGGGTGACAGCTTGTGAGCCCCTATTAAAACTAAGAGAGCATAAAAGTAGGTCACCCTCCTGAGACGGCTGGTTTTGGGGTGAGGATCATGTTGAGTATTCTATCTGAATGCTGTTCCAGGTCCCAGTGTTTGATTGGTGATCTTTCGCTCACATACTGCTTGAAGTGTGGGTTCAACATGAATGCAGTTTCGTAAATATTTTATCATATTTTTGAATCTTAAGGTGCCAGATCACTAGGATGCCCCACACAGAGATAACAACAATGTGACTAAGTATAATAACATGCTACATATAAACCTGACAAAATTAATTGGATTCATGCAATCATATCTGTGAATCAGAGTTGTTTTGAAGCTTATTTCAACCACATAATAAAACTATAAAACAAAGGCAATTATGAGTTTCTATACTCATAATTGAGAGTTTATATCTTGCAATTCAGACTTTTTTTTTCTCCACCACAGTACAAAAAAAGGTAATTACGACTATAATCTCACAATTCTGACTTCACTTCTCACAATTGCGAGGTAACATTAGAAAAAAATATATATGCTGAATTGCAAAATAAAAAGTCACAAGAAAAAAAAATCTACATATACATATATATATATATATATATATATATATATATATTTTTTTTTTTTTTTTTTTTTTTTTAAATGTTTTGACTTGTTAATTGATCAGGATGAAAAATATTCTACATATAAGGAATACATATGAATATTTAGTCAGAATTAAAGGTGTACACAACCTTTTTTTTTTTTCTAATGGCATCAGATAAAGAAATTAATAGCACCTTTGTAATATCTGTTTAATATAGATAAAACTCTCATATGATCTAATTTACATGGAACAGAATACCTCAAAGAGTCAAAATTGTAAATATCACATGACCATCTGAGACAATTTGTTTCATGTTAATAGCCCCTATTATCAGACAATTCTGATCATGAAATAAATTAATCGTTGCTGCTAGGTCACAGACCATTACCATATCAGTGTAATTTGTGCAAAACATTATTGAGTGCACCTTTAAAGATGTAATTAATTTTGATTTGTTGCATAACTAATGAAAAACCCTTGTTGTGAGACCATGTTTAATTTATCTGAATTGCAATTCAGTCATTTCAATTTCCTGTCATTACAGTTCCAATTCTGACTCATGAACTGAAAGACAGACCATTCTTAAATTCAGAATTTTACCCAACCTTGCAGCGACTACATAAGGAAAAAGACGGACATGAAAGAAGAAAGATATTACAGAGTATTACACCTGACAGAATTAAGATTAATGGGGAAGTGTCTGACACATGTGACCTCGGACTGAGAACCAAGAAGAGAAAAAATAAAAGCTACAACGGATGGGTAAGCAGCTGGCAAAATGCTGCCACATACTGAAAAAGTGCATCAGAGTATGCATAAAGTGTACAAGGAGTTGGTGTGTGGGTGTGTGAGAGAGAAGTGTGTGTGAAAAAGAGAGAGCGGGTGATGAGCCTGTGTGTGATGTGTGTTCTGCACGTCACCGCAGCCATCTGGCTGAGCAATCAAGGCTGGATGATAAACACTATATGCTGTCACCTCTTAGAGTCTGCTGACCGATCAATATGCTGAACGTTTTAACATCACACTTTAGGTAAGACTACATATACGAGACATCCAGCTGGTCAAATCACCTTTAATAAGAATCGAAACCTGAACAAATTTACATAAGTTGATGCATTCGTATGATAATATGACGTTTGACATTTTGACCACACATCTACAAAGCAAAGAGATTAAAAAGAGAATATTAGCCACTTGAGATATGTGAACGGAACACTCATGTCTCTTTAAATTCCACATCATTCCCACACTCACATTCATCCGTTATGAATTTTCATTCATTAAAAATTTTTGTTTTTCTTCATTCTGACTAATAGACCACCAATACGATGGTTATTTTGTTATCACATGGTCAATTGCATTATGCTTTGTTAAATGTGTTGTGCTTGTGATGGAGTATTTTTGAAGAGACAGCTCTAAGGATGCACAATACTATATATCAGTACCATATTGGATATTTAATTTTTCTTTTGCTCGCTGTTTTTACAATAATATTACTATTATCTACCATCATCTAAGGCTTCAAGTTAATGTTTACATTTAACAGTCTTATTAATCTATTAGTGGTTTTATTCTGTAAAATGAAATCAGATTTCAGAATTAATATTTATTTTTACTCTACTTTATCTGTACACTACTGTACAAATATTTATTTATTTATTTATACATACACTAAAGTAAAAAAGTTTGTGGTCAGTAAGATTCATTCATTCATTCATTCATTCATCATCTATCTATCTATCTATCTATCTATCTATCTATCTATCTATCTATCTATCTATCTATCTATCTATCTATCTATCTATCTATCTATCTATCTATATCTGTCTGTCTGTCTGTCTGTCTGTGTCTGTCTGTCTATCTATCTATCTACTTATCTATTCATTCATTCATTCATTCATTCATTCATTCATTCATTTTAATAAATTAATAAAGACTTGTATTTCAAACAGATGATTCTCTTTTGAACTTTCTACATCAAAGAATCCTGAAAAAAAAGTATCAGGATCAATCAATCAATCAATCAACCAAGCAATCAATCAATCAATCAATCAAGCAAGCAATAAATAAATAAATAAAAAATAAGAAATATCATGAATATCAAGAATACCAAGACTGAAGTAATGGCTGCTGAAAATTCAGCTTTGCCATCGCAGGAAGATATTACATTTTAAAATATATTAAAACTATAAAAAAAAAATAAAATAAAATAAAATAAAATAAAATAAAATAAAATGTGTTTACTATATTTTTGATCAAATAAATGCCCTGTAAAGTAAATAAAGTATGCCCTAGTAAAAAAGTAATATATTTAAAACATATTTACTTCATACTTCATAAGTATAGTTCAAATCTAATAAAATATTTACTGACATATCACTCAAGACTTACTGATATAAAAATAAAACTTTATTGGGAGTACTACTTATGCACAACGCACATTTCTTAATATTAAGCCTAATATGTGTTTTATTGTCACTATTGATGACTACTGTAGGATCTTTAAATAATATAGGTCTTCAAATGCAAGATATTGAAAGTGTACCTAAAGTATACTTGCAATAGTTCCACTTCAGCATGATTGAATATACTTCAGTATATCTTTAGTTGGACTTCAGCACTACTTCCACATGCATTAAGCACAAAATTAGTTCCAATTTAGCAGACTTTAAGTATACCAGTTTATTATACCAAAAGTACAATTGCAGGATATTTTTATTAAGTACATAAATATGTAAATGTATTTGTAGTATACTTATCATGAAAGAAATGTATATCAAAAACATTTTAGTGTATTTATTTTTCACTAGGGTGGTGAGCATAAGAAACTTTTTTCAAAACCATTTAAAAATCATATCTTTTCATATATCGTTCATAACTTTTTGAATGGTAATATACATTATGTTGTGATGCCTAAATTGCAGCATTAAAAATAAATAGATTAGGATTTTAATATTGACCAAAACACAATAACAAATAAAAATAATTATTATCTTATAGTATGAGCCATAATTTTAATATTGTGCATCCTTAGACAACGCTCTTTGGAAAATTATGCTCCACTCACATTCTGTGGTAAAGACCAAGAGAGTCAGCCAGACAGCAGCATCCCAAACACAACATATGCTGGTGGCCGGAAGGGTTGGCTGTTTCACCAGCACAGTCCCTCAAAATCATGTCTAAACACGGTTATATCACAGTCTGTCATCTCCTATATTTAGTTTAAAGTTACAGTACTGTAATCAGGGACTTCTCAGCTCTCGGTCTCATCGCTGCGTGAATGGGACACTGTCTTATCTCGCCCACCAAAAACATGGCTACTATCAAAACTCACCACACACAAACTAAAGCCAAGAGCAGAAGTTATTCTAAGCCGCTTTCTTCTCTTGACCCTTCCTTTCCATCTTCCTCTTCTTCTATTTGCGCTGCTATTTTCTCCTCTTGCCTCATCTCTGATCTCGTCTTTCCTCACCTCAGGTGCTTTCACCTTTCTCCTCACACTAGCCTTTTTTTTTTTTCTCTGTGTGAAGGAATCTCTTTCAGTCAATCAATCAGTCACTCACTCACTCATCCATACCGCTGGTGTCTGACAGGTGAGATTCGGTCCTGTTAGTAGCATGCCAATGGAGGCTGAGCAGATCAGAGACTTGAGAGGGCCAAATAAAAAGTAGCTTTGTGTTTTTCTTGTCTGCTGCAATAGCTCTCCGTTTTATTGGCTGTCTGCCGCTTACATTGGCTCGTGAAAGAGGTACAGGATATTAACTTCAATTTAGGAGCTAAACACTATTAAAAAACGTGCTTTTGGAGTCCTCAGAGTCGATACTGCAAATCAGCGTGTGACATTTAGTAATGACTACCCCATAAGTAATGTTCATTATTATTACTCTTTCATCAAATTTTAATCGGAAATGCTAGTTATTGCTAATTAATGGAGCGACTGGCAACATGGGACTTAATCTAATATTAGCAAACCTTGGCATCAGTGTGTGACAATCGATATGATAATGTCATTCAGGCAAGCACCTTCTCGCTGATGAAAAAAGCCATCCCTCCATGTGCGTATTTGTGTGTTGAAAACCCGCTTGCACTTTAATTGCCTCACCGTCAATTCTCGTTTTCAGTCCAGAGGTTAAAAGTTATAAATTGAAAGACTTTTTTGTAGCAATTTGACTGTTGGGCCATAAATTACGACAAGGAGAGAAAACGCACGGAGCGAAGGAGTAGGTCAGCATGATTTATGAGCGACGGAGAGCCACCTCCAAGGCGGAGTGAGAGAGCAGCTCCATTAAAATCAACTCCCTCTGCCTCACTGATCTGCATGGTATCTCCACCTGCCTGCCACACTTCTTCAAATATGAATTTCATCTGTTCCCAGCCTCCCCCTGTACTTCATCAGAAAAGTCATTTCTGGGTGGGAATGGCTTCAAAGCGCACACTCCTGATGTCCCGAACGCTCCTTTTGAGAAATGAAGTTGGACTAAAGTTCCATATCAATCTCCTCCGCTTCCCCCGAAGGCGGTGCTGTTGTTCGTTATTTTAATTAAAGCGACTTCTTGTGTTCTACATGTGCGAGAGATGCTGAGTAACGCCTCACATTGATGAATTCTAAAATGCCCTTATCTTTTTCCTCCTCGTGGAGGCCCGTAAACAAGATAGTGTCCACCAAACAAATGGCGGTTGTCAGCAGAATGGAGCAGTTTGGCTATTTACCTCACCAACATCTGATCAAACAGCCACAACTGATATGTTTTACCAGTACTCACTCCAGCAGGGAGAGTAGGCTAAGCGCACACACATGATTACTCACCAGTCCTTCAACTCACATTCCTCCAATAATCGTTTACTCACTGCAAATAGCATTAGCAGAGTTTCCATCCATGGAATCATGCACTCTAAGAAAAGTTCATAAAACTCAATGTCCTTTGGAATTTTCTGTATTGTTTTTTTTTTTTTTTCACAAGCGTTATATCCATATTTTGAATTAGCCTACACATTGGATTGTGTTGCGTTTTACGGTCTATGGAAATATATGTAAACTTAGATAATGTTGTCGCAGAAAATTAAGTGTGGTGGGGTACATGTTTGGGCATTTATATCACTTTTAGGACAAAAAAATAATGGTGGTTCTTGTAGCAAAACATTCAACATTATGTTTTCTCAGCCCTGTCCAAACAAGACGTAAAGTTTAGACTGATTAGCATGGCCCAGGTAGATTTTGTAACTACACCTGGACACAAAAAAACATCCATTGACAGTCATTTTAAATGTATTCATGTACAGTATTTTGTCAAGCAAACATATAACTCACAAATTTTACAGTAGATGTTTTACCAACCCCATTTTTGAAGGGCTCTTCTAAGTATGCCGTGTTTTTACTCAGTTTAAGTCTTTATAATTTTTCTCTTTTGATAAAACAAATTTTGTCATGTCATATTCATTAATTGTACTCAGTGGCATCTAATTTTATTCAATAAAAATTTTGAATTCGCAAAATTCGACCAAATTTTCTGGCATTTTGTATAATTATTTAAACATTTATCAGCAAAATCAGCATGTGGAAAGAAATGTCAGTGTTGTGAACAACCTGAAATGATATTATAATGAGTACACTTTTGACATCATGTACTTTCTATATTCTGTTTCAATTTTCATTTTATGCTTTTATGTTTTTCCCCTCATTTTATTTCCATCAACAGTATGTTTTAATTAAAATAGTGTTTTGTTATCATTAACCATATATAATAAAAAAAAGGGGGCAGCATTTTCAAGAAATGACAAGATTAACAATAAAGAGATTTATGTATTTTCCTGCCAGTCATGCAACTGCTTTTGGGATCAACAGTAGTGCTAACAGAAATCTTTCTCCAGATATTGCAGACCTCCCCGGTCCAAGCACCAGCAGGCCCGCTAGGTTCTGTATGAGTGGGTCATTGACAGACAGAGAGAGACGTCTCAAAGGGAGAGCCAGACTAGTCTCTGTGGTCATCATTATAATGGCAGTGAAGCAGTCATGATCATTGTAAACACTGTACAGGAGGAAGCATGTGCCGTGCCTAGCGTTCACTGGAGACATCACAGTCTGTTCATCACTGATCACACAAACACACACACACACATAAACACACCGCGGCAGGGAGGCCTGTTTTCATCCCTATCCGCTTCTCCTATTCTTTTTTCCCTCCCTCCTGGTGTGATTTATCTCTCTACTGCCCTTCCTTCCATTTTGTCTCCATGGAGCCGTCACCGCCGTGATTTGTGCTCTGTTCTCCACCGATGCATCTTAAATTATCACCGTCTGTTATTAAACGGGAGCACTTAGAGCATTTGCAGCGGCTCGTGCACACACACACACACACACACACACATACACACACACAACCAAGCAGGGGAGGTACCTGCAGTGTCAGCTGTTGGCTGTGGGCTATAAAAATGGCAGCGTAAGCAAATCTGATCGGGATTTAAAAACAGCAGCAACGCTGTACTGCCCATCAACAATCAATCACGGCACACGCTGCCATCAAATACGTGTGATGGGCCACATGTGTATGTTAGCCCAGGTGGAACGGGTGGAGGTGTGTCTGCAGATGCTGTGGGTGTTTGTTTGATTGCTTGTTTGTTTTTCTCATTCTTCGCTCAAAAAGATGAGTCAGAAAGGCTTTCTTTATCAAAAAACAAGTGCTCGTTGTGAGCGGTGAAGTTAAAATGGAGTTTAGAACTAGGAATGCTCCATTTTTTTGTTTTTTTTAATTCCTCACAGTCTAACTACACTGTTGCTTTTACACTGTTTCAGTGATGTGGGAATCAATCAACACAATACAAGCTCCTCTGAAAGGAATAATGATGTTTTAAGGCATTATGGGAAAGGAATGGTGCCACATACTGTTGAATTCTTATCTTCTGCACCCAAAGAGCAGTTTATAATCTTTCACACAACTGTGCATGCACAGGCACACACATACACATTTGTGTATACTTAGCTATCTAAATGAGGACATTCCATATACTTCTTTTGTTACAAATACTAAAAATCACACCCTAACAGGAAAAAATAAATAAATAAATACTTAAGAATGAATGAATAAATAAATAAATACTAATAAAGAAAGAAGTATTGTAAACTTAAAATGCATGTATCAGCTAAAAGTCAATTTAGTCAATTTTTAGGTGCACACCTAAAGATAGCCTCACAAAGCTCCATCTTCAGATGTTAATGCTGAAATCTTGTTTTTAAGGCTTTCATGTTTTCATGTTTTTGTATATAGTCTTTATAATTGGTATGTGAGACAGTTGTAATTTAAGAGTGCCATCCATCGTTACTACAAATTCAGACAATTTCTGGCAGCACAGCAAACACCTCAAAACAGCATGTGCTCGCAAACTGAAGTCTTGTTTTTTGTATCTACGCTAATTCCAAGAGTTAAAGCGCACTGTTTCTCAAATGGTGGAAAGAGCCTTTGGATAAAATTGTTTACCAAGTGAGTGATAATCCTACAAAGAACACTTGACTAAACACAGCATGACACTGGAAAAAAATTAGTTGTTTGAGTTCCAGCTGCCAAAGCAATGTGTTCAGCTATGGTAGAAAATAACTAGCGTGTAAACTTAATTGTTGTGCTATTGCAGTAAACAGGTTATTTTATAGGGTAAATCAGCATCTTGGGTGAGCCATCAGCATACACAGAATCTCTGATTTGGCACAGCAGTGATGCATTCAGGGGTCACAGCACACATATTTCATCCAAATTACCCATCAGCACCAATTGGACTTCACATCATGGCCATCACATCATCAACTCTTATTTGCCGGCTTATAGATTTCATGGATCAGTTCTGAGAATCTAAGTTCATATGAAGGCAGATCAGGCTTAACTCAAGGAAGAATAAGATAAAAACTGGATAACCCCATGCTTTAAATAACAAATTAGTGTATTTTATATTATATATACATTTTATCATATGTGTTATGTTTTAATTTTAATAATAAATATTGTTTTAAAAACATATTATTATTATTATTAATAATAATAATAATAATAATAATAATAATAATAATAATAATAATAATACTGTAGGTATAGCAACATTTTTCAGCTTGTTCACATATCAGGTATGTAATTTGTTTGAACCTGGTACAACAGCAAAACAGAATATACTAAATATTTTACAAGAAAGTTAAACTTTTACATAGACAAATATATTCCAACAATAATAAAAAATAAATAAATAAATAAAAATAAAAAAGAGCAAAATCATATTCATGTCAGCTGCACTTTAGAAGCTGCACTCTCTCACCGTGTCCAAAGTGGAACAGCAAAAGGTTAGACAGGGGTCAACAGAGAAACAACACTCCCTCAGTCATAATCACTTATCTTTTATTCATGATGCACAACGGCAAACGCAAAGATGCAGCGAGGGAGGGAAAGATTGCACATGGAGGGTGATTGTGTGTGTCCTGCATGCACTGTTGTCCCCAACTTTCTGTCTTTCTTGCCTTAAAACTCTGAAGAAGGAAAAATCGCCTGCTTCTATAACAGGAGGTCAGAGGGAATGTGGAGAAGAAAGAAATAAGCGGAATGAAAAGAAGAAAGGAAAGTACTGTAGAAAAAAAAATCATGCTGTTTAATTCCTGAATATGATACTCCTGAATTTGATTGCTGAATGACCCTCATGTCGTTCTAAACGTGTATGACTTTCTTTCTTCTGAGAAACACAAAAGGTGGATTTTTAAAGATTATTCTGACCACTTTTGTCAATTTTAATTATAGTTAAGAGGAACAATAAAAAAGGACCATAAAAGTGGTCCATACATGTCTTTTAAAGACATATATCTTTTTGTGAGGAACAGATCGAAAGTTGGCATTATTCAAGAAAATTTTGCCCTCCGTAATTCTCAAATAAGTGCTCTATTGCTATGGCACAGCAACAGTATAATGCATCACTACATATTTCCATTAGCAGTCTGTGTGAGTGACAACATTCATCAGCGAGGCATTTATAAAGCACTGATAAATACTTTCATTGGGCCAAGGGAATTCTAGTCCCTGTTTTCTGCATGCATAATTTTACCAAAAGTATTAGATATATTTGTACGTTTAAACTATGACACGAGCATGCATTAATCGCAGCACACATTCATTCCAATTCTCTCACTTGCGCCAACATTAGCATTAAAACAATTTGAATGGAAATGTGTGCTAGTAGAAAACGCCAGAATTTAATCAAACAATCCTTTTGGGTATTTATATACATTATGAAGAACTTCAGGTGAGAAATAAGAGAGCGAAAGAGAGAGAGAAAGTGACCTTGACGATGACTAAAAAAATACAATGAACATGAAGAACCACTGGGAATCACCAAAGTGTCCTGTTAAAGGCCAATATACTTTACTGACAGAACAAACCGTCCTTCTGGGATTGACAGACTGTGGGTAGATATCTGTGAACATCTTTTAAGAAATAACATAATTCTCCCCCCCTTAAAAAAGCTTAAAAAAGAAGACCACAAATGTGGTCCAAATGAGTCATTCTGAAGCCATATTATAGGACTGTGTGAGGAACAAGTGAAGTTTGAGCCTTTTACCATTCAGACTTAAAGGGTTACTCCACCCCAAAATGAAAATTTTGTCATTAATCACTTACCCCCATGTCGTTCCAAACCCGTAAAAGCTTCGTTCGTCTTCGGAACACAATTTAAGATATTTTAGATGAAAACCGGGAGGCTTGTGACTGTCCCATTGACTGCCAAACAATTTTCACTGTCAAGGTCCAGAAAAGTATGAAAGAGATCGTCAGAATACTCCATCTGCCATCAGTGGTAGCAGCAGCCAGCAGCAGAAAATATAAAATAAAAGAAAATAAAAATAACAAATTTATTCAACGATTCGGCACCGTAACGTCACCGTAGCACCATTTTGGAGAGCATCTGCTGGACGCACATAACTTGCGCAGTTCTGTGTCAGCGCAATGGAAGGACATGTCTTGTGCGTGTATTTACGCTTTGATTTGTACAAAAACAGCATATCTTTCCATTGCTGCTGACACAGAAGAGCGTACGCTATGTGAAGAACTTATTTGTGAATCACGCTCAACCAGCTCATTCACAAATTAAACATTGTCTATATTTTTAGTGAATAAACTTTACTTACATGAACTGCTTCTTACACAAAGCTACTGAAATTTCTGAATATAGTGCAAAAGTCACATAGAGCATTTATTTATAAGGTCCTTTTTTTTTTTTTTTTTTTTAAAGAAACTTGAAAGCTTCAGTCCCCATTCATTGTATTTGCATGAAAAACACATCCTTTTGCATTCCGCAGGAGAAAGAAAGGTCATACATGTTCAAAAAGACATGAGGGTGAGTAAATAATGACAGAATTGTATTTTTTTGGGTGACCAAAACTATTCCTTTAAGGTCAAAACAGAACTGTTGGCTTTAATAACAATGACTGTGTCAAGTAAATGCATTTATAAGAGTTTGCTGAATTGAGATTAAAAATAATACACTCCTGCAGGAGTAAACTATTACAACAAAGAAAAAAAAAATAAATGAAAACTAGTAATACACATTAGAGTACGAAGAAAATAACAACACGCCCTAATGTGATTGAAAATTGCTTTAGCTCTGCAGTGATAAGTAGTTGATTTATTCCTAACAGCAGTAAAGTCCAAAAGTCTTTAAACAGGAACAGTTTGTTCATCAGACCTCAAGTTATCCAATTTGCAAGTGAAAAATGTGGAGAGCCGGCATTTGCAGAAAGAACTGGCCATAAATGGGGTGCTCAGTAGCGTCTGATGCAGCGCATTGACTCTGCGGGGGAAAAAAAAAATAAATGAAAAGAAGAAGGGAAAAAAGACATTTCTCACTCTGTGCTCTTTGGAAATGTCACATTTTTGGAGGCGGTGTGAAGGAGGCTGGCTCTCCATGCTGAACACCACTGCTGGCCATTAATATGCAGCAGCAAATAATTAACCCCAGCTTCCCTCACCTCTCGCATTCAGTTCACAACAGCACTTAAAAACACTCCACTGGAGCACCAGCTAACCACGACCCAGACAATGGAAGCATGTGGGTATGAAATAGGGAAGGTAAGCGGCCTACATGCACGCGCACACACACACACATGCATGTATAATCTGAAACGCACACAAGTCATTAGCACAGCAGAGACATTCTAAAAGAGTGTGCAATCTGAACAGGCATCTTTGAGTGTTTGTGTTCAAATGCAGAAGAAGTTTCTAACCTGTTTGATCTCATGATGTTGACCCCAGATGTCAGCTGATCACTGTTTGCTGGAACGCAGCTTTGTGTCCCACTCTTCCCACTAGTCATCCTGTTCCCACGGTAACACAGCCTGCATGTTGACAGCAGGCGGTTGCCAGGCAACGAGGCTCTCATCCAGCCCGTTATTAAAACATCCCCGTGCGTGAAAGGAAATAAACTTCAAAATCGCAACAAGTCCGGATATGAGTTCCACCACTCACTCCATGACATGAATTATCCATGACTGTCTTTTCTCCATATTTATTCATTCATCCATGTTATTTTGTTCATATTGTTATTTCTGTCCTCACATCTTCAAATGTACAGCAAAGCTCTTGAAGCTTATTTTATACAGATGAAAAAGGAAGAAGAAAAAAACAGTACATGGATGGATCAATGATATTTCATAGAGGCCACAATAAAGAAAAATATATATTTTTTAAAAGCATAGTTTAAAATGCAAGTCCCAAATGCATACTATTTACTGTGTACTATTTGTACTAATGCTGGATTCAAAAAGGAAAATAAATAAATAATAAAAAAAAAAGTATAAATTTAGTGACATGGAAATATCAAAATGCAGTGAATATTTGTATTATTTGCATTAATGTTGGTTTCATGTGGTTTGGAAAAAAATAAAATCGTAAAAAGATGCAATTTAGTGACACGAAAGATAGCTATAAAGTACTGTAAAAGTATATATAAGCAATATCACACTAGTAGCAGTGCAATGTACAGCTGTATATCGGCACGGCTGTGATTCGACCATTGGTAATTAGCGTTTTGATATACAGCCATCGTTGATAGTATAGATATAGATGTATAGATGCCACATTCGACATGCTCCAGATCCGTTGATATGTATTAACTCAACATTACAGTTTTTTAAACTAATGTACCTTTTAAATGCCTTGTTAGCTAATGGCTTCGTCTTGTTGTATTGTGTTAGTTTAACAAAAGCATCTTCTGAGGTCTACTGAAGATACAAATATGCGTATAACTACAGTTGCAGCGCAGATGCACCAGCAACTTGCTCTCTAGTGTTCATGGACATTCCAATATGGCGGACGGCTTACGTAGAGTGGCCCATTGAAACAGCCACTAATAGGGCATCTACCTATACATATCTATGGTGAGAAACATGTAAGGGTGGTTTCCCTACAGTGGTTCAGGCTGTAGGATTGCCGAATGACTGAAGAAACGTATCAGCATGATGGTATAAAACTGTACATTTCTTGTCTATTACCACCCACTGCCACTTATACCAATGACGGAAATAAGCGCAATTAAAATAGCTAAATATGTGGGAGAGTGTTGCTACTGAGTGATTATATTGTATTGCAATAGGTAGCACTTAAAAGTTAATGTTAAATCAATACTAGTTTGCACATAATTTATAATCGAAATGGTTTAATAACAATATTTCATTATGGTTACACTTGAATTGGTTACAAAAAGAGAGAGAGAGAGAGAGAGAGAGCGGGAGAGAAGAGTCCCAAGAAGAGCGTGCCAGTAAAGAAAAGAGGCAGCAAAGAGAAAGAGACAGAGCAACAGTTACAATCTTCTTTTATCCCTTCTTTTATCCCTTCCTGTGACTAAAAACCAAATGTGAGACATTCAAACTGACCAATCAGCAGATTACAGCTTCACCCACTGTGCAAAAGGTGTGACAATTAGAAGACCCCCAATGTATACACATCTTGGCCTACAGGCCTTGATCGATATCAGCCCCTCTGTGTCTTCAGGAATGCCAAATGGCCCTTTTGTTACTCAAGATATGTTTGGGACAGGAAAGCAGAAGTCTTTCATTATTTTCAACCTTACAAATACTGCAAGCAGAGTGATATAAACGGTGAACCAGTTGGAGTTCCCATTTCAATTGAATATCGCACTCCTCTCTGCCAATCAGAATCGAGACCAGAACGAACTGTAGCGTAAATAATTATAAATAATATTTGTATTATTAAATAACATTTATATTATTCATCATTTTGGGGAGTCACACATGATATTTGCAAACTGAACTAATCTTGTTAATCTGCCAAAAAAAAGGTTATTTCCTAAAAAAAAAAATATACTAAACTACTAAACTAATTTTTTTCTTCACGTCAGTTGTATCAGCCTGACCTTTTTTTTTTCACTTCATGCCATCCATCAAAAATAAATTGTAATAGAAAATAAAAACATGCTCACGATAGAAGAGGTGCATTCAAGTCAAAAAATGTATTCTCATGTCGTTGACCCATGCTGTTTCCTTCAAAGTCGCTTGTCAACTTCATTAGTCACCACCCGAAACATGGCTGACTGTTTTATAAGACAACTGAAAGTTTGGCATCTAAGTGCCATGTCACTCTCAAATATGAGGGAAAGTTCAGCAATACTTACTGCTGGTATCTATATAGTGCCATTTGATTTTAAGAGGCACCAGAAAGTGCTTTACGGGCTGTAACAGGTTAAGTCATCACTCTGTGGATGGACCGGGAATGCAGCTTGTATACCACCTACAGTATATGTTGTTCAGTGCAACCAGTTTAAAAAAAAAAAAAAAATGTAAGGAGGAACATCAAAGTGTTCCTCATCCTTCCTTTAATCTGCTTTGGATGAACTAGGAGAGATGGTCAAGCCAAGGTAAACACCCCATCTTCAAAGCACTGGCTGAAATAACCAAAGAAAGACAAACAAATGCATAAAAACAGCTTATGTTTGCTTTGAGTGGACTTTGATTACAGGTCACTTTAAGAGTCTTTGAAGTCTCATGGGACTTACCCATTTCATCAGTGCAATCTCTAATAATATATCAGACATCAAGCTTTATCTGCTCCTACATTTGTCTTCATTTTCAAAACATTCTCACAGCAAGGCCACATGATACAAACATGATATTTATATATCTATTTTTCATTGTACGTCACTGGTTCCTTGAAAAATTATCTGAAACACTTGTCTATAACAGTAGACTCGGTATTTAATCTACCTATGTGTATCTTTCTCTCTCTCTTTCTCTCTCTCTCCACTCTAGTAGTCTTATAAGGAAGGTGGGAACTTAATGAAGTGTGGATGATCGACTCCAACACATTTATCATTGACTTTGACTCCAGTTCGTAGAGTCATGAATAATTTATTGTGTATGAAAGAGAGTTTAGAACCTCACTGAGGGTTTACGTTTCTTTTTTTTTTTTTTTCCTTCTTCTTCTTTTTGTGTGTGTGATATATTCCTCCTTGAAGCTTCCCTGGAATTCAGATTAAGCCAGGCCACAGTTGTGGTGCTTAGTGGCAACTCCATCTTCAGAGCGTTCTGTGTTTGCAAACAGATTTGCGTTAATCGGCTACGGATTTCTCCCTCAGGAAGGGGCGGGGAATTGGCGGAGGTGTTGGCGCAAACACTCAAGGGCGCCTTGTCCACTTCTCCAAGGGAATTATGAGCACCGGGAAGAGAATAAAGACTTTTGTCAAGAGTCACAGTAGGCACAAGGCCCCTGCCACTCACCCAGCCATAGACCTGGACTTCACTGGCCCTGAGGTTTGGTTTGTTAGATTAGTGTGAAAAACATTTTCTGAACTCATAAAAGAACCACACTTGAGTCTGTATGAAAAGATGACAAAAGCATTTTCCTAGTGTACCATGTGTAAAAGCACACCAACTAAGACAGAACGAAGAGGAACCTTCAAATTCAAGGGTTCAAACTCTAGCAAACCTACATAAGGGAAAACAACATAAAGCTTGCATCGCTATCTATAACAGACAAAGGCAAGTTGTCACAATAGTTATGTCTCAGTAACCAAGTTAGAAGTCTAATTGCACACACTTGCAATTACATACATGCTACATACATACTTATAAAGGTATATTTAAACTGGAAGGTTGAACTCTGGAACTGGGTATTTTTGCATTAATGTACACTGGGGCAAGTTGTCACATATACATGTAAATAAATCTTGTCATTTTATACAATTTCATTAGAATTTATGTTGACCAAAATAATGACTTGATTTTTGAATTAAAAATTAAATTATAATAAATGGTCATGATTGTTTGGTGTCACATGATGTTTTTGAAAAGTCTGTTTTGTTCACCAAGACTGCATTTATTTGATCAACTATTCAATTTTAATATATTTTAAAATGTAATTTATTCCTGCAATAACAAAGCTACATTTTCAGCAGCCAAATCATTCAGATGCACAAGTAACATTACTTCATATTAAAAATTGAGTTGTGATGCTTAATATTTTTGTGGAAACTGTGATTCCATAATTTATAACAATATGAATGTCTTTACTGTCACTTTTGAACAATTTAATGCATCATTGCTGAATAAAAGTAATAGTTTCATTCAAATAAACAAACAATAATTCTTACCCCAAACTTCTGAATGGTAGTGTTCATACATACAATGCTCACAAGACTAAAAAGTTCCCTAGTATCACATACAAATCTGTCTGAATCTGTTTTTGATTCTCAGTATGGTATGTTTCTACAATGTTCTCAGACAAGAATTTTAGTAAGGTCTATCTAGGTACATTTAAAATTCTGTAACTCCCTTTTGGGAAGCCAAAGGAAAGTATATTACACAATTCACAGGCACAGACCCACAGGAGCAAACTGGGATTAAGTACCTTGCCCAAGGGCACAAATGTGATAGGAAGATATTTTAAGCATAGTAACTTTCCAGTTTCTTAATCACTCCTACTCAAAATTGAACCCGCAACCTTTTAGCTAACAGGCCAGATTTGTAGCCATCGAGCCACCACCACTCGTCAAACTCCCTCATCAGTCCTCGCTCTAATTATACTAGATCATCAGACAGTGAGGTTATGACATAAATCATGACAGCTCGTGAGGACATTAAAGATGCCATCTTTGATTCATTTCTCATGTGAAGACACACATGCACACACACACGTATTCCTAGTTTACAATGGATGGCAGCAGCTTTGAGATCAGAAATATGGGTCTCTACCCTGAAGACTGTTTTGATCCCTGTATTAGTGGGGTGCAAGTAGGTCATACCATCTCGCAATACCCATGACAGTGTGACAGTAAAAATCTGTTTTCTGAAAGCATGGGACTTATATAGCATTACACCTGGGGCCATCCGCCTCTTCGCCTGAAAACAGACTTTGAAAGAGGAAATGTTCCTTCAATGTATTGTCAGATTAAGCATTTGTGGGTTTTACCCGCTCTCTCTCTCTCTGCATGTCTGTTTTTACCTGTGCTTTCCACAGCACAGTGGGTGGGGTAATATTAAAGACTATCAGCGATCCCTTGTTCTCCCCATTGAAGGGAAAGGAAACTAAAGAAAAGAATAAAACAAAAACACGGAGGAAATCAATTATATTTTAGCTGCGGCTGCTGTCTCAAGCCCCGGAGACCGGCGCAGTCAACAGCAAACTTTATTAATTAATGCAAAATTTAATCAGAGGCTCCCTCCTCTGAAAACACCAAATCAAAGCAATTCATTATGTGTAAATAAAATATACGGATACTCTTAAAGGCTCTATTATGTTTTAATTTCACCAGTCATGAGAAACGTCCCAAATGAGATGTTATGAGTGTAGAACGTAGTTCGTAAACAATTAGACTCCATCCCAAAGGGATGAGAACAATCTTACACCACGGAGCCTTGTAGAAAAAGGCCAACCTACGCATCTCCTGCTCTCTCAACCCCTTATTAAAGCTATTATCATCCGTTTGATTGTTTCATACGCTGGGACATTACCGAGAGTCTCCTCAGAGTTTCTCATTTCGTGAACAAAAAACAAAAGAAGTCTTTATCAGAGAAGCATACATGCAATAAGCAAAGACTACGCAAAGTATAAGGAGAAAGGAGAATACAGTTACACAAACATTCCAACTTAAATGCATCCTGCGATTCATTTATAATTGTCTTCACATTCATATTAAACTATAAATAACACAAAATCAAGGCATAGAAAGTCAGAGTCAAAACTCTACACAATATGAAGCCTTGAAGGGCAAGGTGAAAACATTTTTTGGAAGTGCCTCTCTGAGTCTACAAAGCTATTCATTTTTAAACCCGGAAGATAATTAGCCTTGGGCTCTCTCAGGAATTTTGAATGGATTTTAAGAATAGCAAATTGGATTTGTGAGTAAAATAAGGTATGTGGATGACATTACAGCATAAATTACTGTCATACCTCAAATTTGAATTTTCAAACCATAACGTAAGCATGTAACATAAGCTGATAAGTTGCTAAAACCCTTTTGTCAAACACAGTAAACTCAAATCAAACATGCTTGTAGTTGTAGTCCTTATTAGCAACTTTTATTAAACAGTAAATGAACAGACATAAAATTATTCTAGTAATAGTAAAATGTAATTTTATGATTTACTTTGTGACTTCTGGAGGTATTTCCATGTGTTTGATGAGGTTTTGAGTGGCTGCAAAATGATTGGTATATCATTATTGTTGTTGCATCTGTATCCACATTGTGATTGACAGTATTAGTGAAATGACCCCTAAATGATTACCAGTATCATGCCAATTGTTAGCCAGTTAGCTTGCTGCAGAAGTTTGTTTTCACCTAGCCTGCAAAGCTTCTTATAAGAAAAATAAATGTGTCCTGTAGTGGACAGCACATTCCAGGGCATTCCAAGTTTATGGTGGGGCCCCTCTCTGACCACAATAGTGGACAGAGGTTTGCTACATTTTGATTGGATCTTTGTGGACTAACATAAGCAAACTGTCCAACGCCATCAGATAAAGATGCCAGGACAACGGCCAGACACCTCTTAGAGGGCAAGAAGAAGACCTTTGGTACAAAGCCCGGAAAGGACGGGACTTCCTATTGGTCAAAATGCAGTTTTTGCCCTTCACCCACCAACAGACTGATTCCTCAGGTTTTGGCCTGTGACTGCCATAAAAATTCCTTAGGACCTCTGGACACAGCAGCAGTGTGTGAAACAAACAGGGATCACAGAGTTCCATCCAAATCCATTCATAACTATGTTCTCAAACCTTAAACTGATGCAAACTACAACACACACATCTTATACTTATTCAGAGAAATAAGTATTCTCAGTGGCAGCGACGTGTAGTGCAACATCTTACACAAACTCAGCTGTTAATGGACAAATGAATGCATGCATGACAGTTCAATCTTCTTCCATCATGTTTGGACTTAATGTGTTCGTAACAGTGCCAAAGGTATTCTGGTTGTGGTTTGGTAAGTGAATGATGCATTGGTAAAACTTTAGTGACACTTTTCTAAATGTGTGTTTGGACTATGCAAATAAGTTCCACAGGAGGAAAGAATGGTGGGCCACACCGTGTCCCCCCACTCTGATGGAAATAGCCAATCACAGCCTGGAAACAGAGAAGCGCCAGATTGCAATCTCCTCCTCATCGGAAAGGGATAAAGGTACCTTCCCAAAAGATAAACCAGTTCTGAGTCTCTGGCCCATAAGGGAAGGGACAGTAACAGACACATCCGTTCTGAGTCTGAGTACAGCAATGGAAAAGACGTTAACAGATACACTGTTCTGAGTCTCCGGCCCGTAATGGAAGGGACAGTAACAGACACATCCGTTCTGAGTCTCAGTACGGCAATGGAAAAGACGTTAACAGATACATTGTTCTGGATCTGATTCTCCGGCCTGCAAGGGTGAGACACTAACAGATCAACACATTCTGAATCTCTGGCCCGTGAGGGAAGAGGTAATAACAGATACCAAGTCCTGAGTCTTCAGCTTTGAGGCAGCAACAGATACGACCACGTTCTGTGCCTCCAGCCTGCAAGGAAAGAGATAATCTACGTTCAGACTTCATTCAGAGTCTTCGTCCAGCGAGACAACAACAGATGCAGCATGTCCTTAGTCTCCATCCTAGAGAGACAAAGCGGATCGACCAAGTTCTGGGTCTCTAGCCCAGAGAGGCAGAAGACACACAGACATTTGCAACAAGGTTAAGCTCCGGAGAGCAAACCTTCACTCCAAGGTACCTTTGCTTGCGTGTTCCAGACTAAGGACCTTCTGCACCTACTCCAGGGCCACATCTGCGTGTTCCAAATTATAGGACCCTTTGGTGCTCCAGGAGATCAGCATCCTCCAGCACTTCGTGTTCAAGGCTGTCGAAACGGATTCCTGTTCCTTTCCTCACTGCATTGTTACCAGCACAACCAGTGGATGAAGTCACCGCTACCGGACTGCTCACTCAACCACAAAGAACGTAACTATCACCTATCCAAACCTCTTCCAGAGACCTTGGCATTGTTGCGTATTATCAGTATATGATTTTTATAATTGACATTAGATGTTATATAGCTGATTGCAGTCGATAACAAATAATCTTTCAGGTATTTGTTTGATGCATAATAAGGTTCTTCACTTACTTGTTTCAGAGTAGTACAGTTTATCTTTCCGGATAACATAGCTCTGACATAGCAACATCCAACATAATCACTTGCTTTTTATGCATCTTATGCACTTTATTCATTTTTCATTCATGGTATTCACTTAGTAGTTGTTGATTACTCTTGTCTATCTTTTGTTAATAAAATTTATTTTATTACACTTGTGTCTTCCTTGTGTTGATAATGCAGTAAGGTTCTACAAGTTAGGTATCCCACCAATCTTTCTTATGTGATGTACTCCTAACCACACCTTAAGTGACACGTGATCCAAAAATCATAACGTCACCTGTGACATGAGTACCCATCACTACACTATTTCGCCCCCTTAGGTTGGCGAAAGCAAAATTCACTACAGTCCCCAGTGGCCAAAGTTGACACTACATGTTTATTGTCGCAAGAAGCTATAGAGTATACAAATTTTTTTGTCCATTTTGAGCTAGAAAAGTGTATAAGAGAGAGACTGAGAGAGAGAGAGAGAGAGAGAGAGAGAGAGAGAGAGAGAGAGAGAAATAATACAATGCATATAGAGATAGAAAAATCACCCTGACCTTAAATAATTCAGTAAAAAACAAAAAATTGTCACCTTGGGGGGAAAAAAATAGAAAGATTTTTTGAAAGTCACTCAAAAGGATGTACACTGACATTTATATATTAAAGGAGCAATCCCTCTGGAGAAAATTTGGAAATATGAAAATTTTAACCTACAAACTTTTAGTTATCAGCTCTGATTTTCAACCACAAAATTACACAACCTACTGAAGATATGATTAAATGTATATCATTCTGATTACTGGCTTCCTTGCACTGTCAGAAGACACATTCCTTACGGTCTCTACACACAATACACATGCATGTATACTTATAGACTACTGTACATAAGTTTGGGGCCAATAAGTTTTATTGTATATATTATTTTAAATTGATCATATATTTATATATCATTTATATGTCATATTAATGCTGTTCTTTTGAATGTTCTATTCATCAAAGAACGATTTCTGAAGGATCGTGTGACACTGAAGACTGGAGTAGGCCTAATGGCTGCTGAAAATTCAGATTTGCCATCGCACACATCAATTTCAATTTTAAATATTTTAAAATGGAAAACAGATGTTTTCAAATTGTAATAATATTTCACAATATTACTGTTTTTAGTGTACAGAACACAAAAGTAGAGCAAACTACATTATTGCTGTGTGCATGAAAACCACTACTGCCAACCCCTGACCTAAACATTTAAAGGTACAAACACATCAATATACAGGAAGTGGGGATCAGTCATTCAGACAGGCAGACAGATACACAAACAGAAATAAGCTCTGTGTTCTCACATGGACTTAACAATGCCTGAATAAAAAGTAATATGTTTTCTAAAAGCACAAACAGTCACATAAGCTTGCTTAAATTCACTTTCATCTTTCCTTTCTTATATTAGAAGCTGATGCAGGTATAATGAGCTACACAGCAATATGTTCTTTTGACAACGTTTCATAAGTAATTTACAATAGTCCAAGTGATATGGAGTACAGCTCAGCTATACTTAAACAGCAAACAATAAACACACATCAATGCAAACAGAATTAGACTTTGATATCAGGAATTTACAGAGAATTGGTGACTATGTTTCATTTCACCAGCAAAGGAAAATGGCTTATAGTCACACTTTAAAATTAATTTCTTCTTGCTGTTAAATCTCTAATCTTTTAAATCTTGCTTGCTTTATAAAGCCTCTAACTCCCCAGTTGTCTCAGACATTTGACAGATTTCCAAAACTACTACTTTTCAGGAGAGAAGTGAGTATTTCCTGTGTTTGAGGACACAGGAAAAACATGTGGTTAATTTATTTTCCTCACAGGGATGAAGTGAGTCAAGTCTAATTTGAAAATGAATCAAAGTTATTCAAAACTATCAAAACTATTTTTTTTTTTTCTTCAGCTACTGTACGGAAAATTGTTTGCGGGCTTGAGTCATTAGTTCTCTGACAGCTTGGCATGCCCCTGTTTCCAATCACAAGAGCATTGTAGGTAACATCCATCTTTTATGTAAAGAGGAATTTGGATAACATGCAACGTTGCCGAGCTTGTCCATCACCCACCGCAATTTTCTTTTGTTCCTGACCTCAGGGTGACCATAATCATTTTCTCTCTGAGGTGCAGCCATGCATGATGTGCAGTATACAACTAAAATGTCACAGTAGAAATTATACAGTATATAACTTACACTGATTGGTACTTTGTACCGTTGTGTGAGAAACTGATTCTTACCGATAAGAAAATAGATGTCATATATGATACTTTGCTCATGATTTTAAAATTCTGTTGGTCTAAATTTTAGTGAGTGTTACAGAAAACACTGACGTTTAATCTTTGAGGAAGGACTGGATTCATTCGTCTGAAATTTTCCAGTACCGTCAGGCTTTTCTTGTTCTTCCTTTTTTTTTTTTTTGGTTCCTACTCTGTAGGGTAGATGAAAATGTCAAGACGATTCCTGTGCGGCTGTTCCAGCGACAAGCATCTAAAATACTGACTGCACATAGTGATCAACTCCATTCTTTATACCCATGGGTCTGCTTAGCATTCCCTGATAGAATAAGATTTAGGAATATGGGAAAGCCGGAAGCAGAAAGAAAAAGAATGAAATGTGGAAAGAATGGCTTTGATACTGTGCAATTAATGTTGCTAAATTGAACTGAATCATGCTCCTTCTTAAGGGATCTTTTAATTACTCACTGAAACGCAGAACTTCCTTTCTTTCTTCTTCTTTCTTTATTCGATCTCTCATTCTGAGATTAGTATACCCCGAGGGGAGATGAGCAGATCGCTATGCAACAAATTAAATGGTTCGTTATTAAGCGCCAAGGCCAATTAAAACAGGTGTCATTAAGCACTGTTTATCTTAATGATGAACCTAATGAATATTACCTCTTTTTTGCACCAAAATGTTGCATTATTCCACACATCTCTCCTTTTAGTCCCCCTCTCGTCCGTTCTTCCTATCCTCTCTTCTTTGCTCCATCCCCAGAGCAGAATTATTAGAGAAATTGGCAGCATCACAAACCATCTTACGTGCGCGCTAGAAAGAAGCTTTGAAGATTTTTTTCTCCTCTTCAGTTGCGAGGGGTGAAAATGGAACTGTATGTTTTTGATCAGCGGGATGACACGTTAGGCCCCGCGCCGCTTTGATGAAGTTGTCTTGCATGGCGCTGGATGTAGTTCAAAACTGCGAGATGTGGAGAGAAATGTCGTGGGTGAGGAAAGCCTTGACCCTGGCGGTATAAAGGGAATGGAGGAGGGGGGAAGAGAGAGGGAGAAAGTTAGAGGCAAAGGACACCAGACAGGGCACTGTGCTTTTCATGTTCCTATCAAGTCAGAGTTTTTCGGGTAAATGAATTCGAATACTTCTACAGAACCTGACAGATTCGTATTTCATGGACACTTTGCAGAGTAGCTAGTTTACAGTGGTGTAAAGTACGTAAGTAATGGTACTTCATTTTGGGGAGTCTGGACTTTACATTCCCAAAGGAAAGAGCATGCACTTTATGCATTCAGACATCAAAAATACATATTTTGCATCATATTTTTACTATGACTGTAATCTACGTAAACCTTTACATACACCTTGCAGAGTCTGCAAAATATTAATCATTCTACTAAAATAAGAGGGATCATACAAAATGCATTTTTATTTTTTTTTTATTTTGTAGTCTTGAATAAGATATTTTACATAAAAGATGTTTACACACAGTCCACAAGACAACATAATAGCTGAATTTATAAAAAATAAATAAATAAATAAATAAATAAACAAATACTCATTTCAAAAGTTGAATTTAAAAGAACTGTTATCTATTTGACTATATTTTGAAGTGTATAATTTATTCCTGTGAAGGCAAAGCTGACTTTTTAGCAGCCAACTCCAGGCTTCAGTGTCACAAGATCCTTCAGAAATCATTATAAAGGACCCTCTTCTCGGATTGAGTTGATGCGTTTCAATGGCAATTTAATTAATATTTTTAATTAAATAAATTCTGTCTTGGTGAACATAAGTGACTACTTAATAAAAATAATTTAAAAAAGAACCTTAATTACTCCAAACTCTTGACCGGTAGTGAATACATGTAATTAAGAAGCCAATGAAATCATATCATCTGTTGAATTTTACATACTTTTAACTTAAAACAGTCAATGAAATGAAATAAAATGTAAACAGCCACAACTACAGTCATTTGTCCTTGTGAGGAGACATCTCATCAGTCACACTCAAAGCACCATAATGTCATATCTGATGATCTAAAAGAAATTCAAACTACTGAAGCTATCGAAATTTTGAAAGTTTCTTCCAAAAAAAACAAAAAAAAAAAAAAATTCTGAATGAAATGTTTAAGGTCTTGAGACAGAACTGGCGCATGCAATTCCTCTCTGCAAAATTTTCATGTTCAGAAGTCTAGTCTCCAACACTCACAAATCAAATGGCAATACAGACATCTGTGACCTTATCATCTCATGCCACTTTGTGTGTGTGTTTGTGTGTGTGTGTGTGTGTGTGTGTGCATGCTGAGAAGCTCTCTGAATGCCTACTTGGTGCTCTTTGAAATTTCCGTCCGACCACTGGCTGCGTATGCTCTCTTTTCAACACCTCAGGAAAAAGCCATTACCGTCAGGCCTTCTGTAAACAAGCCCTGCCGCCTGTTTGTGTTCGTCACAGCTAAGGACCTGTTGTAATAGTTTTTTCATGGTCATTTCACACAATCAAATTATGCCAAGAAAAAGCAGTGAGGGAGAAAAGAAAAAAAAGTTAGCACTCACCAGCTATGGAATAAATAAGAGAGGCAGGGGGTTGGCGAGAGAACGAGGCAAATAGAAATGTATTTTGGGGGAGTTTTAATCAAAAAACGTCAAACTGATGAATCATAATGTGATTTTTTTCCCCCCCTTTTTTTCTCTGAAAACAGGGCATTATTTATCCTGGGGTAAAACTGCTGTGAAATTGGAGGAGAAGTGCTGGTGTGACTCGCAGAAGCTGTTCACAGATGAAGACTGCCAACACACTGAGATGGTTACCACACAGATGCAGTTAGTTAAGAAAAAGCATGTTTACGTAAGAACTGTGGCACCACGGGCAATGCTCATCCTAACATCTCGAGTACTTCATGTGTCATGTTCAGACCCAATTTCGTGTTTACATGTACTGACCTTTCAATTAACGATGAAAATAATAATAAAAAATAATTTAAAAAATAAAATAAATTCATGAATGAATATTTGCAGAATTTTTATATATCATAAATTCATGTGCAGAATATTTATTTAAAAAAAATAAATAAATAAATAAACAAACACATAGGAGTCAACTCTTTTGAATAACTTTTAAATTTGTATTTATTTATTTATGTTTTTGAAAGAATTTTAAATAATTGTCTTTTTTATTTGAATATTATTTTTTTATTTTTATTTTTATTTATTTTTTTTTATTTTTTTTACTGTGATGGCAAAGCTGAATTTTCAGCAGCCATTATTCCAGTTTTCAGTGTTACATGATTAATTTATATCATTACCATTTATTATATATATATATATTTTTTTTTCATTATATACTTGCCAGAACTGTGACCTTTAGCATGACAAATACAGTGAGCTGTGGTCCTCATTTGGGAAATTCTGGTTTGAATTTGTTCTATGTTATTTCTTGATCCCATTTCCACCTTTTTATATTAGCTCACTACTGTCTCTGTCAATAAAAAGTGTTAGAGAATAAACCTCCCAAAATAAACCTAAAATTTTACTTTTAATGTAGAAGGAGATTCGGTCTCAGCCAGAAAGCCTCACCGAAAGCACATCTCTGAAATTTAAAATCCCCTTTTATCATGTTTCATAACCATTTCGGCCAGTAGCTTCATTCATTGCGTCTCTCACCTAAACATCATCGGGCTGTCGTTTTTAAATGGGTTGATTTGATATATGTATTTATTCAGGGCGGGTATGTGAAGCCTGTGTGTGTCTGGAGCTCTCTGAATCACAGTGTTAATTATAAGACTAGGCTTTTCTCCAGACAGAGCTTCAGCATTAGTATGGGCTGGTAGTGAAGACTTTAATTTATCCCCTGGTGCATTGGACTGGCAGATCAGCTTCCTCTAAAGTTCATGCTACACAGACCCTACGGCCAGAAGTTGTATTCTCTTTTATTACATTTGACATTAACCCACGTTTCCAAAATGGCAATTTTTTTTTAACCTCTCTAACTTCATACATTACTATTTAAAAATTACTGCTATAGTACCTTTCAATGGCCACAACTCGAGCAGCAATTCATGAGTGCTCTTTACTGCTATGTGAAACACAATAATGATATTCTAATTTCAAGTGTTTTGCTTGAACAGAGTCTGAATGAAATAAACTGTGTTGATAGCTATTGTTGTATAGCTTTGAACTTGCAGCAAATTTATTGTTTGAGCCATCAGGCATATTCCGGAACAAGAAGGTATAGTATGACTGACTGGAATTACAGTTTAATTTGCCTTGATTTACCTGTGTGTTCCTAATATTCTTATTTTTCTTTCTTTCTTTCTTTCTTTCTTTCTTTCTTTCTTTCTTTCTTTCTTTTTTTTGGTTCTAAAATAAGAAGAAATTAAAATAAAAAATAACAAAATGGATTGAAAATAAAAAAATAATAAAAAATAAAAATTAATAAAAATAAGGCATGAAGCAAAAAAAAGTGTAATTTTTAACTGTAAAATATTGTAAAAATGCTACAGAAAAAAAATGTTAATAGGTTAACAGTAAGGTCCCATGCTATATACAGGGGAACAACTGTAAAAGATCTAACTGGACATTTAATGTAATTTTACAGTAAAATGCTGTCAACTGTACAATTTTTAGAAGTAATAAAAAGAACAATTCAATAAATAATTTACAGTAAAATTTGAAAGTATTTTGCTTAGATAATCATGTTTCTTAATTGTTTTTGTTATGAGTTCTGCACATTTGGGTTTTATATACATCTTCTGTTGTTGAATGCATTATTTAAGTGTCATGACTCTGTGCACCATCTATATATTTCAGCTTGTGGAAAAGCTGCTAATGATGACCTTCTTCATTATTATTCATGTAGCTTCATATATATATATATATATATATATATATATATATATATATATATATATATATATATATGCGTGTGTGTGTGTGTGTGTGTGTGTAAAACAAGAAAACAGAGTTTGTCAAACAATTTCATGTTTCTTTAAGATGTTATACTGGATATGCAACATTATGTACTTTAGTGGCCAGCAAACACACACAGGCATTTCTTCATAAAGTCAGAGACGTTACATACCTTTTAACTCGAGTTTGACCAGTGATGAAGAGCACTTGTTTTCTGATTGGTAGAAATCTTACACAGGGTCTCTTTGGAGGGGAATCAATCCAGGTTAGCACATAGACACACGGATACACACACGCAACAGTACACGCCTGGTGAATTACCCTAATGGAATATACAATCTGATCTAGCTCGCTCAAAGCAATATGATGAATGGACCTGAAGCTCTTTGGAGTGAGAGTACGCTGGAGTGATTGAGGTCCAATCCATAACAAAGACTGTTGTCAGGTTCAGGGTTTAAATTACAGGAGGTTATTAGCGAAACAAGCCACCGCGTTATAGCTACACTTCCTCTCGCCCTCCCTTCCACCATCCCTCATAACTCAAAAGGAATAAGCGGGCAGAATCAACTTTGCCGACATCCATCAAGCAAAATGAGTTTGCAGAAGGTGCTCAAACGAACACTTCATGCCAATGCCCTGCATTCAAGGGGAGAAATCTCTCTTTAAACCATGCTTGTGTGTGTATGTGTGCATTCCTTAATTCTGATAATGGTTTTAATGCAATCAATGCGAACAAAGGCATCAATTTGATTCTTTATTTGTTGGTTAAAAGGATAGAACGAGAGGTCAGGCTTCAAAACGTTCAGTGATTACAGACAGGCAAAGTGTTGCCCTGGTGCTACGTTCATTAGTACAAACTGACCTCTGAAGCTTCATGCGGTTAATAACGGGCACTGAAAACCACTTTGGCACTCATGTATGTGCGAGATTCTACTCTTCAAAAATGTTCTTTCTTATTTTAGAATCACAATACGTAAGGAGGATGTATAGTGATTGAATACATATGCTGGTCTGGGACACCTGCTGTATTCCAGATATCTGCTAATTGGATGACCAGCCATGTGGACTGACTCATATGTTTTTGTTTTTTGTTTTTTTAAACCTCACAGGAATCTGACCTTGTTGACAGGTGAACCTATCAGCAGAACCGAAAGATGAAATTTAATTGGCTGTGCTGGTGAAAAAGAAAACTATGGCAAGATGCAAATCAAGAGTACATAATGGAGAAAAAAACAAACAAACAAACAAACAAACAAACAAGTGATCAAGAAACATAATCACACTTTTCCTAATTAATTGTACATTATGCCTTGAGCACAGCAAGGACATTTGTTCAATGACCATTATTGAAACATATACCTTAATGAATACCAGAGATGTTAAATACAGGCTATCGTGGACACGGATTGAAAAGCGGCATGAGGGTCTTTAGAACGGCAAGCATTTGTTTGAATGAACAAGACTCTAATTGCATCATCTTAGTACCAATCATAAAGGGATTTTTTAATGCAAAAGACTTTTTATGCTAATATTATGTCGTTATAGTGTGGCTGGAAGGACTGTATTAGCGGAAACTATATTTCCATGGTAATATCTTCATTGGATCTGCTTAGCACCTGCTCTTTTATGTGTTACAGTGAAATTTCTTTGTTTCAGAGACCTCTAATTACCACATCATAGAAGGGTTAAAGACGATTAAAATAGCAAATGCAACATTTAAGTAGATCAAAGGCATTAAAAACATCAGCTCAAGAGAGAAAAAAGGTTTATAAAGTCTGCCATTAAGATTAGATGAACAAAGAAGGAGCTTTTTATGACCACTACTCATAATTTCTCATTATATGTGAAGTTCTGATGTTATTTAAAAAATAAATCACACAAAATTAAGAATCTATACACACATGCATTCAATACAGAAGATTGGCCTATGGCCTCCACCATATGCTCTCTAACGTGGCAGAAAACAAGTGCAGAACTTTCTTGTTAATAAAGTCACGTTTGTCTCATCTGTAGATTTAACTCCTCTGGGATTTGCTTTGCAATCAGCTTTGAAGCCAGAGCGAATGTGACGACGGGAAGTCCCAACAGTCCAAACAGGAAGTCATCGTCAACACCTGGCATTACAAATTCTGACCCTCCCCTAATGCATCCTAGGTAGGCATCTTAATTAGCTCATGAGGATGCATATTCATGAACACGTTCAGGTACAAAGGGGTAATACAAGATGTTAGTTAAGTGCTGTGCACCTTCTACGAACGTTAATCCAAGCCCGGCCTTGTTTCTAATCAACCATTCAACTCATGGTTTCCTGCAGGAGAATCTCTGATGGAATCTGTAGCGCTTTCCACAGAGATTTTGGGTTGAAATCTGTGGAATTTTCCAGAATGAGTTTGGTAAAACGTCAAAGAGAGCTGAGGGCGTTATCAAATTAGCCGAAATATTTCATATTATTCATAATTCATGAAAATGCACGGGAAGGGATGCAATTTGGAAATCTGCATAATTCTTTGGTCCATATTTCATGTCAGCTTGGAATAAATATATGCATTCATATTCAGTGCATTCCGGATCTATGAAATTAACTGTATTTAACAATTTTAGGGCATAATCGAATGTCGTTTGAGGCCAACAAGCTCAGCTGCTCAGTTGAACTCTGAAATTTTTGTATTCCAGTCAGCTTTACTTATTCAGTTATTTATCTAATCTTAATATGATAAGCTTTAGTATGTCAGTGAACACCAGAGCATACCTAATGAAGTAGTTTAAATGCAAATCATTGTCGGATGAAAGCAAAATGAAGCAAAAAATAAATAAATAAATAAAATAAAATAAAATGTAGGGACCGATGCACAACTGTGCTGAGCACACACATGTACTTGATGAAGCATATGTATAATTTGTATCATGTTCACCAAGACAGTACAGAAAAAGCTGGGTAATAGCTTCCTGTTTTTTGTACATGTGTCCTGCATATTTGGCAACACTTATGCTGTAAAAAATGCCAGTGATCAAAAGCTTTGAGGTGCCCTTGATTCCAGTCCCCTACAGATTTGCTCTGTCTTTGTTATTCATCTGATTCCTCTTGCATTTGAGATTCCGCAATTAAAACTATTTTTATTTATTTTTTTTTTTTTTAGGATCTCAAACTCTCTTTTAAGTGTGACTCGAATCCCTTCTTATTCCTCTAAGCCATAGAAAGAACTGAGTGGAATGACAAAATTTTTAATCAAAAGGCTAATAAAGCTATTATTTGATGTGGGTGAGAATTCTACGCACACAAGCACAGGAAATTAAAGATTTTGAAAACATGTCAAATATTTTGAATGATATATTTCTGAATGTTTGTTTTAAATTAAGTCCTAAAATGTGTGGTCGCTGTATGATGCAGTTTTTATTGCAGGTAAAACTTTGCTAGGACTGATCGCACACTGTCAAAAATGATCCAAGAATAGCAGAAAAAGCAGTCAGGTAAGCGAAAAAGAAAAGAAAAACTTCTCAACTTATTTTAATTGAAATGAGCTGGCTGAAATCACACAGACCTGATAATATAAAATGACAGTAATTAGCAAAAGAAAGTAAATAATATATTGGCGATAATAGCAATAAACACCTCTGTCTCTCTGAAACACGAAACACGCTCTTAAAAGTCTCTGAACTCATTTCAGATCCATTTGAATCAATTAAAGAGAATTAAAGGACTTCTCAGCAGACTCATTGAATTATTTATTGCATTTAATGATCCCAGCGGAATAAAACATAAGTCCGATTTCTCATTCTGAATAATAAGTGATTAAGGGGGGGTATTCCATTAACAGTACTGTTACTGAAATTTGACATTCAATATGAGAATATTTTTGTGGATGATGTCCTCACTCCCTTTAGCACCTAAAGATCTTATACAATCTTCATGTTTAGCAACAACGTGATTAAAATGCAGAAAATGCGTGAACTTTATAGTACAATGAACATCACATTAACTTACAGTTACAGTGTTTGTGGCAGTTCACGCTTTTTTGTTGTTCAGTTAATCAATAGAACTATTTTTTTTCGTATACAAATCTAATGGACTTACTGAGAATATTAAAGAAAAAAAGTCATTTTCATTTAAAGTCATGCCTGTACATGTAAATTAAAATGAGCTAATGAAATGCAATCGTGTGCAGTGACTATTACACTATAGTGAAAATACAAAATTACATCTTTAATTAACTTAACGCTACAGAGACATCTGTTATTCAAATGTAAAAATAAAAAAAGTTAAATCGATACTGACAGATACATACATCATCGTATGTGTTAATTCAAAACATGTCAACACTACTATATGTCCAATACAGCGTTGTCTTATGTTTGGTTTCCAATCAATCAAATATAATTGTAGAACTATACTATAATTATTTAAGTTTAAATGAAGTTTTAAAGTCTTTGGCACTACACTGTGATAAAATACATATTGTGTATACATACTGTATCTGGTCGGCATATGGCTATACAAATTGTATTCTAATATGCAAACAACATTGTGTGTGCCTGTGCACATATGTGTACTGAGAATCCCTCCTGCAGGCCTCTGATTAACAGCAGAAATGCGTAATCCTGACATAATACCCTGCAGGCCCGTGTCTGAACACTAAACAGGACTGGGACAGGGGGATCAAGGGACTCTGGGAATGGAGAGGTGTCTCTGTTAGCTCCCCTTTCTTCCATGTGAAATGCTCATGGGGAACAGCCTGCCATTCACAACAACACAGCAGAGGCTTGAATCTACATGTGCTTCTGTTAAATATACAAAACTATGTCAAATATTGTATTAAAATGATGGGAGCGGGTTTAATGCAATCCAAGCAAACTTGAGAAATTACACTAAGGCATGCACAGTATATTAGCTACACGTATAAGAAAATATATATTGTATATATATTCAATATAATAATACTAATAATAATACTAATAATAATAATAATAATAATTATTATTATTATTATTATTATTATTATTATTATTATTATTATTATTATTTCTCTTTTTTTTTTTTTTGGCCAAATTTTATTTTCTCTTCCTCACTAGAGAAGACAGATGTATTTTTGGTAAATTGTCAATAAAGAGACATACACCATATGTCTCATATATCAACATTCTAATACTACTGTTTAGTTTTATATTAAAAATATATGTTTTCAGCTGTGAAATCTGATCTCATCCTTGCAAATCACTTCTGTTAAAAGTGTGCAATACTGTAGCTGAGAAGATCAGATTAAATTTGGAATGGCCATATGACAGAAACAGCTGCACACCTTGAATATGCGTCTAAAGCTTAGACTGTACTTATGTGCAAAAAATAAAAGCACATCCAGCTCATTCTTACGTTCATATAATGACTAATGGTAGCTCTCCCTCCATATGTTTCCGCTCCGTCTGTTTTAAACGCTCCTGTTTGTCTCTCCTAAAACATATGTACACCGTCTGAGAGGTGTGTGGTAATTGACAGGTTGATCACCATTTAGATTTGAAAATGAAATGTCTCTCTCTACTGTGAATGATAATGAGCCATTGTCTAAGGACAATCTGACAGGTTTACTCACATTTGGGGGAGAAAAAAAAAAAAACAATCTTGAATGAAAAGACACATTGTAACCACCCATTCACATGTGCAATTAATTTCATTAAGCATTCAGACATGTACTACATACAGTACACAACGTTTATTTTGCTATTACCAAATTGTGAGCACTCAGACTTTAAAAGGGTCATGAACTGAGAAACCAAAATTCCCTTGATCTTTTAAAATATAAGAGGTCATTGCACTAAAAAATCTTGTAAGTTTCAGAAATGAAGCCAGTATGCCAAAACGACAGCTTGTGGAATGTACTACTCTATGATGTAACAGTGTGGCTAAACACCGCAGCGCCTCCACAGAAAAAGATCAACGCCTACTGCGACATCACTTCCTGTTTAGCCCAGCCCACCAATTCGCACATGTAGTGTAAATAGCAAGAGAGGCGAACGCAGGTCTACGTAGAAACCAGACAATAAAGATGGCCCCGAAGACAACAAGATTCTGTGCAGTGCCAAGTTGTGGAAAAACAGTCTTTTCATTGCCTTCCTTCTGATCCCAACATTAAGAAAGAGTGATTCGTTTACAAAAAAGGCACAATTCAAAGTGGGATTTTCAGAAAAATTTAAACTAAAAGATGATGCTGTGCGACTACATTGGATCCGACAGTAATGTCGCAACACACAAGTGTGAGTAACTGTTTTTATTACATCACTATTGCTTTGTCTGTTAAAAAAGATCTTTTGATATAAGTATTCATGCATTTTTAAACTAAATCACTGCAGCAATCTGTGAAGGACATAGGCTGTCAAACGTACACAACTGTTAGCCAGTCATAGCAGTGAGTGTTTACTTTCGAGTCTACAATCCGTCACGCCTATTCAAATGGAGCTTTCCATTGAGGGGGTTTAAAAACAGGACAGAAAATAGCCTATTACTTCTAAATTATGATGATTTTGATGTAAAGGGCTTGATAACATTAAAAGTGGACATCAGAGAACAGTACAAAATAATAATAAAAAAAAAACAAAGGTAGTTCATGACCCCTTTAATGTAAAGTTTGATCTATTCTAAAGTCTCTGAGTAGGAATTAGGATATGTTTAAACAACAATTGTATTAAAAACTGAAAAGTTTTCCTTTCCAGCAAGCAATGTTGTCAAAACAATCACCATTCATACAAATCAACTAAAACACTGTATAATAAAGAAACACCAAGCGCCTTCATATATACTAAACATATAATACGCATTCACATGATGCCACAGTTTTAATAAATTAGGGTTTTCATAGTTAATACAGAGATGCAGGGGCGCCGCTAAGGGGTGGGGGGAAAGTTAGGATGATTCTAAGGGCCCACACACTTTTGGGAGCTGAACGATTTGGTGAGTCACACTTTTAAACACATTTTAGTTTTGCCATAGAAAATCTACAAATTCACACTCTGATTATATAAAGCAGCAGCAGGAAGCATGTGAGGTTGTCATGGTAACCAGATACCCTGCACGCGCATTACAGCTGCGGTTCTATTTTGCCACACTAAATTTAGCAATAAACACGTTGAAAATAATACACAATAAACATGTCTGTCAAAAAGATCTCAGAGGAGGCTTTTATTAAGCAAATCAAGGAGTGAATTACTCATCCACTGAAAAAAAAATAAATAAATAAATTAAAAAAAAAAAACTTTACCTGTGTTTCCACAGGCAGGGTCACAATTGACCTATCGGTAAGCCCCTCCCCTCGAACGCAGACCAGCCAATGGCAGTCGAGTATCAGTTGCACGTGGAGCGGAACTCGGACATCTTTAGGTTTCAGCGCCACAGAGAAACATTGGAAGATCCGAAGCTCGGATGGGTTTTACGGGGTTTATGCTTCAAAAATGGAAAAACAATTTGCCTGGGGTACATGTAACACTGATTCCAGCTATCCTGAGAGGATGGGCAATATGATTTATTTTATTACATTTCCTGAATCCAAACAAAACAGAACAAAATGTCCCTAAGTATTCAACCCCAATACAAATGAAGACAAAAACGTTCATTTTCTGGTTGTCATACACTCATTAAGTAACAATTTTCATCTGCTCAAGCAGAACGTTAATGTTATCTTGTGCTTTAGCAAGGTATCTCTGGCTAAAACTAGCTAACGTTAAAGCTAGCGAGTCTTGTACAGTGTAGGTCAAAAACACATAAATGAAGGTCTACATTTCAGTGCCTCTCCATATTAAACTGGTTAAATGTACATTAATTTAATCGTACCCTGTGATACATGAACAGTGTTGATCCTGCATGTTGTCATCCGTGATCGTGATGAGACTTCTCCCGCTTGCATTGTGATCTGTAAACCCTCGCTTCGAGTTACCCACCATATTTATTTTTTAATATTTTATGAATCCCTCCATGGAATATTTAATTCCCATTTGGTGGCCTTCTGTGTCCAAAATTGTGCTAAAACATCATGGGACAAGATTTTCACACTGCAGCTGTCATTGTAAGAGAGTGAGCAACTCCTTTTGTTTGTCCGAGGGAGCAACAGTAACTAAGGGGAGCGGGGCTTACCGATAGGTCAATTATCTACAGTGTATGAAGCTAAAGGTTTTTGGGTTAAGGTTCATAATGTAGAACATTTTTAGTGCTGTATGTGCATAGGTAGCTAGCAAACAAGGAATACAGCTGTTAAGCTAATAGTCACATTTAGCTGAGTAAGATCATGACTGAGAAATGTTGGATACTGCTGGAAATGCTGGTGTTATGGGGTATCCTATTTATTATTTTAGGATTTTTTTTTTTTTTTTTTTTTTTGCCCCAGTGAAGCATTTCTATTAATATAATTGATTAAGTAGTCAAACTCATTCCATATCAGCAGAATAGTGTGGTACAGAAAGTCTATGTCCATAGAACAGGTTCGGAATGAATGTTACTGATACCTAATGGTTAAAAACAATAAAAAAGTAATAGGTAAATTTTATTACATTGCAGACAAAGATTTTGAATAGCTAGGTTGGCTTGTACACTATCTTGCCCAAAGTATCGGGACACCCCTTTCTGATGAACAGGTTTGACTACTTATTCATTTCCATGAGTACAAATCTTAATGTTTAAGCATATAATGATATTCTAGGGAATTGTGTGCTTCTAATTTAATATCAATAGTTTGGACAGGACCCTTTTCTAACAATGCCTCTGTGTATAAGGCAAGGTTAAAAAAAAAAAAAAAAGAAAAAAAAAAGATTGATTGAGTCAGTGTGGAAGAACTTGAAAGGTCTGCAGAAAGCCAAGTCCTAATCCCAGCTGAACACCTCTGGTGTGACTTTAAATGCAGATCTTGAGCCAAAAACTCATCACCAAACACTAATAACTTGTACCTATGGGTACAGTCATTTTAGACACTTCCAAAACTGTGGAAACAAAGATGGAAATACAATTTTTAAATACATGAATTATGTTTCCATCTATGTTGCCACAGTTTTGGAAGTGCCTTTTCCTGTTCTAAAGAAGGGGGTGTCCCAATACTTTTGTCCATATAGTGTATGTACAAGCCATTGGTGTTTGGTGATGAGTTTTTGGCTGAAGGTCTGCATTTAAAGTCACACCAGAGGTGTTCAACTGGGATTAGGACTTGGCTTTATGCAGACCAGTCAAATTCTTCTACACTGACTGAATCAATCTTTTTTTTTTTTTTTTTTTAACCTTGTCTTATACACAGAGGCATTGTTTTGTTAGAATAGAAAAGGGTCCTCTTCAAACTATTGGTATAAAATTAGAAGCACACAATTCCATAGAATATCATTATGTGCTTAAACATTAAGATTTGTACTCATGGAAATTACTAAAGTAGTCAAACCTGTTCATTAGCAGGGGTGTCCCAATACTTTGGGCAATATAGTGTATGTTTGGTGCGGTAGGGGGCCCAACCTCATATTCTTTCATAGGGCCCAAAATTGCTAGCGACGCCCCTGCAGAGATGATAAAGGTATTGTTTTCAAAAACTTGCACTTTGAAACCTGTTTTCAAAAATTAGCATTTTCAGTCCACCAAAATCCTGTTGTCACATAAATGAACGGCCAAAATGCATAAAACAGATTTCCGCTTTTAGTTGAAAACTGTCATGTAAACGCCCCCAGCAGCTCACATATCATCCAATGCATATTTCACACAAAAATAGCAAGTTGAAAACTTTTTGTTCAATCCGGAAGCATATATTCTAATATATATATATATATATATATATATATATATATATATATATATATATATATATATGGTAACACTTTATTTTAAGGTCTCCTAACTAGTTGCTTATTAGCATGCAGTAATTAGTAGTAATTAAGCACATATTAATGCTTTATTCTGCATGACCTTATTCTACATCCCTAATCCTACCCAATACCTAAACTTAACAACTACCTTACTAACTATTAATAAGCAGCAAATTAGGAATTTATTGGGGGAAAAGTCATAGTTAATAGTGAATAAATGTTCCCTATTCTAAAGTGTTACCATATATATATATATATATATATATATATATATATATATATATATATATATATATATATATATAGCTCTGCTGAGCACTGAGAAGAAACCACATCTGCCTGATCAAGTTTAAGCTTGACAGACAGCTGGTGTCTGTGTGTGCCATTGATAAACAGATAGAAACACACACACACACACACACACACACACACACACATACATACACGCCATATGTTGTGTTTTGGTTCAGTGCGCTCTCTCATTTGACTGCACGCAGAAGAGAAGGGCTCTAATTGGGTGTTTTCGCAACCAGATGTGCAATAAATTCCGTGTAGAACAAGATTATCATCAGTGGCACTGAAGAGTGAGACAGAGTTATGTCCCCAAAAGTCTATTAGCTTGGCCCATTTGCAGAAAATGGAGAGATAGGATTAAAAGAGAGGAGCGGAAATGAGAAGGAGCAGAGTTTAGGCAGAGGTGCAGGAATCACGGATATCTAAGATGTCGTAATGAGGTGCATCGCCCGTCATTATCCTGGGAACGTGATTGCGCTTGCGAATTTTTTGATATTTTGCTTCATTATTTGGTTTCTCATGAATATATTTCCTCTTGTTGAGTTTAACAGTGTTTGTAATGGACTGCACAGCCTGACTCTTCGTGCGGGAAGAGAGAGCGCAATCTCAATGGACGCGCTGGCGTCGGTTTCAGAATCACTTGCACATATCAAAATCATTACATGGCATTTCCCCTGATTGAAAGAGGCTAATTGTCCAATCAGAATGTGATCATGCATATTTATGTGAGCATATATTATTAGCCCGAACAGAGGTCTGTCATGCAGAAAGAAGCGGAGAATTTGCCATTTGCGCTGCCGTCGGACTCAGGTTTCAATAAGCTAATAATTAAATAGCCTCAATTTCCAGATGATCTGCCTGGAATCAAGGCACGACCAAACTGGGACAAGCCCTTGCCTGAAGGTGAGAAGACAGAATGATTTGAATACAAGTCTTTCATTTCATTCAAGGAAATCACATAGCCGAATCGCTTTCACTGAGGCAACCTCATGCAAACCTCATACTACAGAGCAGACAGACACAGATGCATATTTTTTTATTGCCCATTTCTCTCCAGGAAAAAAAAAAAAAAAGGTAAAATGTATTAAAACATAAAGATCGAGTATGTTTGAAATATGGATATTAAAGGCTGGTGCGATGTGTGGGATTTGCTACTGTCAGAAATAGGGACAGAGTGGAGCTTCAACTCCTTTCTATCCCAGGGTGATACTGCTTTGTGTCCGGACTTCATTCTAGACTCATGGCTGCAGAACTACAACTAATAATTCAGTGTCCATGGCAGAAGGCCTAGGAGACTGAGATTAGTATTTCCGTTAGCAAGCCTGGAGCATGACCCACAGCTTTTCCTTTTTTCTCCGTCGTTATCCTGTTCCCAAGAACTATTACTTATGTGTGCGGGGTATTTAAGCTCTTAAAAGGAATTTAAAAAGTTATTAATATTGCTTGAATAAAGGAACATATTGTGGTCCTTTAAAACGAAGAGAGAGATTACAATAAAGTGCGCTTGGTTCTTGATTGGAAAGAGTACTTTTGCCCTTGACCAGCATTCCTTTTAAATGTGAGATGCTTATCCTGAAGAATACGTATGACTCAGCCTTGGTATTCTTTATTTGTTATCTGGTGGGATTTGCTTCCATAACATCGCCATGTTAAGTTACAGAAACAGCCCCCCGGAGCAATCTGAAGAGAAGTGTTTTGCTCAAGGACACGACGATGGTCGCTAAAGGAATAGACCTAGTGGGTTCGACCCTGTAAATGAGAAAGAATTTATATGTTTCTATCTTGTTGTGTCTATTGTTATATTTACATTACTTTTCACTGAGACATGTTGTATGTAAAGTAACTTACAATACAACTGCTGGGAAAGCACAAAATGATGCTAAGTTCCATTCTAGCATTAAACATGTTCAAATTAAAATATAAAATGTCTGAATCTTGTTTAATTTTGCACTCTCATCATTTCCATCAAAAGAAAAGAAAAGAAAAGAAAAAGAGTAAACTTTTTGGAGTAAACTAACAAATAAATAATGTAAAACTTAACAGACATGCACTAAAAGCCACAAAACTCACATTTTTACCACTAAGCTACACCACCCACACAGAACACAGTGTATTGGACGGAGTTACACTTTATTAAATTATTCTGCATTAAGTCGCAAGCAAAATGTGCTCAGTGCTTTATCATCTCGTTTTATGTCAAAGCCACAATTCAATAGTAGTTTGATTTAGCATAAAATGCAGAACAAATTTCTTCAGAGAGAAAGTGTATCTCTGGGTATATGGACAATTACAGTCAAAAACCTCTCAGTGTTAAAACTCACCACACACACTAATCACATCACACATGCCTGTTTTTATGAGTGACACTTCACCGGTTTGTCAGCTGTGAAGGTCTCTCCATATAAACAGGAGTTTAAGCATCCTCTCTACTGCAATAACATGCTAAAAACTTCATGTTCTATTCATACTGAGTGCCCATGTGGGCACTTGTGATGCCCTTTATTTGTGGCATATTAAAATGGAAACTTCTGGTACTTTTGTCTTCATGCCAACAGACACAACCTCCCACATGCATAACAAACAGATCAAAAAAAGGGGGAGTTATGAAGAAGAAAGGAAGGAAAACAACCAAAAAAAAAAAAAAGTAAGAGAGAAACAAATTCCATCTGTCCTGATTTTAATTTGTTTTGTCACAGGCTACAGAGGTGCCTTTCACAACTCCAAAAGGTGACACTCCTGGAAAGTTCAACGGTGCCTGAGAATGTGTATGTGTGTATTATGGGAAGGGTGATTAAGCAATCGGATAATATGGAATTCAGCGTACATCTGTTAGACTATAGCAATCAGGAAACAGCATGAATGCAAAAGAAGTCGGGAAAATAAATAAAAGAGTCAAACACGCCAGCTGCACACATGCCACCTGTACAGATAAAGGGCAAAGGTCAAGCGGACAGCTGAAATCGCAGGTTGTTCCCTAGGAATTTTTCTGACAGGTCAGACTTAATTTTCATGAGGTCATGTTCACAAGTCTCATTGAGGGCTAAAAATGTTTTCCCTTTACATTTATTCTGAATGGTGACCTTGAGAATCCTGCCATGTTTTTTTTTTTTTTTTTTTTTTCTAAGAAGTTGAGAAATTTAGCAGGGCGTGAGAGCCGCACTCGTTTTTCTTTTAGATGAAATGTTTGCTGCTTGTCTACATGATCATTTGGCACTCTTCTCTACAAGGCCTCACAGTATGTCACAATATCAACTGCTGCTTTCGAATCTGTGAATGACTGATCAAGGCGCTGAAAATAAATTCAAGAACCCGAGTGTGAAGTGAGAAAATGTAAATAAGACAACATATTTATCCCGAAACCAGAAACAGACTCCCAAACATTTTAGTGACTGTGGACTGTCATTACATCCTGGTAATGTCATTTACGCTCATATGCCTAGAGAAAGGACCACCTCCCTACCCGGTTTTGTGCCGGCGAAATGGACCGACAGCCGAGACCTGCTGGCTTGCCGCATTTTATACAGAAACCCATCAGGCATGACAGGGGCACCTGCAAGGAGAAGAAAGAGGACCCCTGTGAGTTTAATCACCTCTAATACAAGATTATCCAGGTGCCAGAGGACATAATCTTCCCCAAAATACATCACCTGTCAACAGCTTGCACAGAACATGATCACCCCCTTCCAAAAAACATCAGCTCTTAATCGTCATTGAAGTCACTCAGCCGGAAAATCACAGAGAACGTTTCCGCGGTGTTATTTCTCTTGTTGAAAAGTGTCAGATTGTCCTTAAAAATTGGGGAAGGAAAAATCTAAGTTTCTAATGTGGAAAAAGTGAGAGAAGCCCACTGAATTAACAAAGGTTTGTTTCTGTGCTCTGAAAGACAACCAGATTGAAAGAACTAAGTAAAATAATGCCATTATGTTCATTTAAATATTTACCTAAGCAATCAACATTAAACACTAATTACTGATGCTAAACATGCTATTCGTACTAAGTGTAATTTGTCTGAGTGACAAACGTTAGTGAATATATTCCAACAAGATGGGCTATTTGCATGTAATAGTAGAAATTATCTTTTTGAAGTATTTAAAAGGATAGTTCACCCAAAAAAATTAAAATTACCCCATCATTTACTCACCCTCAAGCCATCCTAGGTGTATATGACTTTCTTCTTTCAGATGAATACAACTGGAGATATTTAAAAATGTCCTGGCTCTTCCAAGCTTTATAATGGCAATGAATGGTGGTCAAAAAAGTGCATCTATTCATGATAAAAAAAGTACTCCACACGGCTCTGAGGGGTTAATAAAGGCCTTCTGAAGCAAACTGATGTGTTTGTGTAAGAAAAATATTCATATTTAAAACTTTATAAACCATAATCTCTAGCTTCCGCTAACTGTCATACATGCATTCACGAGAGTGGCGCTCCAGCAGATGACGTAGGTGTAATGTAAGCTCCGATGAGAATATGCCAGTCTCGTGAGAACCAAGTTTTTTTTACAGCAAAGGAAAACCAGTGTCTTCTTGGCTTATATCAAAATCCTCTGACATTTTTCTTTACAAATCCTCGTTTTTGCACTTGTAATTCATGAACGGTGTTTTGTTTTGCTCTCTCCTCTGCCAGTTCAGTTGTTTTCCGAGGAAGAACAAAAGTCTTAGGGGATTGGAACAACATGAGGGTGAGTAATTAATGACAGAATTTTCATTTTTGGGTGAACTATCCCTTTAAAATAGTCTTATGGGTCATGAGTTAGTCTTATGGGTTTGGCACAGTGTAAGAGTGAGTAAATTATGACAGAACTTTAGTTTTTGTGTGAACTATCCTTTTGACAAACAGCAATAGCCAATGCTTAACATCGATTACACCACAAAGACCAACAAAGTAAATAACAGCTGTCTTCCAATGCAAACACTTTTATCTTTTCCACTGACAAAGAGCAATGGATTGCTCATATAGAAATTTATGTTAGCAAAGGCATATTACACATCTGTGGCAAAAATGACTCTAACTGTGAACCTGGTTTTTATTATTTCATTCAATAGCCAATCATGCCTCTCCAACTTGAACCACTGGGGGATAACTTCAAACACTCCGCTGCGCTGTCTTTATCAGTGTCTTTCTCTTTTGCTTCATAAATACACATTGCATCAGTATGGCATCAGAATCTTTTCCTTTCTCTCTCTGTATTCAGATCTGATCTCTCCTCCACTTTTTTGACCCCTCTCCCACTCTCTCTCGTGCTCTTTCTGAACAAAGAGTGCCGGCTCATTACTGAGGAGAGCAGACAGAGGGGAGGTGTCAGACCTCAGCTCTTTATCCATGAGACTAGAGATGGATGAATCAAAGCAGCGTGCTGCTCACATACAGAAATAACAGCCATCTTTACACTGTTTTGTGAGGTGGATAAAAAGGAGGAGTGGGACCCTCGGCCAAATGGAGAGGAGTCAAAGTCAGAAATCTTAGATTTTAAAATTCATACTTTGATCTCTTAAAATAGGTCTCTCCTGAATTTGTGCATGAATTACAGTTTTGAATTACTAATTACTAGAATTCTGATGGTGATCACTGTATTAGTCACTGAGGCCATCATAGTAAAAAATGTCATAATGAAAACAAATAATATGCACAAAATAACAAAGGTGTAAAGTTACTTTTTTTTTTTTTAAAGTTACTACTTTTTAGCTCCTTTTTACATCAAGGGTTAATAGCAACAAATACCTTCTACACAAAGTGCAAATAGTGATATAAATCAGCTTTTTTTCACTTGATGCACCATCATAAAGCAGGAATAATGGTAGTAAATGTAAATTAAATGTAAAAAATAAATAAATAAATAAATAAAATAAAATAGCCTTAAACAGACTGACAAACTCAACTACAAAATGGTTTGATGTGGACTGTAGGGTCAGTGAAGGCTAATGTTCAATTATATGAAAATAAAACAAACAATACATTGACTTCTAAAGCCACTTTTTGTCTCCTCGATGTCTTAAATTATCTTTATATATTAAAAATCGATATGTGTGATTATGATAAGTTTGATTAATTAATCTGCTTGTTTTGTCATTAGAATGTAATTTAAAAAAATAAATAAATAAATAAAATTTTAATCAAACAACAAAAAATTAAAAAAAAAAAAAAAATCCGTATCTCATTCAAGCCCTGTTTAAATTATGCTCCTTCAAGGGAGGTATCTTAAGAAGTGATAAGTAAAAAAAGTTCTACAGTAATTCTCTTGCACAGGGTCGCCTGAACTGATTGCAATAGCATTTAATATGCAGATAAAAATTGCAACTGTCAGACGTCAGAGATGACAGACCCCTCGCATGTGATATGGAGATTGAACTTGTTTTTATCTTAATTTAATGAGCCCCCAGTAGGTCTTCGTATCAGTCTTATCAGCCCTGATTACCAACGGAGATTATAAAAATTGACAGAAGATCTGACTTGGTATTCTGGAGCGAGATGAGAACCTTGCTATAACCGGAACAAGCTGTATAATAGATGAATAGGAAAGGTGTCAGTCAAAAGCTGACTGTGGTGCCCTCACCCCCCTTCTCCCCCACACTTTGTTCAGATCCCATAATAAAATATTCAAAGAGTTGAAACTGTTGGTGGATTCAGTTATGTGTACTTAGCTGCCGTTTATTTGGTGGGGAACACAATTACACACAGAAGCACTTCAAAGTCTATTAGTACACCTCGATCCATGGTCAACTTTCAATCAAATCTACTGCATCCCTTACCAAGGGAGACAATGCGGGTGTAATGGAATTTTAAATCTGCTTGGGAGACGATTGAAGAAAAAAAATAAATATAGTTTGCCTGACTTCATTGGCTTTTGTTCATTTGATATCAAACAAAAAATTTTTTTATTTTTTTTTTTTTTTTTTTTCCCAATGAATCTTGCTCTCTGTTTGTTCAGCAGAGAAACAGGAAACAGATTTTATTGTGTAATTGTTCTGCCAAGATCGTTATGAGGACTCTGTTTCTCGGCAACTCATCCGTCCAGGTGTTGGATAAAACAATGGAATGAATTTTCACAGGTTTGCCATGGACATCTGGACCAACAGCACGCCAGGTGCATCTTAAAACATCTGAATACACAATACCGAAATCCTTAATCACTTTCAGTTGATGCTCCATTTGTGGTGCCAATCCATTTCCATTTCCACCTTCAGCTTTTGTTGTCATTGCGAAGCCGCAGTCAATCGCCACCTCTGATGGGAGATTAAACCGTGACGTACACCTCTCAGAATCCCAGAAAGCCCTTGAAAGCTGCACGCTAGCCCAGAGACATGCTATTAGCCACTTTTCGGGTGCCAAAGTTTGCTAGCTTGTCTTGTGTAAGTCACGCGGTTGCCAGGGGAAACAGACGGCTGCCACCCCACAACAAAGCCCCCGTCTGCGAAATCCCATCAATATATTCGCGGTGTGAGCTTCGGCTCCCTAACGTCGAAAGTCACAGGCCCTCCACACCCGCCGATTTAATTGTGATTTACACCAATGCACTCTGCAAATTGTTATGTCTGAGACGCCTGAGCCCTTAAGCCACGTCGATTATATTTCTCTGTCTAAAGGCTGTCAATCTCTCCCACTGTTTACCTGCAAGGCTGATTAGCAAATGTGCCTGTACTGGGAAAACCCTCCAATCAATTTCCTTCTGGAAATCCAATCCTCAAGGCTTCTGTCTTTCACATAATGCCTGAGCGTACATGCTTGCATGAGCATGTGATTGTTTAAGGCCTTCTGAGTAGCCTTGTCTTCTCCTCTTGACCTCCAACCCCTCGTTCCTCCCCTTGACTGACTGCATGGGTAGGCAATAACATATTCTCTGTCAATCGAAAACGTGACTTGTGCGACCTCTCACGTGTTTGCTCGGGTCCTGCCTAAGAAGCGACCAGTTTTATGACTCATAAAGCGAACTCGTTCTTTCTTATTAAAATTGCAATCAGGACATCAAAAGGAATTTCCAGTCATCTGTAATGGTAACGCCATGTATACTTATCTGAAGTATTGAAGGACAATCCGCTGAGGAAAAGTCTAGCCTTTCGAGTGGCTTCATTTTAGAGGTTAATCAATAAGACTCTCATATCAGAGTAAATAAACCAAGGCTGAATCAATAAGACTCTCATATCTGCCATCAGTTGTTTGTCAAGAGTGGAACAGCAGCGGTCTTAGCAGGCGTAATATTGTAGTTTGTGGAGAGCTGAAGTACGGTACGCTTAAAATGACAATCGTTTTGACACGGTAAAATAAACAGTTCTTAAAATATGCTGTAAAATGACCAAGCATATCTGATTGGTTGAGGCATTTGTTGATTATTACGTTAGGCTCTACTGCCAGAATCCCACACATGCTGTGCAACGCCGTGATGAACTGCATGCTGGGATTGGGGCATCTGTGGCACTTGGCTGAGGGTGAAAGCTGATGTAACGCCACTAGCGGGACAAAATGCTACAGACAGACATGTCAGTTAGCCTTTTACTATATTCTGTTTGTGTCTTCTCACTTTGGGATCTCGAGAAGACTTCTTTTTTCCTCACTCAAAAACTATGCGTTTCCCTCTTCCACACTTTTGGAAACACTTTGCTATGAAATTCAATTTGTTAACATTAGATTATGTATTAGGTATCACAAACTAACTGTGAACAGTACTTTTACAGCATTTATTAACCTACCACATATATAACTTAAATTTCATTGCAAGTTGTATAAATTTACATTAGCTGTATATCTTATGAACAAACATGAATTAACACTTAAAACAACAAAAAAGGTTATATTTATAAATTTACATTAACATTAACCTAGAACAATAAATTCTGCCAAAAACAACAACAACAACAAAAAACTTTTATCATGGTTATTCATGATACCTTTCGTATTAAAGAGATAGTTTATCCAAAAATGAAAATTATGTAATAATTTACTCTCCCTAATTCCAATTTCTTCCTTATTCAACTGGTATATTGTATGTTTTCTGAAGCAACATGATCACTTTGTATGATGAACAGATTGATATCTAAGCCTTTACACATTTTCAAATCAAATCAAACATTGATCATCACACACATACAGATTTTCCAAATGTCATGATGTTTGCCAACATTTCTTCTTGCTTGTGTTCTGCATAAAAAATACAGATTTGAAATGAAAGTGAGAAAATTATGACAGAATTTTTGTGTGAACTATCCCTTTAAGTAAAGTTAACAAAATGAAAGTGTTGACACTTTTTTTTTGTCAACTTCCAGTCAGTCCATCCTACAGTTGCAGAAAGAAAATCCCTTCTAGCCATAAAAGGTACTTAGGATATGGTATTCTTGCACTTTCTATCTCTTTCCTGGGAATTTTTCTGTATTTGCTCTTTCTGCAACAGCTCTACCGAGACCAGTTTATTGTTTATTGTTTTCATTTGTGGTTTTTCTGCCTTTGAGACCATCCAGATCACACTGCCAGAAGCATTCAGGCCCTGTGTCCACAGCCACCAGCCATGAGTCTGACACAAACCACCGACCCCCCTCCAACCCCGTCTCCACCCATCACACCCTCCAATTTCAGGACTGCAGTCCCAAGCCTGGCATTCCATCTGTGCAGCTCTGCACCTCCTCACCCTTCTGCCTGTCCATCCAAAAAAGCACATAGTGAGGTGACAGAGGGAGCCAAAACAGCTCGTCGTGCATACACACACATCCAAACCAGCTCTGCATGTGAAAACTAATCTAATATTACAGGACAAACCTTTAACAAGGTAAACATACAGACATATTATTACAACTCTCTACTTCTAATTGCTTTTGGTTACATATAATTGTATGGATGTCATTGCAGTGCAATTGCATCATGATGCTGTGACAATGTTTGCCTTTAGAATTTAGAAAGCTTAATGTAACCTTTTCATCGCTAATCAACTTGTGTTTCGTTTGCTTTTGTTTTGCTTTGTTTTCAGTTACAATTCCTTCATCCGATTGTAATTGAATACTGATGTGCACAGTTTTGAAAGAAGTTAATGCCTTTAAAGGTCAATTCAATTAAAGACTTGTCAATTCAAAGTTTGAAGGTTTATAGGTTTACACAGAGAGATTGACAAAATGACAGAAACACAGATAGAAACGATAGACAGATATAACGATATAACAATATGATAGATATGTAGACAGAATGACAGATGTTAAGAAACTAAAAATTCTCTAAAACGCCTGGATATTGTCACGGGTCAGGGGGCTGCTCCGGCTCCTCTCGTGGTTTGTGTTGTCCTGTCAGGTTCGGCGGCTCGTGGTCCGGGTAATCAGCGCTGATCCCTCAGTGGGGGTGCGCGAATCACGAGTCGTCTCTCCCCCACCTGTCGCTCGTTCCCCCACTCCCTTATATGTCTCTACCTTTCTGTTCCTCGTCGTGAGTAGATTGTTTGTTCTTGCGTATGTTCGCATTACATGTGCACGCCTCTGTCTCTGACTCTCTGTTCCCCTGTGCTGCAGGATTCGTAGCACGAAAGTCCGGCAGCTTGTGTGGCCGCAGTGTTTGCCGGCCAGCTCCGGAATCTCCTTAAGCCTAAGCGGCAGTTAAATATTGTTTATGTTATTTTATGTTTTGTGACGAGAAATAAATTCTCCCTGCACTCCTACTCTGCATCTGAGTCCTTCTTCACCACACCCCTGACAGAATCTACTCACCATTTATGGATTCAGCAGAGGAAGCGGAGTTGCGCCTAGCTCTCTCACAGCAGGGCATTCTTCTGGGTCGGCAGCAGGAAGAGCTCGTGGCTTCTCGTCAGGCCTACGCGGAGGTGTCGCACCAGCTTAGCCAAGTGGTGGAACGGCTGGACCAACTGCAGGCCAGCCATTCTGCTGATCGGACTGCCACACCGGATCCTGGCCCCGAAAGATCGGTTCCTCGCGAACCGCGGCTTAATCCGCCAGCTCCTTACTTGGGTGAGCCCAACTCCTGCCGATCTTTTCTGTCCCAGTGTTCATTGGTTTTCGCTCTCCAGCCTTCCTGCTTCCCCACGGAGCTATCCAGAGTGGCGTACGTCATCACGCTCCTGGTGGGGCCAGCGAGGGAGTGGGGCACGGCCGTGTGGGATGACGAGCAGGCTTGCTGTAGATCATTTGATGCTTTCTCGGAGGAGCTACGCAGGGTGTTCGATCACTCGGCTCGGGGAATTGAAGCGGCACGTTCCTTGTCGGTGCTTCAGCAAGACGAGCAGTCTGTGTCCCGGTACTCTATCGAATTCTGCACGCTCGCCGTATCCTGTGGCTGGAATAACAAGGCACTGCGGGATCACTTCCTCCACGGCCTGGCTGACCACGTGAAGGACGAGATTTATTCCCTGGAGCTACCACCCAACCTGGACGGGTTGATCGACCTCGCCATTCGAGTCGACGATCAGATTGCTTTCCACTCCTGGCACAGAAGGGGGGGTTTTCCCCGCGAGCGCATCATGGGCGCTGAAGCGATTGCCGCTTGTGACACGCTGTCACAGTGCTCTGTTCTCCCGGGGGAGGACCCATGCAGGTCGGAAGAGCACGGCTGACGGTGGGGGAACGACGCCGCCGTTTGGCCAATCAGCTCTGTCTCTACTGCGGGGAGGCGGGTCATGTAGCAGCTGCATGCCCTGTAGCGCGGAGACGCTCGTCACGCAAGGGAGAGCATATGGTGAGCGTCACTACAACGCGACTGCCATCTGGTGGTCGTTCAGAGTTTTTGGCTTCGTTACGGTTCGGTGGAGCCGTTTTCCAGGTCTCAGCGTTAATCGACTCTGGAGCGGAGGGCGATTTTATGGATTTGGGATTGGCCACACGCCTGAGGATTCCGTCTGTTGTCCTGGCTGAACCTATTTCGGCTAGGACTCTTTGTGGCACCCTACTCACTAGTATCACTCATGTTACCAAGTTTGTTACATTAACTTTATCTGGCAATCACGCTGAGGAGATCCGTTTCCTTTTGATTCACTCGCCCACCACTCCAGTGGTGTTGGGTCACACCTGGTTGGTCAAACATAACCCTCACATAGACTGGGCTCGCGACTCGGTTTTGGCTTGGAGCCCTTTCTGTTTAGCTCAGTGTTTAGGTGCTGCATTTTCCCCAGTTATGTCTTGTTCTGTGTTGCAGGAGGAGCCGGTGAGCCTGGCGAATGTACCGGAGGCTTACCATGACTTAAGAGCGGTGTTCAGTAAGTACCGAGCTTCATCTCTGCCTCCGCACCGCCCGTATGACTGTGCGATTGACCTGTTGCCTGGCACTTCTCCACCCAAGGGGCGCTTTTACTCTCTGTCCGGACCTGAGAGGAAGGCCATGGAGAGGTGCATTCACGATTCTCTGGTAGCAGGCATTATCCGTCCCTCTTCCTCTCCAGCTGGGGTGGGGTTCTTCTTCGTGGAGAAGAAGGATGGTTCGCTGCGCCCCTGTATCGACTATCAGGGGTTGAATGACATCACGGTAAAGAACCGTTATCCTTTGCTGTTGATGTCATCGGCCTTCGAGCTCCTGCAGGGGGCAACCATCTTTACGAAATTGGACCTCCGCAGTGCTTATCACCTAGTTCGGATTAGGGAGGGGGACGAATGGAAGACCGCCTTTAACACCCATAATGGGCATTTTGAATACTTGGTTATGCCGTTCGTGCTCTCAAACTCCCCGGTGGTCTTCCAGGCACTCGTCAACGACGTGCTCAGAGACATGGTCGATCAATTTGTTTTTGTTTGCATCGACGACATCCTGATCTTCTCCCAGAACGAGCGCGATCATGTCTAGCACGTCAGACGGGTGCTCCAGCGGCTGCTAGAGAATCGTTTATTTGCCAGGGTGGAGAAGTGTGAGTTTCATGCACAGTCGGTTCCGTTCCTGGGTTTTATTCTCTCGCCTGAAGGTATCCGAATGGACCTTGCCAAGGTAAAAGCGGTTGCTGATTGGCCCACCCCAGAGAATCGTAGGGCGGTCCAGCGTTTTCTGGGGTTCGCCAATTTTTACAGGCGGTTCATTCGGAATTTTAGTCAGATCGCCCTCCCTCTGACGGATCTCACCTCCACTAAGAAACCATTCTGTTGGTCGTCGCAGGCACAAGCTGCGTTTGAAAATCTAAAGAGTCGGTTTATTTCGGCTCCTATTTTAAACACCCCTGACCCGTCTCGGCAGTTCATTGTGGAGGTAGATGCGTCCGAGGTGGGAGTCGGGGCAGTTTTGTCTCAGAGATCACCCTCAGACGAGAAAATACATCCCTGCTCCTTCTTTTCTCATCGCTTAACCCCCACGGAACGAAACTACGACATCGGGAACAGGGAGTTACTAGCTGTCAAGTTGGCGCTGGAGGAGTGGCGGCACTGGTTAGAGGGCGCGGAGTTCCCGTTTATGGTTTGGACTGACCATAAGAATTTAGAGTACATCCGCACCGCTAAAAGACTAAATTCCAGGCAGGCTCGCTGGGCACTATTTTTTGGACGTTTCAGGTTTACCATTTCATTTCGCCCTGGCTCAAAGAATGGTAAACCTGATGCGCTGTCGCGGATCTTTGAGGCCAAGGCTAGTCTCAACCCCCCTGTGGCTATTCTGCATCCCGAATGGGTTGTGGCGGCTGTAACTTGGGGGGTGGAGTCCAGGGTCCGCGCTGCGCTACGCGACACCACCATTCCCACGGGGTGCCCAGAGAGTTTGTTGTTCGTGCCCGAGTCATTCCGAACTAGCGTCCTGCAGTGGGGCCACGCCTCTAGTCTAGCTTGCCACCCTGGAGCGACTCGCACTTATAGGTTAATCAAGCAGCGGTTTTGGTGGCCATCCGCGGCACGGGATGCTTGACGGTTCGTGTCGGCCTGCCCAATTTGTGCTGTAGGTAAGGGCTCCAATCGACCCCCAGTAGGGCTACTCCAGCCGTTGTCGGTCCCTTCGCGACCCTGGTCACACATTGCAATGGACTTTGTTACGGGCTTGCCTCCTTCTAACGGCAGGACGGTTGTCCTCACTGTGGTGGACAGGTTCTCGAAGGCGACCCATTTTATTCCCCCCCCAAATTACCTTCAGCGAGGGAGACAGTGACTATTGTTTTGGATCACGTGTTCCGTATTCATGGCCTCCCGGTGGATGTGGTCTCTGACAGGGGTCCCCAGTTTGTGTCAAAATTTTGGACAGAGTTCTGTCGACAGCTGGGGGCGACTGCGAGCCTATCCTCTGGATACCATCCGCAGACTAACGGTCAGGCTGAGCGTGCCAACCAGGATTTGGAGAGAGTTCTGCGCTGTGTGGCGTCTGCTGAACCGTCATCTTGGAGTTCCAGGTTAACTATGGTCGAGTACGCGCATAACTCCCTCCCGGTCTCGTCTACGGGTTTATCGCCCTTCCAGTGCTGTTTAGGCTACCAGCCACCTTTATTCCCCTCTCAAGAATCCGATGCCATTGTTCCTTCCGCGCATGCGTTTATTCAGAGATGCCTCCATACTTGGAGGATCGCCAGAGAAGCCCTCACTCAGACTGGCGAGAGGAACAAGGCGTCAGCGGACCGTCACCGTACCAAGCCCCCACTTTACGTGTGCGGTCAGAAGGTCTGGCTGTCTTCTAAGGACATCAACTTCAGACTTCCCTCACGTAAACTGGGACCCAAATTTGTTGGACCGTTCACCATTACCAAAGTGCTCAGTCCGGTGACGGTGCGGCTCAAATTAACCCCACAGTTTATGAAGATCCACCCGGTTTTCCATGTTTCTAAGATTAAGCGCGTCTTTCGCTCCCCCCTCCAACCCCTGACCTCTGTCCCCCCGCCTCTCAGACTCATTGAGGGGTTGCTGGCCTATACGGTGCGGTGGCTCATTGATGTGAGGCGTAGGGGCAGAGGTTACCAATACCTGGTAGACTGGGAGGGTTATGGTCCGGAGGAGAGATGCTGGATTCCGGCTCGCGACGTTCTGGACCGCGCTCTCATTGATCAGTTTCATCAGCGTCATGGTGAGTCCTCCGGGGACGCCGTGGGGGGTACTGTCACGGGTCAGGGGGCTGCTCCGGCTCCTCTCGTGGTTTGTGTTGTCCTGTCAGGTTCGGCGGCTCGTGGTCTGGGTAATCAGCACTGATCCCTCAGTGGGGGTGCGCGAATCACGAGTCGTCTCTCCCCCACCTGTCGCTCGTTCCCCCACTCCCTTATATGTCTCTACCTTTCTGTTCCTCGTCGTGAGTAGATTGTTTGTTCTTGCGTATGTTTGCATTACATGTGCACGCCTGTGTCTCTGACTCTCTGTTCCCCTGTGCTGCAGGATTCGTAGCACGGAAGTCCGGCAGCTTGTGTGGCCGCAGTGTTTGCCGGCCAGCTCCGGAATCTCCTTAAGCCTAAGCGGCAGTTAAATATTGTTTATGTTATTTTATGTTTTGTGACGAGAAATAAATTCTCCCTGCACTCCTACTCTGCATCTGAGTCCTTCTTCACCACACCCCTGACAGATATTAGTATGTGCAAATATACAATACAAGGTTTAAAGAATTGTTTTATTGATTTCGATGAGACAGAAAAAGGGCAAGATTGTGTGTGTAATGATCACTGATCTTGCTGCTGATATTCTATCATAATTATAATTGCATTGATTAAAGCTAATTGGACACCAATTAGCATTTTCAGTTTTATTTCTGCCCTCAAAGTGCCTAAACTAACAAATAGCACTTCACAACATGTTAGAAAGGGAATTACATTACAGATATTAGAGGTCACTCCTTGGGTTCCTTTAGTGGATAAAAACAATCTTGTTTACAGCAAATAAATGACAACTGCATAAATAAAAGTGGAGAGGAAATGACACTGTGTAATGCAGACACTGATCTGTGGCAGCAGAACTAATTTCAAATATGTCAAGCTTGAAATTACTACACAGACTCTGCCAAATATATGGATGTTTGTTTACAATCCATATCAGTGGGGGATATCTAGGTTTAGTGAGTAAATACAGGGGTTGGGATGAGGCATGTTAATTAGTACTTGAGACTTGTGTGCCTTTGCAAATGACTCACAAGGCTTGATAAAACAACTCTGGATAACAGCTGCAACGTGGAGAATTCTAATGTGTCCAACAGCAAATCTGCAGGAATTACTATCACAAGTTGTTCCCATCCCCACCTGTCTGGAGACTCATAACAGACTCCAAAATTTCTGATTTTGTGATATAATTAATGTGCTTAAAGAATAATCGGAATGGTGGTTTGCTGCTGCTTGGCTAAAACTCATCCAACAGCAGTTCAAGTGCTTCAGAAGCAACTATGACACGCCGTAATATAGGGCGAGTACTTTTGGTCACCTTTGACCCAGAAGTCAAACATTATAGTTGTCTTATGTAAACTTTTAGCTAGAATCAACTCGCAGTAGCAAGTTTCTAGAGTAAAGAGGTTTTAAATTCCAGCACAAGTGCTTTGCATCTCATCTGAGAAGATCTCTTGTTAAATGTCAATGCATGCAGACGTGACCCCTCAGGGTCTCATAGATATTTTCAAGCTCTTTTGATCCAAAGTTTAAAAAAATCCTCTAGCTGATAAGCTTTTAGAAAATGTAGCAAATCAGAGCTAAATGAAAACAACCAAATATTACTGACTATTGGAAATTTACATGAATTGGAACAATGAACTCTCACATTTATGGTGTGTAAATCTTTAATATTAAAACTGTCTTGAAGATACAAACTAACCTATATACAGGAATAAACAAATACTATAATTTTGTTTGCTTCAAGCAAGGTCAAAATGAGTTAATTTCTACCACTCCCTGAGAACAAAAGCTCATGAACACTAACAAAACGTAGTGGTTGTGAAACGCTCATGACTTTGTGAAGTTCTGGGACTAATTGCACTGTTAGACATTTCTGTAATTTCTACAGTTACTTACTGTTTATCACCCAATATAATACTGCAAATTCCCTTTACAGTAAATAACCGCAATACCCTTTGCATCATGGGAATTTTCTGTGACGTCAAACCCCACATACAGAGACTTACTGTATTTTTAAAAATTGCTGTATACTACTGTATTTGCCGTAATGGCCTCTTTGGCACCATTCTATTGAGGTCGTTTTATTTTCCTCATTTCTTACATTTGGATTGACACGATTTGCCCTACACCGTGTCTACAACGCCGCAACAGCTTGGGACTGACTACACTGGATGTGTTACATCACTTGTAATGATTGGAAAATCAGTTTGTCCTTCATGTCAGAAACAGTACGAGTGTTTAGAGTTCATCAGTACATCAGAAATATACCAGGGCATCACTTTACTGTCCACATCCACTGTAACGTTAGATAGTATAATAGGTTCTATATTGTCTTTTCAAGTTGCACCGCACCACTCGCGTCCGAGGAAGACACTGAAGCAGCGGGGCAGCGCCGCGGGTTTTGCCCGGGGATGAACCCGCGAGAGTGGGAGAGTTCCGGAGAACATCTGCGCTGTGTGTCGGTGCACCTTACAAGAGAATAAGACCTGCGAGCAAGGTAAAAATATATGTACGTTTGTCTGTGTGTTGTTGTCATATTTTTGCACATCAGTTTAACCTAGTAACATTTACCCGTCAACAAACTTTACTATGGTAAACTGCGCTGTTGTTACAAACGACTTTTGTCAGATTATTGAATTAAGTTACCGAATTAAAATTATTTTTAACGAGCAATGCTTATCTTATATTAACATTAAGTTAACTAATGTGAAATTTTGTTCAGGTGTTAGTAGTTAATGTTGACCAGTAGCCTATTGAGAAAATAAAATTGTATGTTAGCTAGGTTAAACTAGTTTTATGGCTAGCTGCCTTTCTAGTTTTAGAATTAGTTTGTTATAGTTTTTAATAGAATTTAAGATTTACTGTATTTTTTTATTTATTTATTTTTTTTTTTTTTTGTATTTGTGTTTTAAAGGCAACTGCAATGAAGCATGAAGAAAGACATGAGCATGCCAGCCATCCACCCTGAGACTGATAATTCATGGTAAGAGAACAACTATGGTTTTGAGAGGTTTTTGTATTTTATATGGGGTTTGCCTTTTAAAAGTGTGTCATTTCTACTTCTTGTTTTTTAGAGAAGACATTTCTGTCACTAACAAAGTGGACAGTGAGCAAAGGTGGTGGCCACGTTTTGGAGCAGCACCTGGGTTTTGCAGATGGCTATGTATTTTTGTGAGGATAAATCCAGAGGATACAACATAATGCACTGCAAAACGTCCTAAGACAGGAGAAATGGTGAAGATGCACTGTTCCAGCATTGGAAGACTGTATTTTTAAGTGTTATACATACAATGTTTTAAATAAAGTATTTGATATTTTGTAATTAATGTGTCTGTTTTAATTGAATGCCAGTAAAAATAAAATGAATTCTATATAAAAATGATCAAATCTAATGAAATCTTTATTAAAATGAATGAATTACAGTAGTATACTGATGAATTAGATTATTTTTACAGCAATTTACTGTAAAACAGTACAGTTTGCAACTGTAAATCTTAATTACAGTAACTTACTGGCAACAGTGTTGCCAGTAAGTTACTGTAAAATCTCTTTGAAATGTCTAACAGTGTGGATGATTGACTTACAGATATCCTCATGTGTTGTTCCTCTCCATCCTTCTCACCCCCCTCTGTAGTTATTTACAAAGCTTTTTCTTCACTTTATCAGTTGGTATTTTGCTCTTTTATCCTTCACGGAGAGCTTGCTGTCAGAAATGAAAGTTGAGACTGAGTCCTGTTAGCCAAAGATTGTGTCTTGTTTACTTGGAGGTGTTGACCCCCGTTGGCCGACAGACAGTGCATTGAGATCTGATGGCATGTGTTCGCGGATGCGCAGCGTGTGCGTGGGTGCAGGAATGAAAGGGCAGGGCGATTGGAGGTGTGGGTAGTCTTGCCTCAGCACTTTCCAGAACGCCCGGAAGAACATCCATCCCTCCTCATCCTCCTCCTAGCTGCCTTCTCTTTGAAAAGCACCTCCAAAACACTGGGAAACAAAGAGAAAATGTGTGCAAAAGAGAAAAGTTTTGTACTCCAAGAGCACCATTTCCTTTCAATTTTTCTTCGTTCCTCTTGTTTTTTTGTCACATCGTGCTTTTTTTGGTGCCAAGGACTGAAGGATTGGTGGCAGGAACACTGCAGGTGCACGGGGCCCCCGGGGCCCCCGGGGACTTTTCCCTAAACGCCAGCCAGACAAACAGGGGGACATGTTCCCCCGCACAGCGCCTCGACGGGATTGGAGCATTTGCGCTGCATTCAATCACAGCTCATTCCAGAGCGATTTTACCGTTTTTCAACACATCCCTGAAGTAATGGGAACAAAACCCTGGAGACTCTGTCATCATGGACCCAGAAGGCTTGCAGTCTTTTAAAACGCAGACACCAGCACAGCAATAAGAGAATTGCACAATTAAAGTCTGCACACCTTTCCAATGCTAGCGCCAACTTTTTTGATAACATGAACGGAACATTATGCTAAACGACTCTCGTATCTATGGAATTCTGAAATGCAATGATATACGGCACTTTAAGCCATTTTATACAGAGAATGGACACGTTTTAGCATAATTCTGTTATTCACCTCATAGCCTCGAGCCCACAGCGGCACTTGCTCGGAGAGGAAAAGCCTTGGTATTACACTGCAGAGAATCATTCATCCACAATATTTATTAACACAGAAATGGCTGTGATGATTACTTGTATTTTATACTCTAACGATTAGTGTGTTTATATGGATGAACCCCCACCTCTCTTCCTTTGAGCTCACGCTGTTCCTCCTTCCTCTTTTTGTCTTCTGTGCTGCATTACAGGGGTGTGAGTTTACCCCTGTAAATTGCTGTGTTTCTGGGAGTCTGCTGCAGTTATCTAAAAGCTGACGTTCAGAAATTCACATTAACCCCATGCTAAGAGCAGATCAAGTATTGTGCATCTGTCCTAATGTCCGAAGTTCCATCTGACCCATGATGCCCCAAAGATCACAGACCCTTCCACTCAGGGTCATCCAGGCATGCATAAGGGATAAGAGGCTTCAGCTTCAGTCATATAGCCTCTTTCTGTACTACTGGATGCTGATGTCAATTTCAAAGAAATCTGAATAAATCAGAGTTAGAATTAAACAACACTAAGACAACATTTTTTCCTTCAGGCTCACTTTTCAATCCTAAAGCTAAAGTGTCATTTAATGTTTTAAACTACTAGAAGTAATCCATTTGTAGACTGATTCCCCTGAAAAGTGCAAACAATGAGGTGCTATCAAAACATTGCTTTGTTTGTTTGAGAATCCCTACCAGCCTGACATAGCAACACTGACTCAACCAATGACGTGAGTCTGGGGTGGGGTTATCTGTTTTCTAACCAATGGGAGATTAGGAAAACCTGTTTTAAGGGTTCTTGCTTTGCTTTGGTGATGCTAGTGATGCAAAAATTATACACTTCAGCTGTAATAAACATGAAATTAATCTGACAGATATAATGACATATGTGTAAGGGCATCACATAAGATCATTTGTTATTTTAGTGCAAATGGTTGCGCTTAATCAATAGCAGACGCCGGTGGTGTGTATATGGCTTAGATGTGCAACTGTTAAAAGACAATTACTTCTTAATTTTGAGCAATACTATTCTGATAAGCTTGAAAAACCAAGAGTCAACCACTGCAACGTGTTATTAGTACTATGCCATCTCAAACAAAAGAGGGATTGGTGCTGAATTTCCTTTTCACATAGTTTTTTAATCCTCACATGTACTTCTGTCACTTCTAGCAGTGACTGTTTGGATTTTATTAAAATATTTGTCTTGCTTTTGTTTGACTCTACTAAATGAGTTCAAACATAGGCATGCCTGTCAAGGAGAGACATTGAAACAGTATCTGCCTCTTCCTAAAGCTCATTTCACATCTATTGAGTTTTTCACATTTCACATCTATTGAGCATATATATATATATATATATATATAAATAAATATATAGTGGGTACGGAAAGTATTCAGACCCCCTTAAATTTTTCACTCTTTGTTATATTGCAGCTATTTGCTAAAATCATTTAAGTTCATTTTTTTTCCTCATTAATGTACACACAGCACCCCATATTGACAGAAAAACACAGAATTGTTGACATTTTTGCAGATTTATTAAAAAAAGAAAAACTGAAATATCACATGGTCCTAAGTATTCAGACCCTTTGCTGTGACACTCATATAGTTAACTCAGGTGCTGTCCATTTCTTCTGATCATCCTTGAGATGGTTCTACACCTTCATTTGAGTCCAGCTGTGTTTGATTATACTGATTGGACTTGATTAGGAAAGCCACACATCTGTCTATATAAGACCTTACAGCTCACAGTGCATGTCAGAGCAAATGAGAATCATGAGGTCAAAGGAACTGCCTGAAGAGCTCAGAGACAGAATTGTGGCAAGGTACAGATCTGGCCAAGGTTACAAAAAAATTTCTGCTGCACTTAAGTTTCCTAAGAGCACAGTGGCCTCCATAATCCTTAAATGGAAGATGTTTGGGACGACCAGAACCCTTCCTAGAGCTGGCCGTCCGGCCAAACTGAGCTATCAGGGAGAAGAGCCTTGGTGAGAGAGGTAAAGAAGAACCCAAAGATCACTGTGGCTGAGCTCCAGAGATGCAGTCGGGAGATGGGAGAAAGTTGTAGAAAGTCAACAATCACTGCAGCCCTCCACCAGTCGGGGCTTTATGGCAGAGTGGCCCGACGGAAGCCTCTCCTCAGTGCAAGACACATGAAAGCCCGCATGAAGGACTCCAAAATGGTGAGAAATAAGATTCTCTGGTCTGATGACACCAAGATAGAACTTTTTGGCCTTAATTCTAAGCGGTTTGTGTGGAGAAAACCAGGCACTGCTCATCACCTGTCCAATACAGTCCCAACAGTGAAGCATGGTGGTGGCAGCATCATGCTGTGGGGGTGTTTTTCAGCTGCAGGGACAGGACGACTGGTTGCAATCGAGGGAAAGATGAATGCGGCCAAGTACAGGGATATCCTGGACGAAAACCTTCTCCAGAGTGCTCAGGACCTCAGACTGGGCCGAAGGTTTACCTTCCAACAAGACAATGACCCTAAGCACACAGCTAAAATGACGAAGGAGTGGCTTCACAACAACTCTGTGACTTTTCTTGAATGGCCCAGCCAGAGCCCTGACTTAAACCCAATTGAGCATCTCTGGAGAGACCTAAAAATGGCTGTCCACCAACGTTTACCATCCAACCTGACAGAACTGGAGAGGATCTGCAAGGAGGAATGGCAGAGGATCCCCAAATCAAGGTGTGAAAAACTTGTTGCATCTTTCCCAAAAAGACTCATGGCTGTATTAGATCAAAAGGGTGCTTCTACTAAATACTGAGCAAAGGGTCTGAATACTTAGGACCATGTGATATTTCAGTTTTTCTTTTTTAATAAATCTGCAAAAATGTCAACAATTCTTTGTTTTTCTGTCAATATGGGGTGCTGTGTGTACATTAATGAGGGAAAAAAATGAACTTAAATGATTTTAGCAAATGGCTGCAATATAACAAAGAGTGAAAAATTTAAGGGGGTCTGAATACTTTCCGTACCCACTATATATATATATATATATATATAATTTCTAAAGCCGAGTATGATTTTCAATGAACAGAAACGCACTGAAAAAAAACAGCAACTTCTAATTAGCTAAAATATCCTTGATACACTGAAGAATTCAGAATGCAAGAGTGACTATTATAAAACAAGATCTTTATGGTCACAAAATAAATTTGTTTTCAAAATTTTTAAATTACATTTTTATTTAATTTTAAATATTTATTACATTAAAAAATGATATTTACAAGAGACCATATCAATATTAAATATTACAAATTATTAATTTTACTAATTGGAAGTTACTGCTTTCCAGTAAAAGAAAAAAAAAAAATATATATATATATATATATATATATATATATATATATATATATATATATATATATATAATTAGTATATGAACCATGTCTAAACTATCACTATCAAACCTTTTCACTTGTCTCTGCATATAGTGGCTCTTTCAGGGAGTCCAGAACAGCTATTTTGCGACTCCCAATTCACAGGTTTGAGTTTCACTCCAAAAGACCAGGATTCTGATCTAGCACATATTGTGACAGGCAAGGTCCCGTACTGTCTTTCCCTGTTAGGGGGCTCCCCCTCCCTGGCACACCGTTTTGGCACAAGCACCACCTCTGCCAGCTGGGCCGCAACTGTGAAGCCAGCCTTTAGCTAAGGGACAGGTGGCCAGTCAGAGCCCCTGGACTGTCTTTACAACCCACAGTCCGGTCAAAATCACTGCAGACTCAAGCCCAGCTAGGAAAATTTTCGAAATACATAAGACTTATACATACAAATCCCATTTACTTTCAATGTTCTTATAGTCTTAGTAGTTACATCTCATAAGCTATTCATTTGAGAACTATGTGTGCGCGCGTGTGTGTGTGTTCGCTATCACCTGTTCTGTGTCTCATCTCTGTCCAAGCTGGCACAAATTCAGGTGGCTGGCATGGGTCCATATGCCAGCGTGTGCTCTCAACCCTCTGACCTACCTTCAGAACATCTACTACATCAGAGAGACAGAGAGCAGAGGTCCGGAGAGATGAGAGAAGGAGAGGAAGAGACAAATGTACAGACTCCAAGAAGCTTGTAAATTTTAACAGTGTCCAGAGGTAGCCGTGGCTCTCAAAACAGTAGGAAACTTCAAGAGTGTAAGTCTTTATCACAGAGATTAACATTATACTAGAGTTTTCTACCCCGACATTTAATAAGACTTACCCTCCAATAACAACCTTTTTATCTTTCTTACAGCAGCAGAGGCCTTGTAGGTACCTGAAGAAACTTGTCCTGACATGAGAGAGATCAGGTTAATACCTAGCATGCCCGCCTCCCTGTTCTCTATTTCTGTCTCGCTCCGTTGAACGTTCAGTGATTTCACACTTCGGCAATACTACCGTGGACACAATTACTGGAGCAGCAGCCCCTGCACAACCTAGCGATACTGGCTCCCTGACATGTGAAGAGCGCCTGCCCACGAGGCTCGGTTTTTTGGCTTCTGACGCCCGGGCATGGCACGTGGCATGCTCATTACCCACTGTCCTCTGAGAATAGGTTTTGCGGCTAAACTCTATGGCTAATTCAGGCTCAGCAGCAAAGATCTGATTTGCACAAAAAATTGACTTAAAGGACCTTTTTTATTGTAATTTTGGATTAAAGTTCATGGAGGTCAATAATAGATTAACTTTATTAAGCCATTAACTTCAATGTCTTCCACACGAAAAATTTATTTTTCTTGCTTATCTGTCCAAATTATGTAAATAAGAATGAGTCAGGATAAAATTATAAGGATATTAAACCTATTAAGAATCCCTCCAAAAACATTAAAACAAAAGGTTGAGGGTCGTAAAAGTATTTTTAAACATACTTTATTTAATGTTTTTGAAAGAAGTCCTCTTTCAAAAAATCTGATAAAAAAAAATACAGTAAAAACAGTAACATTGTGAAATATTACAACAATAGCTGTTTTCTATTTTAATATAATTTACTTATACCTGTGATGGCAAAGCTGAATTTTCATTAGCCATTATTACAGTGTCTTCAGTGTCACATGATATTTCAGAAATCATTCTGTTATGCCGATTTGCTGCTCAATTTTTATTATTTATTACTGGTGCTCAGTTACTATTAATGGTACTTGCTGTTATCAATGTTGAAAACAGTTCTTGCTGCTTAAAATGTTTGTCCAAACAGTGATACATTTATTTTTGAGATTCCTTGATTAGTAAAGAATTAAGTCCCACTTTATATTAGGTGGCCTTAAATACTATGTACTTACATTTAAATTAATATTTTGCTACAATGCACTTATTGTGTACATACATGTGTTTACATTGTACTTATATTTTTAAAAATACCTATATGTAGTTACATCTGTAATTAATTTCTGTAATTACATTTATAATTACACTGCTGACCAATCCCTTACACCTTAACCCACCCTTAAACCTACCCATATCACCAAACCTGTCCCTAACCTCAATCCCACCTCAATAGCAGCAAATGTGTTTTGCAATACAATATGAACACAATAAGTACATTGTACTTATTTTTGATGTAAGTACATAGTAGTTAAGGCCACCTAATATAAAGTGTGACCAAGAATTAAAATGTCTTTACTGTCACTTTTGATGTATTTTTTTCTTGCTGAATATTTTTTTTTTTTTTCCTTTTTTTTTCAGTCTTATTTATACTCCAGACTTTTTAATGGTAGTGTATAATTTTTTCCACAAACAAGCAGGAAAAAAATAAAAATAAAAAAACTGTTTTCAATATTGATATAAAAAATAAATAAATAAAAAAATATTGAGCACCAAATCAGCATACAGTCAGCAAGTCTGTAATAAGATTAGGATGAGTACTTTTTTTTTTTTTTTTTCCCCATTTTTGTCTGACTTTTCCTTAAAGACAATTATGCATTTAGAACCACAGCAATATTTCTGAAGAAAATAATTATATATGCCAGCATTCTACAGCATATTATAGCAAGTGCTTCAGTGTGTAGTCTTTGAGAATAAACGATAATAGTGGAAATACTATCTGCTCATGGATGCTACTTTTTTTCTCAAAGCAAAGGCTTCAAAGCTGACCTGCCGCTGAACAAAGAAATGGATAAAAATGGAAGCGGGGGGAAGGGGAGTGAGAGGCGCTGTTTTTCATGTGGCCATGGGCCAGCTTTGCCTCGCCTCCTTTGAGTTCTGTCCTGACCCATGATCACCTTGAGTGGGACGGGGTCACACGAGGGGGCTTGGTGAAGTGCTGCTTAGCGCTTCTGTTTTTCCCTCTCCCTTTCTACCTATTTTTTCCCAGCCTTTTTATTCTCTTTTCTAAAGTGGCTTTTTCTCCTTGAAGGATCTCTCATGGCTACACTTACCTTTGGTTATGGACTATTGTACTGATGTAAGACCACACACAAAATTTCGCACTTTTTCTCACACACACCATCACACATACATATTTTGCTCATATACACCTTAATCCTGCTTGCTTATGCTAATGTGTTTTTTTTTTTTTTTTCCCAAGAAAGCTAAATGACAGGCCTACTGTATGTGTAATTATCAGCTTTGACAATGCTACAGTATACCATATATTAATGAAGCAGTGCCCTTTATATTACTCCTCTGACTTGCACTAAAGAAAAAACTGATAACACTTTACAATAAGGTTCCATTTGTTAACATTAGTTAACTACATTAGATAACATGAAGTGACAATGAAAAATACTTGTAAAGTTCTCAGCACATATTAATTGCAACATTTACAAAACATTATAAAACTCCAAAATTTTATCTGTTAAAATTAATTAATGGACATGAGCTAACATGAACTAACAATGAACAGTTGTTCTTGTATTACTTAACATTAACAAAGATTAATAACTACTGTAACAAATGTATTGCATTGTTAGTTAATATTAGTCAATGTATTAATTAAAATAAACTAATGAACGTTATTGTAAAGTGTTACCGAAAAACTTATAGTGAAATTAAGCATGCACCATTTATTCATCGTCGGTTTGCTAGTAGAATCTGTGGTGTGTTTTGCACTTAAATGAAGCTTCAGACTCAATGAGCTTTGATAATAGGCTAGTTCTTCATTGCAGTGTATGCACACAATTTCACATTTATCTAGAACAGAGTGCCATCTGATTTTCTTTTAGAAAAGAAATTTAAAATATAAATTAGAAATCCATACCGTTGTAGATGCTCAGTGTCTCACAAGACATAAATTATATTAATGACACAATTTTGTGTGCTTCAAGAATTTGTGTTCAATAATTTTAACACTTCAAAGATTTTGAATTAAATCGCATTTGTTAATATGGTCAGATGACAGCCCTGGTATAAATACAAACACAGAATTTAAATCTTAATCTTACAAGTTCATGTGTAAGTTATTAAATAAATAAATAAATAAATAAATAAAGTTATAGAGAGTAGGGATGACGCGATCTACCGGTATTGACGATAACCGTGATATTCAAATCATGAAATATCGACATTGTATTAATTTAGGGTGTGACGATATACCGGTATTGGCGATAACCGCAATATTTAAAATGAACAGGACACTTTTGATAACACAAGCAAATATACTACTCCAGCGGCAGTACCTGGTTGACCTCCCAGGTGGCAGTATTGCGTCTTAACGCTGACTCCTGTCAAACAAAAAGAAGACACAGCATGCGGCCACGCTACTGTGAGAAGAGCCATGTTCAATGTTATGCAGACAGTAAGTTGCCATTATTTTAGTAGTCATGGATATGGGAAACGTTACATTAACCTGTTAACAGCGGTTTCCTGTGTCCATATATTTAAATAAAGGGGTGATTATTTTAATAAGTACCGCGTTTCTACCGCGTTTCTTCACTCGCGTTTCTTCACGGGGAAGTCGTGGCCTAATGGTTAGAGAGTTGGGCTAGTAACCTGAAGGTTGCCGGTTCGATTCTCACACCGGCAGGAATTGAAGGTGGGGATTGTGAATGAACAGCACTCTCTCTGCCTTCGATACCATGACTGAGGTGCCCTTGAGCAAGGGATCGAACCCCCAATTGCTCCCCGGGCGCTGGAGCAATAGCTGCCCACTGCTCCGGGTGTGTGTTCACGGTGTGTGTGTGCGTGCGTGTGTTCACTATTCACTGCTGTGTGTGTGCACTTGGATGGGTTAAATGCAGAGCACCAATTTCGAGTATGGGTCACCATACTTGACAATACGTCACGACTTTCACTTTCACTTTCATCTTACTTTTGTATTTGTATTTGCAATCAAGTCATGGTCAATACATGTGCGTAGCACTTGATTTCTTTGTTCAAATCTTTTACACGATTAAACCAAATCTAGAAAAACTGAGCGACCACATTGCTACATTAAACTCTGTAAAATGTTAAGTTGGTCGCAGTGCCATGCGCTTAATGCCTCATCTGTAGTCATTCTAGACGCACATTAAAACTGAATTAGAAGCGCGTTAACTGCATGACTTCATTGGTGCCGGTGCAACTATAGGTTAAAGATTAAAATATGGGTACGCAAGTTAACAGGTTAAAGTATCAGTTTTGATATAAATATTTATTCATCATACTGCTGAACTTGACAATATTTTCTCTCTTGTTATTTCATAGGGAGCTTCAAAGAAGACAGAGAAAGCCAGAGTCTCAGGTCAGCTGTGACATGAAGAAGAAGAAGTGAAAATGCATGTGCCCTGTGTTTATCAGTATCCTTGTGTTCATTGTGTAAAAAGAAAAAAAAATGAATAAAGTAAAAATTAATTTGGCTGATTCCCCAAGGTTTCTATAGATATCATATGTTGATATCGTGAATTCTTTTGGCCACAATAACCATGGTGTGAAAAATCTAAAATCGTGACAGCCCTAATAGAAAGAGAGAGAGAGAGAGAGTTTTTAAAAAATGGTAAGTTAATCAATTTATAACTATTGATTAATTTTATTCAATTGAGCTGTAGATTAAATAATACATGACCGATATTTACTGCATTACAAAGTAGCCTCAGTCCACTACAATCTCTACCTTGTTTATATTTTGTCCTACTAATTGGATTATTATATACATCAATTAACAAAAATAAGCTGAAATTCATTTCAGTTAGTTTCACCGTTTGTATCACTTCGCTTGCAGTATTTCTAACAGCAATTGTCATGGCAGACGCCCCCAAAACCACTATAATTTTTTTTTTAAATAATAGTGGTTTTATGCCACGGAATGTAGTTTTAAAAGTTTTTTTAGGTGAGAATGTACTTGCAGCTATACCTCGGCCAGATCTTCTGGAATTTGCTGCTGGCTCTGATGTCTCTAGTGGTTGAACATGAGATATAATTTGGTTTGGGTAAATCTAATGGGCAGTCTTTGGTCTCATTAATCTATCATTTGATCCAGAGCAAATAGATTTGGCTTAGGGCAAAATCTCATCCACGTTATATTTTATGTAACTTTAATGCTGTATATCAGAGTGCTGCCTTTGTACTTTTGCCTGAATTGCCTAGCAACTTTTATGATGCCTGTTGTTATTGTTTATTAAATATTATTATTCAATAAATATGTTATATAAATAATAGTCATATTTAATTATAGTATTTAGTATTGGGAAACAGTGTGTGTGTTTGTGATGGTGATTTTAGTTACATTGTTCTAACATTAGATGGCGACAAGAGACTGTTTTTATGAGTGAATCAGCAGTAAAGACTTTTATATTGAAAGAGACTGAAACTGGGTTGTAAAAAAGGAAGTTATTTTTACTTTCAACAAAAGCTTGTAAGAAGCAGCCAACAAATGCACTGAGCAGCGCTGTCATCGGAAATCACCCTTAACAGATGAAAGGATAGTATGACAAAGATATCCTCAGCAGGCATTCAAACTAATGTTTTATTGTGAATATGAGATTGAGCTGAAGAATGAATGCTGTATCAGATACAGGTAATCACACTTGCTCAGTCCATCTCTCTCTCTCATAATACTCTACATAATACAGTGAGGTTTTAATATGGTAATACAATAAGTTTTCATTGAAGCAACTCAACGTTCCTTTGTTACTAGCTCTAAAATGACGTTTTTGAATTAGTAACGGATGTTTGGGCTCAGCTGTTAAACTGTCAACTTGAGATTTGAATCCATGGTGGGAGGAAGTAGTTCACACAAGAGAGGGTTTTTAAAGACACTATGTTGTTGTTTCTTATGTATTTACACACTCGTGCCGTCAAACTGGTGTATAAACACAATGTCACACTTGTAGTCGTGAGATATGGCTGTAAATCGGTATGCTGTGATTACCTACAGCCGAATCACAGCCATGCCGATGTACAGCCATATCGCATGGCTATGAATATGATATTGCTCATATTATACTTACATATTTCAATTAATTAGTGCTTTTATAAAAGGAAAAAAAAAATAAAATAAAACCTTTGACCTGTTTTAATTCACACTTGAAATTGTCATACATACATGTCATGTAGTGTGACCAACTCAAATTCTCTCAATTTTACACTGCCTAAGCAAATAGGCCAAAAACATGCACTTAGAGAATTTAAAATCTGACTGCTTTACATACAGGAATGGAAATGTTTCTATTCAAAAAGTTTAGATTTTAGCATCTAGAATACAGCTAGCATTTATCTGTGTTTATATTAAAATGCTAATGGCCACTCTGAGACTTCCCCAAAAACAAGACCAAAGTGGTTGACTCGTTCACTCCAATAGCTGTTAATCACAGACACTCTAACTGGAACACAAACAATCCACTAACCCAGCATTACTCGGCAGGCGGTAACACCTCTGCGCTCGCGCCTCACTGGTCTTTTCAGCGATAGAATCGTGCGTCAACCTTACACAAGTGCTCCATTATACAACTATCTTGTCAGACTAAGCTTTGTTCTTGATATTGATTCAGAATGTGTAACCGGTTGAAATAATGATTCCGAAATTCCCATCACTCTTCTATTGAAAGGTTGAGTAAGATGTGAAGTTAAATATGCCCTTTCATGTAGGATGGAAGGAGCTTAAACAACAAAGATGCCGCTCAGTGAGAGACTTATTAATGCATGAAGCACACTTTCAGCAGGCCCAGACTCACACAGCACACATTTCAATATTAACAACTGAAGAATTAAGCCATATTGAGGGACAGAGATGCCAAAGGCAGATGGAATTTAATTGTAGGTTTTGCACAGAGACTGTGCTCAAAAAAATGTTTCACCAACATTGTTCAGTTTATTTAAAATAATAATTTTCATTTAACACCATTATGTTAGGTTGCCCATTTAAACAATTGCATTGTGTTAACCTGACTTGAAACAGTTGCGTTTTGGTTCAACTCAATATTTTCTTTTTGAAAGAACATGTTTCAATTAAGTAGGCCAAAAATAACATTTGATGGTTGTTCAATTTACATAAGTAAATTAAGTTAATCCAACACAATTCTTTACAACCACTTTACTTAATTAATTTGAGTTAAGAGTACATAAATGATTTTACTTGTGTAACTAGGAAGTGGATTTCCCCTTCCCATCATGCTTTGCACAGGGCTGGATAAGGAGAGTAAATCTTGAAATAAAATGTTATTTTAGGCTTTTTTTTTATTTTTATTTTTATTTTTTATTAAGATGATCAAATTGGGAGATTTGTTAATGTTTAATGCTCTTTATGTTTGTATTTAAAAGAGTTTCGGGTATGTTAGTGTTTTTGGGGGTTACCACTGTGGTAAAGTGTAGAGCATGTGCTTGGGTTGAGGACCTACTAACTTGACTCAAAGTTGTTTTAATAATAATAATAATTAAAAAATAAAAATAAAAATAAAAATATAAAAAAACTACTTTGGGCATGCCATGGATGTATCAAAACCATCTTATGCTATGCCTAACAAGTTGGTTAATGCCAAAAGTTAAGTAAATCCAACGTTTCATTTTTTTGAGTGTAGAATGTCTGCCTAATAATTTATTTTTCCAGTTAAATGTTTTAGTTTGAGTTCAACAAGCATAAAAAATCACTTCATCAATGTATCAATTTCATTTAAACTATATTTGAACAAACTGAGCTGGCCCAACTCAATTACATTTCATCGCATGAATTTGTTTTTGTTTTTTTGTTTTTTTTGAGTTGGGGCTACACATACAGATGCATCTCAATAAATTAGAATGTCGTGGAAAAGTTAATTTATTTCAGTAATTCACCTCAAATTGAGAAACTCGTGTATTAAATAAATCCAATGCACACAGACTGAAGTAGTTTAAGTCTTTGGTTCTTTTAATTGTGATGATTTTGGCTCACATTTAACATGAGGTAGTCAATATATATATATATATATATATATATATATATAATACACAGCCCAGCCCAGCTTAGCCCCCCTTAGCCATCATGCATTATCTCAGTACCATCATCGGCACCCCGAGTTCAAATTCATTTTCTGCTGATAGGGCTGATAAGCCCATATTGGCTTTCACAGTGGCATTTTCTTTTTCAGCACAGCAGGAGCAGCAGGAAAAACGGAAAGAAGTGCCGAGTCCCCTGATTCAGCTCAGGAAGACATTTCGAATTTGGAGAATAACCTGCGGCCTGGAGCTGATATGAACATAGCCCTGGGAAAAATAGAATGAACCTGAGACTTTAACCACCATCTCTTAATGGACATTAGATAGAGGGTCTGCTCTTTGGATAGTGCACATCTCCGTGCGCGTGTGTGTATCACGCCTCAAGCCCATCATGTTTCCACGTGTCCGCGCCTTTATCCACGCACGCATTTGTAGCGCTAGTGTCTTTGCGTTCGCAGATCATTGAGCTTTCGACTCTATTAAAGCCGCGGTACGTTCGACTCTCATCGCCTCCGGCTGCTACAGTCTTTCCTGCCATCTCCCATCAGTGGCGCGTGTGAGGAGCGTTCACGCACGCGGCTGCACATTTGCCACGCTCTGCTCTAGAAACATGACATTTGACTGCGCTTTGCTACAATAGAACAAATAGCACCGCCGAGTCAACACCACGCTTCCACCCCCTGAATCGCTGAGTAGTTGATTAAATTTGTTCTTGACTTATCACAGCCTTCACTTGCTTCTATAGAGACATAGAAAGAAAGGGAGAGACAGATAGAGTGTGAGAGAGAACATATTTATTTAGATTTATTCTGCCTTTTACACCTCAAAGCGCAGCTAATACTGCATGTGCTAAAGGGAGGAAAGGTTATAGACATAATGTGGTAAGTGTGCATATGTTTTTGTTGGCTTGACTCTCGTGATCTTCGGCAAAAAATAAAAAAAATAAAAAAATAAAAAAAGCCGAGTGCAGTTTTTCTCTCCTTTACGAATGTTGCTTGCCAGATGATATCTTGGGTAAAAGCCAAGACAGACTGTGTGATATCACTCGCCTTTTATGTCAGACTGTATGATGTACATCTCAGATAAGACTTTGGTCACGACTGACAGTGTTCACTGGCCGTTTTACATTACATTTTCACATCTTCATTGACATGCAACACTGAAATGGTGCCACACAGTTAGAAATGTTTGGTCTGGAAAACAGAAGTCTGTCAAGAAATGACTTCTGAGGTAGTTTTGAGAATAACGTGATAGGAATGTTAATCAACCAAATTTTTATTTAGCATATAGAGAAGCTACATTTTCAACATTTTAAATGAGTATGAAAGGCTGCACTTAACCGGCAAAGTTGAAACCCTTGTTATAGCAACAACTCCTTAACAAATGGAATTGTACCAGCTTCTTTTAACCATGCTATAGTCCAACCACTGTTAAAAAAAAATCATCTTGATCAGCATGATCAAGAAAAAGTAGTGTATTCTCAGATTTCATCTTGCTTGAGTACTTTTAATATTTTTGACACATTTCAGTCTGGGTTTAGAGAATTTCATAGTACTGAATGCCCTGTTGAAGGTTACTAATGATATTTTACTTTCCCTTGACTCTGGTTCTTGCTGTATCTTAATCATGCTTGATTTAAGTGCAGCATTTGATACAATAGATCATGACATCCTTCTTCATAGACTTGATCAAGTAGCTGGTTTTCAGGGATCTGTGCTGAACTGGTTTGCTTCCTACCTTAAGGACAAATCTTTTTCTGTGAATTTGGGCAATTATTTCTCATCTCAGGCTCAAATTTCCTATGGTGTTCCACAGGGCTCTATTCTGGGTCCTCTCCTTTTCTCCTTATATATGCTTCCACTTGGTTATATTTTTCAGAAACATAAATTATCATATCATCTTTATGCCGACGACAATCAACTTTATTTTCCTGTTAAAAACAGTAACTGTTCTAACTGTGCTCTGTTTGCATGTCTTCAGGACATTAAATGCTGGATGGACTTGAATTTTTTTACAGTTAAATAATGATAAAACTGAAATAATGGTTTTTGGTCCAACAGCTGTGTCTTCTGGCATTGTCAAGCAGCTTGGCCCTCTGTCATCAAATGTACGTGATCGTGTTAGAAATCTTGGCATTGTCTTTGATCCTATGTTGTCTTTTGATAAGCAGATTAGTACTGTTGTGAAAATCAGTTTCTTTCAATTAAGATCAATTGCTAGAATCAAGAAGATGCTTTCCATGAAGGAACTTCAAACTGTAATTCATGCGTTTATAACTTCAAGGTTGGATTACTGTAACTCACTTTATCTGGGTTTGCCTAAATCATCTCTGAACCGATTGCAATTGGTGCAAAATGCGGCAGCCAGATTATTGACTGGCACCAGAAAACGTGAGCACATTACCCCAGTTCTCGCTTCTCTACACTGACTCACGGTTAAGTTCCGTGTTGATTTTAAGATTTTGCTCTTTGCTTTTAAAGCTTTACATGGTTGTGCTCCCCGGTATATTTGTAATCTCCTCATTCCACATTCCACCTCTAGATCTCTTTGGTCGTCTAGTCAATTTCTTCTCTCAGTCCCTCATTTACATTTTAAAACTAAAGGCGACCGGGCTTTTGCTGTGGCAGCACCTAGGCTCTGGAAGTCTTCCCCTCCACATAAGCTCTTCCCCTTCTATTTCTTTGTTTAAATCTGCTTTGAAAACCCATTTTTATTCTGTATGTTTTAATTCTGAGGGTGTAAATTTTATTTGTCCCTTTGTTTGTCTTGATTGGGTATGTTTTTACTTTGTTTTATATTTGTTGTACAGCACTTTAGTTGCAACTCCTGTTGTTTTTAAATGTGCTTTATAAATAAATAAATAAACTAAACATAGCAGTTGATTGACAGGTTAGTAGGCATTTCTTTACTTCTGTTGGAATACATTCAACCAAATGAGCATTTACACTTCAAATGCGGTCACTGGGGGTTGGCAATATACCGGTCAACATGATAAATGATTAGGAATTTTATATTTAATAAGCTTGAGAATGTTTTGTTTTGTTTCAGGTCCTTTTGACCCGGAAAGGTTTTCTTATTCCAGAAAATTCTGGTTAATATTGTCACATTGGAGTAAAACCTACTGGCTTTGCTCACACGGGGTATAGCAACTTTGCAAAACAATTTGATAATTTTACTGTTCTAATTTATTTATTTATTTTCCCCCACCTTGTTACACTTCAAAAGAAAACACTGACAATTTATTATAATTTTTCTACATAATAATGTGTTCAATCTTTTTATCAGCTTGTTTTCTTTCAATTAGTACAGGTTTTGTATTTCTTTTTGGAACTGATTAACCGTAGGCCTTAATCTGGTTTATGCACCTCAGTTTTTAAATTATTCACAAATAATGTTTTTTTTTTTTTTTCCCCCCACTCAAAAGTGGAGGTGCATATACTTCCAAAAAGGATACAAAACCTATGCTAATTGAAAGAAAAAAAAATGACAAAAGGATTGAATTCAAGATTTCATGGTAACAATGCATAATGAGAGATTTACAAGTGATTTTTGACCAGGAACACCAAATTAGGTAAGGATTTTCAGCATAGTACAAGGGCTCATGGTCACATGCACTTCTGACCACCTCTGAATGTTGTTAAAAAGTGTACAGGTAAAAAGTGTACAAGCAAGTTTTGGCCTGCAATTTAGCATTGTACACTTGATCAAATGCTATGATGAGATAGGTCAATTTTTTTATTTTTTTTTTAGTTATTTATTTATTTTTTTAACGGTAGGTGTAAATACACTAAACAGTTAAAAACTGCAAACTGTGCCCAACAACAACAAAATCTTTTAAAATGCCTTTAGTGGCATCTCCCTCAAGTGAAAGGTCATGCTTGATGGAGACAGAGGCTGCTTAACTTTAATCAAACCTCTCTGTGTGTGCGTGTGCCTGATAATGTTATCTACATGTGGTAAAGAGACACATTCATCAATAGCATTTGGGTGTAGGGGTTGATAAAACACATATACCACTGTGAAAGAATACTTGTTTTTGATAGAATTGCCAGCAAAATGAAATGATTAAATGAAGTAGCTTTAATCAGGGAGTTATGAGAGCTCAGCATGGAGTCTCTGTGCCATGGTAGGAATTAATTGGCACAACTGAGCTGTACCTCATATTACAGTTGCTCTTTCTCTCTCACACACATGCACAAAGAAAGTTTTAAGACTACAAACCTTTACTGACTGGATAGAACATCAAACAAGTCTGTATGTGTGTTTGCAAACATATTTTAAAGGCTAAACACAGTTAATACGTGAAGTTTGTCGGCCCCATGCGTTTGTGTGTGTTCTCAACACAGTTTGCCGTCATTTGTGTGTGAGCTTTCCTGAGCATTTGGTAACGAACCATCTGAACAGAAAACAGTTGGATCCTCTAAATGAGTTTATGTGCCACGCATTGTTTGGATATGCCAGATGTCAGTGTTTCTCACATAAGCCATACTCTAAGATATGCTTGTGCGGTAATGAATCTAGCAACGGCTCCCTCACTTTTCATGCTGGAATAGACAGAATAGGAAGTCTGAGGTGGCACAGCATGGGTGTGTAAAATAACAACACATCTACCTACTGGTATACATAGCATCTGTCACTTAATACTTCATAAAGTTATATTCTGTGATTCTTAAACTTGGATAAATGGTACATGTTTGAAAAGAATTCAAAATATGACTCTATATGGCAACACACTTGGCACTTTCAAGGAATAAGGTACAATTTGGTGTCCCATTTGTCAGAGTCCCTTTTTTTCTTCTTCTTCTTCTTCTTCTTCTTCTTTTTTTATGTTGAGCTTCTCAACAATTAAAACCATACAACTTCATGTTTAACCGAATTAATAGCTAAATTTAATTACCAAAAGTACAACATTCCTTGTCAAACCATTTGGACCCTTTCTATAGTGTCCAGGGAGGACAAGTAAACATTCTCATAATTTTTAAACAATAAAAGTAATAATTTTTACATAAATTATAATGTTGACTGCACTTATCAAACTCAACTTGCAACCCTTCAAGCAAGAAAAATGACAAACGAATATTTTGCTTTCACATCTACTTGTAAAAGAAAAAAAAAAAAAAAAAAGGTAAGGCTTTAGATTACAACCCGCAATGTGCTGCATAAGTAAACCGAATTTGCAGTGTAACTTTTTTGTAATTATAGTGTACCTATTCAGTACCTCCGTGTAGGTATAAGGGAATAATATGTGAAGTTTAGGGAATACAGGGGTAATAACCTGTAAAATTACAAATTATTTCTACTGTAAGTATTTTGAAACTAAGAGTACCTATTCTAATATTACGTAGTATGTAGGCTATACAACAATCTTATATTTACAAGCGATTTAGCAAAAACATACACTGTGTTGGCCTACTTTTTAAACACGCTGGGTTATTGTTTCAATCCAAACGATCGGTTGAGACTGTTACATTAGAAAGCTGACTTGGTTTGACCCAATTTGGGTTGACATCAGTAATAAAAGTAACCCGACGATCCTGGGTTAGACAGTGTTGCCAAGTCCGCGGTTTTCCCGGGGAATCCCCCTCGAAACGTGACTGGGCTAGTTTTGAGTAGCAATTGGTTAGGAATGTGGAGGTTCAAACGCGAACGGTTCTGTGTGCGACGTGTCTGCGGTGCTTATAGAAGGAAACATAGGGAAAAAAATAATAATAATAATAGAAGCGCAGACGAGGGACAACTTTGAAACTGTCCGAACTGTGTTAGTTTAAAACTGGAGCAGTGAATGTGGTGATCGGGTAACAGCTTGAATGGTGCCAGAGACGAGTCTATCCGTGTTTGCGGCGCTCATGACAGGAATGTGTGTCGAAAACACAATAAAACTAATCGAAGCGAAGAGGAGAGAGATTTTTAAAAACTGCCTGGAATGTGTTCCTTCAAAACTGGAGGGTTTTGTCAGAGTGTGTTCTCACCATAGGCGTAAATCCCTACGGGGGGGACAGGAGGAAAACAAAATAAACGCAAAAAAGCGTTTTAAGTTCAGAAATGTTTTGATTCCCCCCTCCCTTGCCTCACAGTGGTTTGGTCCACTGCCTCGATACACTCAGGACACGAGCCCGGTGGGAGTGGTGTTGCCAAGTCTGCGGTTTTCCCGCGGAATTGGGCTACTTTTACGCGCTTTCCGCGGGATGTTTTTCATGTCCGCGGGTTGGAGCGACCCCAATAACGTGATATTTAGCCCGTGGAAAGCGACATTTATCAGGGGAACCTCACCAATCATTTTATCAGGGGAACCCCCGATTGGGCTAGTTTTGGGCTAGTTTTGAGGAGCAATTGGGCGGGTTTTGCTGTGAAAACCTGGCAACCCTGGCTGGGAGAGACCATTAAAGTTCCTTAGTAGTTGTGTGTAAGTAATTAGGCTGTCAATGCTATTTTATTCTCTTTAAACATCGGGTGAAATTATTCTTTCTCTTTAATACAGATGATGCTGGATCATTAATAAATTAGTCATTACAAAAAATAATGATATCCAAATGTATTTTCTATGAGCAATTTATAAGGTTACCAAGCTTAACACCGTAGATTGTCACCCACTACAACTAACACAGCGATAAACCTGTGTGTGAACTGATATTAGGCTAATATTGTAGACCTGTAAGTGGCAGGCTTAATGCGGTTGAATATCTAAAGAGACGTACTCGGTCCCAGACGAAACCTAAAATACTTTGGAGGACGCAAAATAATCATTATAATATGACCGCGTGGTGAACCATATGAACCGAACTCATATTTAAACACGGTCTCCATGCTGTTTACACATGCTGTGTACACATATCTATCCTTACAAGTACAATTTTGGCTGTATTATTTGTGTCCCCTTCAAAAATTGCTCTTGAGAAATTTTATGTTTCTTGTCCCTCCCTACTGTTAGATGAAATTTACGCCCCTGGTTCTCACAACATTGAGTGGCGATTGAAACCGGTAACTGTGAACTAAGTTAGTAATAATGGTGCTTGAGGACGTGGATCAAGACGGTAAAATCAAAGACGGTAAAGTCCTGTCAGTTCGCTATAATACAGTTTAATATTGACTTTCAGTGTTTATTACTGTGTGTTTATTGACGCGATAGTTTGGCCATAATAGTTTAACTTCGTCAGTGGGTGAAAAACATGAACAAAAAACTTAAATGTGTTCTTAAACAGGCTTTTCAAAAGAATTTGGTTTAACTGTATAAGCGATATAAGTATGGAGTTGTTTTGCTTTTTTTCTGAACTGGTGTAATAAATTTTTATATTTTATTATCTGTTGCCTGTGTTGTTACTGTTGTCATATTGTGTGTGATTTTAATTTAAAAACCCAAATGTCAAATAATATTTGAATTAAATAAAACAGTCACCATGTTTATTGATATATTAGCTGATATATAATGTATGACCTACTGTATAAACAATTGTTTCAGAGTGATTTGTTGTAGCCACTTACCCTGTAACTACATGGAACAAGGAGGTAACAAAGCACCACTTTAATTTACAACCCGCAACTGTTGTATTTACCCTGTAACTACATGGAATAAGGGGGGAACAAAGCACCACTAATTTACAACCCGCAACTGTTGTATTTACCCTGTAACTACATGGAATAAGGGAGGAACAAGTTGGGCTTTAACACAGAACAAATGTATATTTGCACAGTAATTATAGAGAAAATATTGCACTAGTTTTAATTTAATTGTTTGATGGCCAAATTAAACTTTTTTTTTTTTTTTTTTGGCTATGAAAACATCACAGTATACATCTACTGAAATACAAATGTACAAATGTATCGTATTTTTTTTTTTTCTGTGAATAACTGGAAAGAGGTAAGCTTGTCTTAAGCTGCATTGAACCTTGATGGTATATCATGCAAAGTTATTTGGTGATAGTGGTGTTGGGAAGTTGCTGAGATCAATGAATAAGCTTTCATAAGGTAAGTACTTGTGAATTGTAAATCATAGCTGAAACTCATTAACTCATTTCACTAGATGTCCAGTTTTGTTGTTCAGTAATCTCCATCATGTTTCCTTTAATATTAGAATGTTTAAAAAATACCTAGGCCTATAATAAAATACCAGTATAAAATTATATATATATAAAAAATAAATAAATAATAATAAAAAAAAGTATTGTCTTTCTAAATCACTCATAAACATAAGATTATTGTTTAGGCCATACCACGTAATATTAGAATAGGTACCCCTTAGTTTCAAAATACTTACAATATAAATGATTTGTAATTTTACAGGTTGTTACCCCTTTATTCCCCAAACGTTGCATATTATTCCCCTATACCTACACTATAATTACAAAAAAGTTATGCTGTAACTTCAGTTTACTTACGCAGTTCTTTGCAGGTTGCATATCTGGTTGTTACCCCCTTATTACCCAAATGTAACACAGTGTTCCCTTATACCTACACGTACGTTCTTTATAGGTACACTATAATTACAGAAACGTACACTGTAAATTCAGTATACTTACATAGTTCTTTGCGGGTTGCAATCTAAAGCGTTACCAAAAAAATATATGACTTAAGTCTCAGACCCTAATTTGTACCCTATTCATGAAAAGGGCCACACACGCTCTGAAGAGCGGTGTCTCCTTGACTTACTGTGGCACAAAAGTGTCATTCATTTTAGCAACATTGGAAGTTTTGTGCTCCATGCTGACAACAATAACAACCCTCAAGCATTGCAGGTTACTTAGCACCTCTTCTGTTTCAATTAGCGTAGCTTCTTTCAAACACTCCCCTCTTTCTATCCTTCATCTCACACACTCAAGGCTAAAATTCTATCAATTTTTAACCTCACAGCACCTGCGATTTCCCAGTACTTTTAGAGCTGTAGAACTCTTCCCAAAATACACATTTCCTAATTGCAACACTGTAAAGGCAGTCTGTAATATAATGCATTTCACATGCCCAAAGACATTCTGCTGCGTAGTAAGGTGAGGACTTTAATTTCTTCACTAAAGTAGGCCAGCAGTCTATCATTAGCATAACGGCATCTATCTCATACCAGTGATTACTCTGAATTTAGACCCTGATGAAAAGCCTTTTCTATTCAGATTATGGCCCAGGACACTTAAAAAGAACCATGAAATATGAACCTAAAATCCAAGATGGTGAGGAAACGTGGAAATGTTTGAGAAACGAGGACTTAACTTAGACTGTATCTTAGTAGCTGTTTGACCTGTTTTATAAGCTGTAAAAAAGTCACTCTTCTGGAAGTATAATCTGACTAGAAGCAAATACAGTCTCTAAAAATGAATGACATGCTGTTATAATGAAGGCCTTACATATTAACTATCAGTATTCAGTATAGATTTCAAAGTGCGGAAAGTGATTTATGATTTCCTTTTAACGCAAATTTGAGTACTTTCACATTTCTAAACTGTGTTAATTCGTAACCTGACCCGCAATTCCTCAAATGTACAGTCAGCCCTTGAACCGTCAAATTATAAATGCTTTTAAACTTATGACTTTCCAATCACTTTTTCCAACTGGAATTCTTAATTTTCACACAGATGGCTACTTCAAAAAAAACATTCCTATGCAGATGAGGCTTTTCCTAATTACCATATATTAAATATGCTAGCCATTATGTCAGTAAGCAAGGTGTGTGTATGGGACTTTCATGATTCTTCAATGTCAAGGTTTATTATAGCTATTATTATTTTTATTTTATTTTTTGGATGGCTAGTCTTTCTCTATCTCTCTCTCCCTTTCTCTCCTTCCCTGTCGTCTTGCGTGAGGGTCAGTACTGTCACTGTAATCAGATCATCTTCATTTATCCAGCTCTAATTGTGAGACTCACACCCTGTGGCTAAATTAAATCATTTCTCCCTTTCTAAACCTGCAGTAATTATGCACCTTTGAATTATTTATAGGACAAGTATAGATATAATAATTTTTAATCAACTTTCAGATGGTGAGGGATGGACAGCAAAGTGTATGTGTGTGTGTTTATATGCGTGTCACCGTTCGAAACCTGATGCTCCAGCTTTCTCTCCTCACTTCCTGTGTGCCGTTGTCATGGCAATGTGTGTGTGTCAACACAGAGTTTGATTTCCTCTGACTAATTTGGCTAATTAATGTGTGACTGTTGCACTGTGGGATGTGCAGCCTTGTGCATGCATCTCTCTGAGGACATATAATCCCAGGGCTAGCTGCTGTTCCATTAGTAGAAGCTGTTGTGCTTCTACCTCTCAAATGTTTCTAACATGGGAAAAGGAGAGTCTTTGGCCCAAGCTATTTCACGAATTATGAACAGTTTACCCTGTTAGTTGCATTAATACTGTCAGTGGTTTTCGTTCGATAAATGGAGCTTTCGCATTAAAATGTACGCCCTTGCCACATAATTTTATTCACAGCTACTTATTTCAGTCAAGGTATCAGAGTTGGTAAAAATTCTGAATTCAATAATTGGATCCCTTGTCAATTCATGAACTGGAATTTTAATTGAATAGGCTGTTGAATGTTGATACGGATCAGAATGACAAGAATCTGAATTTTCTGATTCACAATTCAAAGAAATTTAACAAAGTCTGATAGAAATTCCATTAGTCCAACACATGTTTTGTGACAAAACATAATATCAGAAATTTTAATTTGATGTGCCTATTTTTATATAGTGTATGGATTAAATTAGAGAATTCTAGGAAAATTAATTTAGTGTAAAAATATACCAAATGATATTTTCATAAATACTTCATATATACTCTACAACCTTTGATATACTTTTTATTAAAATATTTTGACATCTATTTTTTTTTTATATACACTACACTTCAAATGTTTGGGTTCAATAAAGTTTTTAAAGAAAGAAATACTTTTTATTCAGCAAGGATGCATTAAATTGATCAAAAGTGACAGCAAATTCATTTTTTAATGTTACAAAAGATCCCCATTTCAAATAAATGCTGTGATTTTTACATTTCTAGTCATCAAAGAATTCTGAAAGAAATGTATTAATGAAGACTGCTGAAAATTAAGCTTTGAAATCATAGGAATAAATTACATTTTAAAATATTAAAACAGAAGTAAAATAAATTGTCATAATATTTCACAGCAATGCGGTTTTACTGTACTTTTGATCAAATGCAGGCTTGGTGAACATATGAGACTTGTTAAAAAAATCATCCCCAAATCTTAATTTGATTCTAAATAGTGTACAAACCTGCAAAACACACATTTCTGTTGAGCTACATAAATTATATTAACTACTTGGCCTACAATAATTTACTATACAGTATAATATGCAATGAAAACAGCCATCAGAACATCAATGATGTATATGGTGAACCACTGTAATAATAAATAAATGACCAACAGTATGTTCAACTTACATTTTTCACACATGCTCAAATCTTGCTGTTAGAACATCTAACTACATTTTCCATTCTCTAGGGATCAATCTCAAATGTTAAACACATAGTTTCTGGTAAACACACTGTCTGAAACAACAGCCACAGAATGTCCTGCTAAAGTTCAGCATCTGAGTTAGTTTCAGCTGTCCATTTTTTACTCTAATACTCTCCTGTTGGGCCACTGTGGCTAAAGTTGTGCTGTCACCTGTGGTACTGGAGATTTCAGCTTCCCAACCATTAACATTTCAGCTGGTGAGGGACCATGTAATAGCTGCAGGCCAAGAGTGCTGGGTAAGGATCATGATTCTTCAGCAGTATAGCCTTGATTGTTTTCACAACCCTCATTACTTTGGACAAAGTATAGTTACTGGTTATACAGTGTGCAGAAAAAGGCTGAAACTCAGCTCATAAGAATTGTGGACCATTATTACTTATTACAATCTCTGGAGAAAATATCCTTCAGTGGCCTGGATTACACCTTCAGCTATGTGATGCACCTAAAGTAATAGTCAATGACCGAAAACGGTTGCACCGTTTTAAGAACGACAACATTACCCTGGGCTACCTAGATAATATGGATAACATCATTGCCTCTGATTAATTTGACTAAACAAATATCACATACTGTAAAACTTCATGCACAAATTCATTTCTAAAAACCATCTTATATTCAAAACATGCTGCTTCTGTGGCCTACAAAGAGATTTTCAGAAAGAGGAAATGAGCAAGTCGTGTTTAGATTTTGATTTGTTTTCCAAAATCATGACAGGACCAGTGTAAGCTGCTCATCATGTTGGGCTTTATCTTTCCACACACTAACAAATCACCCGCATGGCAGATCACCCCTGTTAGTCCATCTAAGAGTTGAGACATGCATCTCTGGAAGAGTTCTGGACTAGAGCTGATGCCAAAGGGTAAGAGCAGAGCCAAATGGTGTGATACTCTCATGCCAGAAGAATGTGCCAGAAGCTGGACTGTGCATCTAACTTTGAAAAAAAAAAAAAAAAATTCTCCATTCCACTGAGCCAGTAATTGTGCTACTGATGGTAATATATGCAGCTCTCTGCACAATGCTTCACTGAGCTTAGTTAGATCAACACATATTCAATTTTTTTTCCATTGGGCTTAACCTGCACACCATTCTGTTGGCCATTCTATCCTTTAAATTACTCTCATTTGTTGTATATGCTCTAGTTCCTCCTTATATTTTCCCCCAATGGAATTTGCACTCTGCACAGGGTTGTGACTGCATGACAAACCATCAGCAAAATATGTACTGTAACGGGCTGAAGAATCACACGACAAGGAAATGACAATAAAGGCCCCGAAGGGTGCGTTTATTGGTGAGATGTGTCGTGCCGATGTGTCTTGGTGAGGTGAACCCGTGCTCCGAGATCCGCTTCCGTGGTCAATCCAAGTGTCCAGGTGCTGGGTGTCCGTGCTGTGCTCAAAAGTCGTGGCTGGCCGGTCACACACTGCTCTCTGGAACGTAAACAGAGGAAGGTTAGTATCAGCTCGTCTGGAGACATGTCTCACCCGTGTGTGTGTGACTCGGCGGCTTTTGTAGCTGTCTCTTGATGAGTCTCAGCTGTGACCGGCCAGCCTGTGCAGATTGCTTGCAGGTGTGCCTCTTCTGTTTCCAGGGCGACGCTGATGAGTGCTCGGGACACGCGTCACACTCCCTCCCCCTAAGTGTCGTCCTGGTCCCGCGGGACAACGGGGAGATTGGGGTCGGGTGGGGAGTGAACCCTGACAGACCTGCGAAAGCTGCCCAAATCCGCGAGAGCCCGTCGGCGTTAGCGTTGGCCGTCCCCGCCCGATGTCGCACAGTGAAGTGGAAGTCCTGGAGCGCCAAGAACCAGCGAGTCACTCGGGCGTTCGTGTCCTTGGCCCGGGCCATCCACTGTAACGGAGCATGGTCAGTAATGAGCGTGAACTTTCTGCCAAGGAGGTAATACCTGAGCTCCAGGACTGCCCACTTGACGGCCAGCGCTTCCTTTTCGACGGCCGCGTAACGTTGTTCCGCTGGGGTCAGCTTCCGGCTGATGTAGATCACCGGGTGTTCCTCACCGTCCTGCACCTGGGAGAGGACGGCTCCCAACCCGGTGTTGGAGGCGTCCGTCTGCAACAGAAAGGGGCAGTTAAAGTCTGGGGCTCGCAGTACCGGCTCCGTGGTGAGTGCTGCCTTTACTCGCTGGAACGCCCCCTCTTCGGTGGGACCCCAGGAAACCTTCTCCGGCTGCCCCTTCCTGGTCAGGTCTGTCAGGGGAGCTGCTAAGGAGGAGAAGTTAGGGATAAAACAGCGATAGTAACCCGCCAATCCCAAAAAGGCCCGGACCTGGGTTTTTGAGGTGGGCCGTGGTGCCGAGAGGATTGCTGCCACCTTCTTCTCCTGAGGTTTGATGAGGCCCCGGCCCACCTGGAAGCCCAAGTACTTAGCTTCGTAGAGGGCCAGGTGACATTTTCTGGGATTGGCGGTCAGTCCAGCCCGGCGCAGCTCGACAAGCACCCTCCGCAACCGCTCCAAGTGATCCTCCCAGCTCTCCGAGTGGATGACGACGTCATCCAAGTAGGCCGCCGCATAGGACTGGTGGGGCCTCAGCAGGATGTCCATCATCCGCTGGAAAGTGGCTGGGGCCCCGTGCAGGCCGAAGGGGAGAACCCTGTAGTGCCAGTGGCCACTGGGAGTCGAGAAGGCGGTCTTCGGTTTGGCCTCTTCCGTCAATGGCACCTGCCAGTAGCCCTTGGTAAGATCTAATGTGGAGATATACCGGGTTCTCCCCAGACGATCCAGCAGCTCGTCTACTCGTGGCATCGGATAGCCGTCAAACTCGGAGACCTCGTTGAGGCGGCGGAAGTCGTTGCAAAAGCGGAGGGTGCCATCCGGTTTTGGGACCATGACGATGGGGCTGGACCAGGGGCTGCGCGAGGGCTCTATTACCCCTAACCTCAGCATCTCCTGCACTTCCTCCTCGATGGCATGTCGCCGAGCCTCCGGGACCCGGTAGGGCCGCTGCCTGACAATGGTTCCGGGTGGTGTGCGAACATCATGTTGGAGAACGTGGGTCCGCCCAGGGAGTGGGGAGAACACATCAGAGAATTGACCGACCAAATGTTGCAACTCCTTCTTTTGGGCAGCCGATAGGTGGGGGTTGACGTCGACAACCACGGGGTCAGTGGTGGCCAGAGCGGCCAGCTGGGTCCTAGTCCCGACCCATCGCTTTAGGAGGTTGATATGGTATAGTTGATCCTCTTTTCTTCTTCCGGGCTGCCGCACCCGGTATGTAACGGGCCCCACTCGCTCGGTCACCGTGTAGGGTCCTTGCCACTTAGCGAGGAATTTGCAGGCGGCCGTCGGAACGAGGACCATGACATGATCTCCTGGCTGGAACTCCCGTGGCTGGGCTGCCCGGTTGTAGTGGCGTTGTTGGGCTTGCTGGGCTTTCGTGAGGTGCTCCCGGACTAATGGCATGACCCTGTCGATCCTCTCCCTCATCTCACAAATGTGTTCGATGGTTGACCGATGGGCGGCCGGCTGTTGTTCCCAGGCCTCTTTCGCGACGTCGAGTAGGCCGCGAGGTTGACGCCCAAACAAGAGCTCAAAGGGGGTGAAACCGGTAGAAGCCTGGGGCACTTCTCTGATGCCAAAGAGGATGTAGGGCAGCATCTGATCCCAGTCCCGCTTGTCATCAGCGGCCACCCGACGGAGCATCTGCTTCAATGTCTGATTAAAACGCTCGACCAGCCCATCGGTTTGAGGATGGTAGACTGTGGTGCGCAGTTGTTTCACCTTTAGGAGGCGACAGAGGTCTGCCATCATCCGGGACATGAACGGGGTGCCCTGGTCGGTTAAGATCTCTGTGGGGATGCCAACTCGGCTACATAGGAGGAACAGCTCCTGAGCGATAGCTTTGGATGTGGCCTTGCGTAGGGGAATGGCTTCTGGGTAGCGAGTGGCGTAGTCCACTATCACGAGGATGTGTTCGTGGCCCCGGGCGGACTTCGGCAGCGGCCCGACCAGGTCCATCCCTATTCGCTCGAAGGGCACCTCAATGATGGGTAACGGGATCAGCGGACTGGGGGGGAGGGGTGCGCGGCGATGTCTGCTGACACGTCGGACAGGCTTGACAAAACCGTTTCACCTCAGCATCCAGACCTGGCCAGTGAAAACGGTCTCGGATACGCTGGATAGTGTTTCGTGCCCCCAGGTGGCCAGCCATCGGATGCGAGTGTGCCAGCTCCATCACGGTTTCTACCTTCGACCGCGGCACCACTAACAGTTTTTTTTCCTCCCCCCTCCGGGGTGCGACACAGTAAAGCAGGCCATTCTGGACAACAAAGTGGGGAACTGGATGCGGCGGTGGCTGTGCCTCTTTTCCCTCGATCACCCTCACTTGTGTCCAGCAGTGTTTCAACCGTTCGTCCCCGAGTTGTTCCTTGGCAAAGGCCCCACCTCCCGTAACCTGTTGGAACACATCATAGAAAAGGTTAGCGGATTGAGAGGGGGACTCACCGTCTTTGGCGCTGTCTGACGCTAGTAGGACGGGGTGCCGTCGGGGACCTCGGTTGAACTTCAGTCTTCGGCGGTTCCCGGCAGGGCTGGCAGGCTGGGTGGCGGCGGCGAGCAGGCGGTCAAAACCCGGCCAGTTTCTCCCGAGTAGCACGGGAACGGGCAAATCCTTCACGATCCCCACCTCGACGGACCAGGAGCCTGGGGCGGCCGATATGGTGACCTGCCGAGCGGGGACCTGGCGAGTGTCACCATGCACACACGTGATGGGTAGGCGGGCTTTAGACTCTACCCGAGGGGGAAACACTGTCGGCTGCACCAGGCTGACCGCGCTGCCCGAGTCCAGGAGTGCCTGGTAGGGTCGTCCATTCACCTTTATTTCCACCCGTGGTGCTTCCAACGGTGGTTCATGGTGGACGATGCAACCTGCCAGCCAGGCCCGATGTGGTGAAGGGGGAGGATCCGTGGGCATCGGCTCATCCTGGGGCCCGGGTACCGCCGGCCTGCTCACTGGTCGCGAGATGCCCTCCGGCGAGCGTCGCTCCTGGGGCACCCTTCGGGGAAACGGCGGCGCTCGCTCCCCAGCCTCCCGACGGTGGGCCGCCTCCGCCAGCTCGATGGCCTCCACCAGATCTCCGACGGTGAGCGGGTTCCGCATTCCTGCCGCTTGCCGAAGCGAACGAGGAAGGGCACGGAGGAGACGATCAACGACGACGCGCTCGGCTACTTGTGCGGCGCTGGGGTCCCCGGTGAGTAGCCAGTGTCGTGCGAGGCGGGAGAGGTTGGCGGCTTGGGCGCGGGCTGGCAACCGGGTGTTATACTCCCAGTCGTGAAACATTTGTGCTGCCGCGATGGGTGAGAGGCCCACGCGGGACAGGATCTCTTTCTGAAGTTCCTCGTAGGAATCCCTCAGATCCGCCGACATTGAGAAATAGGCCCGCTGGGGTTCCCCCGTCAATAACGGTGCCAGCACGCGTGCCCATTCCTCCAGTGGCCAGTCCTCCTGGGTCGCAATAGCCTCAAACATCTGTAGGTAGCTTTCCACATCGTCGTGGACAGTCATCTTCGGCACGAGCATTGTGGCCCGAACGCGGGGGTCGGGCAGCGGAACCCGCTGGGCAGCATCGGTGCGGAGCGCAGCGATCTCGCGCTCGGTCTCTCCTTGTCGGGCGGCCATGTGTTCCACAATTTGCTGCTGTCTGATGCTCACCTCGGTGAGATGTTTTAATAATTCTTCCATGGCTGGGAAGGAGTCGCCGCCTGCACAAAAAAAAAGAAAAAAGGAGGGGAAAAAAAAAACTCAGATAAATAGTCGCGCCTCGACACAGCGTCAACTCAAAAAAAAACAAAAAGTACGCTTGTCGGTGATTCTTCAGGAGTATGCCCGCATTCTCCACCAGTGTAACGGGCTGAAGAATCACACGACAAGGAAATGACAATAAAGGCCCCGAAGGGTGCGTTTATTGGTGAGATGTGTCGTGCCGATGTGTCTTGGTGAGGTGAACCCGTGCTCCGAGATCCGCTTCCGTGGTCAATCCAAGTGTCCAGGTGCTGGGTGTCCGTGCTGTGCTCAAAAGTCGTGGCTGGCCGGTCACACACTGCTCTCTGGAACGTAAACAGAGGAAGGTTAGTATCAGCTCGTCTGGAGACATGTCTCACCCGTGTGTGTGACTCGGCGGCTTTTGTAGCTGTCTCTTGATGAGTCTCAGCTGTGACCGGCCAGCCTGTGCAGATTGCTTGCAGGTGTGCCTCTTCTGTTTCCAGGGCGACGCTGATGAGTGCTCGGGACACGCGTCACAGTACTCACATTCCAACTTTCCATGTCCAGGAAGTATGTAAGGGTTCCAAATTTCATAATACTGGGGAATTTAAATAATTAAATTAAATTAAATTAAATTAAATTAAATTAAATTAAATTAAATTAAATTAAATTAAGGATCCAGACATACCGAACTCAACTGAAATTTCAAATGTAAATAGGAACATAAATGTAACAAATTTGTCCAGTTTACCGTAAACTCACAAAAGTTACATGTGTCAGCTGAAAAAAAGAAAGAAAAAATCCATATGTCTGTTTATTCTATCTGTTTGTTGACAGATTTTTAAATCTGTGAATTAAAAATGGTGATAATAGAGACTGACTACTGTTGAAAAGTTTGGGGTTGGTACGATTTTTTTTTTTTTTTTTTTTTTTTTTAAATCCTCAAAGCTGAATTTTTAACAGACAGTTATCTAGTCTTCAGTGAAGTTAGAGTTGAAGAAAAATAACCAGAATTAAATAAGAATTAAATATCTCAGTTTTATTTCACTTATGTGAGTATCAACTGAAAATAATTCTCTTGTTGATCCATTTAATCTTGACTACTTAACTTAAAAAAAAAAAAAAAAAAAAAAAAAAAAACAGCTAGCACAACTTATGCTGCATGGCCCAGTAGGGGCTTAAGAACTAAATCTTTTACGAAGACGGGTTGACTGATTGTGCAGCTTTTGCTTTACTTGTCCTTCTACTAGCCGAGTAATACTGGAGCTATAAAGTTTCTTTGTTGCTATCAGAAGCTCATCCCTCCAACATTCAAATAGCTTTGTGGGAATAGCTGTGACTGCAGCGCTTATATCTATTTTGAATAAGATAATGTCCCCATTTAGTGTTATATAAGTGTGCCATCCTGAGTTTATGCATTATGTTTTTTTTCTCTCTCTCATCACTGGGCATGAGACTGCATCAAAATCAGTCTTTTCTTCAGTCTGTGGAGAAGTGCTCCGCCAAAGCCTGCTGCTGTTTCACTGTCTTACTCTGTTACACTTGACTGACGCTTCTGTTTAACATTAACTCCTGTTGGAGTTTTTCTGGAGGTGTCACATCTTTTATTCTAATAACAATGTGATCACGGTTTTAAAAATTCTAAATTAATTCATGAAGCTATCTGCTGACTCTCCATGTTCTTGTTTACGCCCATTAAACTTGGACATCTCAAATATGACATTACACCTTCTAACATAATGTTCATCAACAACAATTGTACAAGAGAAAATTAACCTGGAACTTGTCATCTCTCTTGTTCAGTCTTCATGTGAGATGACACTTTTCGAAGCGTCTGATTCATCTTGGCCACTGTCTGCTATCTGTGCAGGCAAACTTGTCAGGAGCACCGATGTGTAATGTGTACACTGGTGCCTCATCTGCAAACATAAAACAAATGCATTTAATAACTTTATACTCCATCTAGACTGCTCAAACAAAATGTGTTAGTCTTAGCATATACTACTGTTCAAATATTTGGCATCAGTAAAACTGATTGATTGATTGATTGACTGAGAAATGCTTTCAATTAGCAATGATGGTAAACACTTTTACATTGTAACAATCAAATTCAAATGAATGCTGTACTTTTATACTTTTTGAATTATTACTTTTATCTTTTTTGTATTATTATTATTATTATTATTGCACTGAAAGAATCCTAAAAAGGAAATCCTAAAATCAGCATTAGACTGATTTCTGAAAGATTATGTGATGCTGAAAACTGACCCCAAACCTTTAAACAAAAGTATGAATATAATATAAAGGAACAATTGATATTGAAAAAATAAAAGGTGTGAATGCATTAATATTTTTTATGATGCTGTCAATAAGTCCAGTACATTTTAGTGCACATACAAAAATGTACATGAGATGAGATCAGGCTGTATATATACCATTTAGCTTCTTGGAAAGTTGATACACAAGTTTTGACTTTGTGAAACTGAATCTGAAACTCTTAAAAAGGATAATGCATAATGTTTTGCACATTATTGCATTGTTTTTGCTTAGCTTAAATTTATTCGCATTCCACTCTTTATTCATTCTGTAGTTTGCTGCCATTATAGAAACTCAAAACTTCTGCACTGCACCTCTCTGGATTTCTGTCATTTGCATGCCACTTAAGAATTCATACATCTTTGCAGTGATTGTCAAAACCTTTACAGTAAATAGTTACTTTTCATAAACACATGCAGCACTAAATAGCATTCAGCTAAATCGCTAGTGTTGCCTCTTTTGTTGTTTTTTCCTCATGTGCCGTTTTCATTATTTCCCTCCCGTTCATGCTTTTTACTCCTTAATTATTTAATTCCATTAATAAGAGGATTTTTCATACAGAAGAAAAAAATATTTTTAATATTCAGGTGTCTACTCTGTGTTGTGCTAATGCAGAAAAATATGTGTCAAACTGTTACATCCCTATTAAGAAGTCCATCGCAAAGAGCGGAATCCATGTAGGTGTTTGATTCCCTGCGGGCTATAAGATGAATAGTATCTCTATAAGATAAAAAGAGAATTCTTCACTCAAGTAAAAATCGTCTCTGACAGTCTGAAGACAAAGAAGGAAAAACGAGACAGAGAGAATGTGTAACAGGTTGGTATAACAGAAACAGAAAAGCAGAGAAAGAGATACAAGGTAGATAATGAAGACGATGTTAATTGGAATGGATACATCGGGGAGGAAAATGAAATAAGACAAGAAAAATTTAAATGAGAATGAGAGGGGGAGCGAGGGAGAGAGAAAGGAGAAATGTTGAGCATTTAGATTTTAAATGAGGCCAGCAGCCCTGACCCAGCACAGCCACTGCTACTTAATGAGGACATACTAAAATTACACACACACACACACACACACACACACACAAAGATTATGGGCAAACACACACTCGCATTCTCTCAAATGGCGCAGATTGCAAGGACATTAATAAAGTGTATTCCAATAAAATATTCCAATGAAACATTTGCTGAAATAACACAGCAGCAAAACTATCTTTGATATTTGGACTGCAGAACATATGTCACATATTTGCACTATATCCATTTATAGATTGACTATATAACAACTGAAAGCTGAATAGAATGTATTGATCAGATCATCCGTATATAAACACTATAAAATGCCTGTGAAATAAGTTGTTAAACCAAGCTGAACTTGCTTTAAATAAATAAACACAATTAAATTTTTTATAAAAAGGGAGCAACTTTGACCCTACTTTATTATAACTGTTGAAGCATATCTTATTAGACCTGTGAATTTAGAAGAGATTTTCTTTTCCTCTTTTTCATTCTTCATTAATGATAGATTCAGCTTCAGCTGCCCTTTCACTAAATGAAAGCATTGGAGGCCCTCTGGGTTTTAGCAGTGGCACTCTTTTATCATTTGGTTCAAGAAGATGCCATGCCATGCGTTTCATATCCGAACTGCACACACTCCTCGCTAAAGAGAATATTTAGCAGCAAGACCATGTACAGGCACTCGCATGAGACTTCAGAGGAACACAGCCAGACGTAAGACTATTTTAAACGCGGACCTATTGCCATATGTGGGCGGTTTTCTTGATATATCTATTGTTAACAATTTGTTTTGTGTCAATAAGGAACAAACACAGCAAACGAGAACTAATGAGTCCATTAGTTCAGTCTTAACATGACTTTGGCTGATGTGGCTGCATGTAACATCTCACCGCATTATAGTTCAAAACTACTTTTAGAGAAAGAAGGAAATGAATCTATCCTTCCCTAATACGTTTGATTATATAAAATGACACTGTGGTCAGACTTTGTGGTGGGCATGTAATGTGTTAGTGGAAGTGTTAGTGTGGAAAGGAGGGTTGTTTAACACCCTCAGTAGCCTCTTCCATTAAAAGGGCATTTCACAACATTTTAATACAAGGTTCATTATGTTCAACATTAAAGTAACGCCGGTGAATGCAACAGGGCATGTTTCTGTAGTCTTTGTAGAAAATGGGTTTGTGGATAATGGAAAGGCATTTCCAAAGTACCAAGACCCATAACTAATTTAACAGAAAACTAAAATAAAAATGTAGCACGTGAAATTAATTAATCTTAGAATTAATTATTATAAAAAGACAGCTCTGAAATTACACAACAGTTCCATTTATTTAATTCCTGTCCTCAAATTTAGCGGAAAGGATTTTTCATTTACTTTTTTCTGCAAGTCACATATTTACGCAAATATTGACTTTATGAGTGAATTTATTACTAAAAAGACTAATCACTCAAAAGATTTGTACAAAAGTGATTCATTTAGGAACAAAACAAGTAACTGTCTTTATGAGTTACTGAATCATTCACTCATTGGATTTGTTCAGAACACTAGTCAAGTTTCCATTACCCTTCAAATTGCGCAAATTGAAAATATGCCTAATGGAAACACATATATCCCATATATTGAAAAAATAATTTATGCTCGCATGAGGTGGTTTTTCAGGCAATTCAAAAAAGGAACATTTCACAAAACTGCAGTGGAAAGGTTTTTTTTGTTTGTTTTTTTTCGCATTTGCAGGTCACCTGGTGTATGTAAACGTCACATTATCATTCTTTAACCTCCAAGAAACATCTCATACATGGCCGCTCTCAACTATAAAGGGCTTTCCTTGCCATTAATGGCAAGCTCTCCTCGCTGCCTCATTGAAGATACATGCATACGCCCCCTTCGTTTAAAAATAGTGGCTAGTGCAGTAGCTGCAATAGTAAACCAACATCCATTGCCATGACTTATCGCGAGAGGAAAAAATTGACTGTTTTAGTCATATAACATTTGTTAATGGAAACGCCATCAATTCACAATAGGTTTTTAATCGACATTTATAAAAAAACACAAATCTGTAATGAAAACCCGACTACACTTATGAGTGAGTCACTGAATCTTTCACTTGATCAATTTGTTTAAACACTGATTCATTAAGGGACAAAACAAGTGTCTGTCCTTATTAGCAACTTACTGGATCATTTCATCAACTGTTTCATTCAAAAACATTGAATCATTCAGGAACAAAACACCACCGTTGTATCTTGCTAGGAGACAACAATCTATTCTGCTTTGATTTTGTTTCTATTTTTCTTTCTATTTCCATTAGCAGAGCAAAATTAGACAAAGTAACTGGAAATATTATGTCTAAATGTAAATTACACGATACGACCATCCTTTTTATTGATTCTGTCTAAAAGCAATACCACATCTGCATTGTACCACTGGTCTGAATATCAACAGCTGTGATTACCTGTGGTCACTGCTGATATTTGTAACACCACATCTAGCTTGTGTGATATTGATTAATTGTATGTTTTTAAACATATTGCTGTAAAAGCAATATATCTGCATCACGTAGTGAAAATAGAAAATCCCTTAACTCATGGTAAAACACGCAGCCTCGTGACTCTTTGCCTTAATTTAATCTAAAAATATAACGTTTACTTGGAGCACATGGGCTAAAAAATCAAATAAATTAAATCTGTTTTTCTCTCTTGAACTCACTTGTACCATTTGTTCATTATTGGTGATGTCATGCAAGTCTAATCATTGATTTTAGTAACTGCTGTAGCATTTGGACCAATCAGACACACATTTGTTCATCAGATTTAACAAATCAAATTAGTTATTAGATTAACAACTAACTACAGACCCCTCACCCAACACAAATTCTGAGTGCCGGTATGTCTGTGATGACTCCAGGCCCCCCGGTGCCATGGCAACCTATCTGATAACACTAGTTTTACTGGTCAAAGGAATGCGGGCAGACCTCATTTTCCCTTAGGAAAGAGACATGTAATGCACATAAAAATGGACTCTTCTCTAATTAATTAATTGAAAAACCTTTCTTTGAATGAACACACATATCCTCAGGTCATTGTGTATTTTGTTACTGTTCGTGTATATTGTCTTTTTGTACTGTATCCTGTTTTATGCATGTTTATGATAGATCACTAGTTAATATTACCTCACTTATATCATGTTTGATCTCTATCAATTCGTCTTCGGATGATCTAAATGGCAGTGTATATTACATGTTGATACTTATGCAACATATTAGTGTTCTAAGAATCTTTAATAGTTCTTTAATAGCAACCCCATGCAAATTGCCATGCTCAGAGACAAAGAGTCGTAAAACCTTCCCTCCAAAGAGAAGGGAGCCCATTGGCTCTTTGACTCCCCAGAGGTGTGACCTCTATACCAGATAAAAGGTCTCATTCACAGGTCCGGCCCTCTCTTCTAAAAAACCTCTCTTCTGCAAAAACTTTTTCTGCAAAAATCTCTTCTGCTATCTCCTGATTGCTCCGTGAGGGACTCCTAAGAGGATGAGGAAGATGTGAGCTAGAACTTTTCTGGACTATTAAGTTCTTGTGCCAGGTCTTATGGCCTTGTCTTTCCATTCAATCAAATCTCCTCGGACCTCAGCAGATCCCTTTCTTCACTCTTTTTCCACTCTCTACCTGAAAGACATTTCTACCTCAGAACATCTTTGGAATTCATCACTCTTCAACCCGGAAGAACGTGATCGCGAGTCCAAAAACCTTGAAACCATCAAGACTTTTCATCCAAGACTGCATTCCGTCATGACAAAAGGAAGTGCAAGTACAGTACATTTATCTAAACGAAACAGAGGTTTAGTATAAGTTATAGACCCCGTTATAAACGGTGCTGATGGTTTTACTCAGGTGGTTAAATGACTTTTTCCATAACTGCATTCTCTGGTTTTCCTGATGGTTTCATCCATCAACTCTCATTAGCCCTTTCCCCATGTATGAGCGATTGTATGTTTGTGTGTTTGTTATTTGTTTGTTTGTTACATTAGTTATGTGTGTTAGCGTTTAGTTAATAAAACTCTTGTGCACAAATTACATGAGTTTCTGATTCTGCCTTGCATATTAATGTCCCTTTACGATTTTGACCCTTGCTACATGCTCTAATGCATTAATAGGAAGATATTTTCTGTGGCCACGGAAATATCCTTTCTTAGAGTTGATATGAATTTACACTGAATGTTCGCTGGACGAACAGATCAGCTTATGGCAATTTAACTCTGCAACAGTTATTACTGTCAGCCGATATAAATAATTGTAATTAATCATAATTAATTGCAATTATTTATATACAATTCCCTTTTTGAGCTAATTTGCTACACTGCCATTGCTGAACAAGAAATCGTAGGTCTAACTGTGGATTCCCTGGCAATCAGATATTTTTGTTATTGTTGTTTTTGCCGTTTCTTATTTGCAAATGCCTCGCAGACCAATTACAGCAATTCTCTGCAGTATTTTTGAAACAGAAATCAATAGTTACTGTGTGACAATTGCCTAACCTGTGCGGTAGAGCCTGCAAAATCCCTTTGTGGGTCCAGCTGCTGTTGTGAATCTTTAAGGGGATTCGAGTAGACCTTGCAACAGTGTCTTTTTCTATTGCTTAAATCCAGCATTTCAATATGTACCTGCTCCATGCAGAGTTCTCCTAAAACAGAACTGACCATTTTTTGGAGATGCTGATTCAATGTGGGCAACCTGTTCCCATGGTAATATGATGCTTATGGGTTGTAGGTTGGTCTGACGGTGAAAAGAAAAAACACTTTCCAGCTCACTTTCCATGATGAGCTTCACATGAATAGGTAGTCTTCTTTAAAATACATAAACCAAATGAATAGGTTACATTATAGATCTTATATGTTCTGCAGACCTGAACTTGAAATATAAAACAGAGAAAGCAATTTATAGCACTGACACCACTTAAATGGAAAAACTGTTTGAAGAGTGATGCTCACCACTTTATACTTATTCCTTTTACTATTCTCTTTCATCACCCGATCTGTCTCTATCTGCAAAATCGTAACGTTAGGTTGTATTCCATGCCACACTTGACACAGAAATTAACATCATTTTGTGATAATTAACCCTGCAGGCAACTATTTTGCCTTCGACTTTCTTGAGCAGAATAGAAAGAGAAAGACAGACAGAAAACCTTCTCTATCTGTTCTGTTTGCTTTCATGGATGTCTCTCTTCTTAAAGGTTATTTCTGTAAAGGGAATTATTATGCTATTTGTTACTATATTACTCAAAGGAAACACTTTTTCCTCCCTCTCTCCAGAGGATGGGTTTTGTGTTTCTTAAGAGGACAGGTGCGGAGGAATCATTTGTTCTCTCTCACTGAGCACTCTTCCAGTTAAACTTTGTTTTCTCCTGGGAGTGAAGAAAGAGACGAGGAAAAAAGGAGACTAATTATTTTCAGTGACTATTATCAATCATTAAAAAGCAAAGACTCAAAGGCAGAACACTTTTGAATTGCAACTGAGGTAACAAAACAGAAGCCCTTTGCTTCTTTGCAAGATTTGTGCTTGCATTTTATTACCAACATGCAGAAAGATACACTATTACACATTTACGTTAACCAATTATTGTTGCTCTCTCTGGGCGTGCAGATGCCCTCTGAGGAGATTGGCACGGGACTAAAGAAGAGAGGGCCAGAGGCTAACAACAATCTGAAGAGAGGTGATGAAGAGAAAAGAGGGAAAAAGAATTGTGCAAGAAAGTCTGAAAAGTGCAAACAGAGGAAGAGGTCAAGAAAATGTCCTTTGTTTGCAAAATTACACTCTATACCATTTTTGGGAGCATAAGTGGAGTTTCACTTCGGTATGCGCCTGATTGTATTCTCTACATTTAGCAGTTTGTTGCCATATGAGATAATTTCAGATTTCAACAGAAGAGATAAAACAAATCAAAGACACTTAATGCTACTCTTTAAAAAAAAAGTGTTTACATATTTGCAAACCAATAATTGGTCTTAAATATAACATACATGAATAAAATAAATGATGTACCCACATATAGAATTTTTAAAGAAATGGATTTTACTTTTAATTTCATTATCTTTTCTTAATTAATTTAACTTTAAGTTACAAAAGATTTCTATTTCAAATAAATGTTGTTCTTTAGAACTTTTTATTCATCAACGACTCCTGGGGGAAAAAAATAACAATAATCACATTTTCCAAAAATATATTAATGTTTACAACACTGATAATATTAGAATGACTTCTGAAGAAACATATGAAGACTGGAGTGATGACTGCTGAAAATTCAGCTTTGCCATCACAAAAATAAATTATTGCATTTAAATTTATATTGAATTAGTTTTAAAATCAATTAAAATACAAATCTGTTATTTTAAATTGTAAAAATATTGTACAATATTTACTGCATTTTTCATAAAATAAATGAAGCCTTGGTGAGAATAAGAGACTTAAAAACATTAAAAATCTTACCGCACCAAACTTTAAATAGTAATGTGTACATCATTTATTGATATATAATTTATTAAACATAATTCATAACAAATCAGACTAGGTTTGTTTGTTTAGACTTAGAGAGACTAGACTTAGAGAGACTAGACTTAAGTTCTGTTTGTTTGATTTTATTTTTTATTTTTCTTAATGGGACAAGTTCCTAATGAGAACCTGTTCTCAGTTCCCAACAATTCTACTGAAAGATGCAGACCTTGCAACTCATCTCTCTCTCTCTCTCTCTCTCTCTCCATTTCTCTCTCCTCCCCTCATTCAGTCACTCTTTCATTCTTCTCTTTCTTCCCATTAATCATATTTGTTCACATTACCGAGGAGAAGGCAGAGTAACACTGCAGATAGGAGTCTTAATTAGCAGGAACGATCTAACACACACCAAAACCTGTGTGAAGATCAAACAGCCTATATGCTTACCGTTCAAATATCCCTGTCATTTAGCACAGAGAGCAAATTTGATTTTTCCAGCATTTTGTACCTTTCCCGGTAATTGAATTGTGCACCTCATAACTAAACGTTACCTCCGCAAATAGGGCGACACTAACACGTTAAACCACTTAATATCATCTGTTGTGGCTTGTGACCGAGAGCGTTTAAAGCAGTCATGCATGCTTAGAGGTGTGGACGGCATGGCGACTTAGCGAATTTAATGAACTTAGTGCTCATAAATGATTAGCGGGGCCAATTAACGCTTGACAGCGGATATGTGTGTGCGTGGAGGCCTGTCTTCACAGCCAAGAGAAGTCAGACTGAATTAGAGTTACTAACAGATACACAAATAACTCTGCAATCATGGCAGGCGTTTCAGCTAGCTTAGATTAGGTCAGCTAATTGGCACACTAACATGATTTAAATAGCTCAAATTAATGTTGGACAAAATTAGTGTGGTCTATTTAAATAGATCCCATTTCAAGCTTATTTCTTTCAGATACCCCTTTTTTATGCCTAGATCTCATTCTTCAACTCTCTATATCTGTCTCCCTCACACGCACTCACTTTCACGACCCCTTATAACAATTTCAGAACATAAAGCCTCTGGTGTTCAGCTGATTTACATATTTCAGTGATTAAGTATATATGTCAACGCTGATTTCTTGAGCCAGGAGAAAGGCATGATTTATTTATAGGTGGAGGGAGGAAAGGCACTGTGCGCATGCATCTTTAAAAACAGTCCGATACACGTTTCCCTGTTCACCGCTCTCTCGTATGACCAACACGTGAAGCTTATCTGCATATGCTGCATCCAAACGTAAACATAAACCTAACGAAAGCCAGAATCAATCATGCTATATTCCAAATATATTCCATCGTCTCGTACAGCGAGAGCAGGTGACCCAAACTCATACACATCCCGTGAGACTAATTTGCCTTCCTCTAAATCAATCACTCAGACTATCAAATCAGCCTATCGCATTGTTTGTTACTCATAGATGCTCACACATGGAATGAGTTTTCATTTCGCTCTGTTTATGAGGCATAATAAAATGTAAAATGAACTGCCAGAGGGAGTAAAGATGGGGAGACAACTCACAGCGAGCTTTATTCAGCGATGTTCACAAGATTACGTTTACTACTGAGCAATATCGCATTGAACAGGACCCCCTGGCCACATATTAAGTGAGTGTTTGCAGTAAATGCAAGTGTATTCAAGCATGTTAGTGCCGCTGAACTGCTTTTTCGGTGAAGTTAAATCTTCACACTATTGTTCTAAATAAAGTGAGTGAACAAATTCAAAGTATCCAAATGGAGGTGTTGAGACAAATTGGCACCTTAAGGCAAATCTTCCATATTAAGGCGCAAGTAGATGATTTCTCAACTTTTGGCTGCTAGGATACATGCAATATTTCCCTGCTTTGAGTAGATTTTCTTGATTCCAAAGTGAGTGCCATTTCTGGCACTAGGTGGTACAGAAAGAGGTACAAAAATAGTAAGAAATCAGGTCTCTGAACTGTAAAAAAAAATAAATAAATAAATAATAAAAAAAGCTGATTTAAACCTAAGTTATTGTTGTATGTTTCCAAAAAGTACACAGTTGTCAGTTTACACAGGAAAGATTTTTATATGTTGCATACATAATAACAAAAATTTTTGACTGCCATATTTGTAATCCAAAGTACAATCCTTATAGGAATAGTTCACCCAAAAATTCTATCAGTTTTCTTGCCCTTGTGCCATTTAAAATCTGTATGATTTTCTTTCTTCCGTGGAACAATATAGAGGATATTTTAGACAATGTACTTTCATGGTGCTTTTGTGTCCTTTTGCAGCATGACAGGCCCTGGTCACAGTCTATTTCTGATGTATGAAAAAGAGCAGCATGGACATTCTATTACACATCTCCTTTTATGTTCCAAAGTGCGGGACAAATCCCACTGGTACAGATGAGAAGATGACAATTTTAATTTTAGGGTGAAATATTCCTTTAAAGGTCACACAATCTCATACAAATTCAATACCCTAGTGAGGAAAGAAAATCTACTGGTATCTGTTCTTTAATAACCCTTTGGTCAGCCTGGTCTGGTTTGCTGGTTTTAGAGGGTTTTTGGCCATGTGTCAGCTGATCAGATTAAAAGATTGGCTGGGCATCCTGCTGAAATAAATAATAAAATAAATGCAATATAAATCACATATTTAAACAATACAAATAAATAAAATAATCAATAATGTTTAAACCAGTCCAAGTTGGTTTAGCCTTACTAAACAGGTCCAACTAATTTAAAACAAATCTAACAACAGCCCTGTTTAGAAAGTGAAAGTCGTGACGTATTGTCAGGTATGGTGACCCATACTCGAAATTGGTGCTCTGCATTTAACCCATCCAAGTGCACACACACAGCAGTGAATAGTGAACAAACGCACACACACACCGTGAACACACACCCGGAGCAGTGGGCAGCCATTGCTCCAGCGCCCGGGGAGCAATTGGGGGTTCGATGCCTTGCTCAACGGCACCTCAGTCATGGTATCGAAGGCAGAGAGAGTGCTGTTCATTCACAATCCCCACCTTCAATTCCTGCCGGTGTGAGAATCGAACCGGCAACCTTCAGGTTACCAACTCTCTAACCATTAGGCCACGAGTTCCCCACGTCTTAGATTTATTTATTTTTAAGTCTGCTATGCAAAAACAACCATAAACTTCCTATCCTAGATATATTAGTTGTGAATACTGCCGTGAAACACAAGCAAGCATGTGTTTTTATTCTCATACCATTCACAGTCTCCTATAGCAGATTTACCTCAGATAATAAAAGCGCTCCTCGGATAACCTTGCCATTCATCAAGCCCTGAGAGCTTTTTACCTGTGTCTTCTGCATGAGGCTAGACAGCCCATAAAACATCACTAATTAAATGCTGCTTTGGAGCTTCGCCTGACCAAGTTCGAGCGTTAGTGTAAGCATTACAATAACGCAACGACACGATGAAAAAGAAGAGAGCGGAGCCCGAGAGAAGTGTTTATAGTGTAAATTAGTTCACGCCGCTCCTCAGCACCCTGTAAACAGTCGGAGTTCTCTTCCTTCGCGTAGCTCTTTATGATTATCTCTATTATCATTTCTCTTTATTCTCTTTCCATCCCCTCAGGCTTTGGCAGTTTAACAGGAAAGCAGCAATTAAACTCACTCAGGGGTTAGAGGCCGAGAAGGCCAGCGGGAGCACAAAAGGAACGGAGAGCGTGCAGGGAAGAAAGAGAGACACAGAATGAGAATGTGTTTTGCTGTAGCTCTACACTCTTAAAAAAAAGGTGCCAGGAAGACACAAAAAGGGGGTTTCGCGGCGATGCCATTGAGGAACCATTTTGTGAAAGGTTCTTTAAAGAACCGGTGTTTTTCTTGGTGCCATAAAGCACCTTTTCTGGTGCTACAAAGAACCCTTTTTAAAGGTTCTTCAAAGAACCATTGATGAATAGGTTCTTTATGGCCCCATTTCTTCCAGATCAATATCCTTACATTTGTCATATTATAAATTTTCTTTAATAGGATTGTTCATAAAATAATTTTGAAAAAAAAAAAAAAAAAAGAAAATCCAGAAGTAACAAGACTTGACAAGATGTATGATTAAAATGTTTATTGCATTTACAGTATACATCAATACAGTATACATCATAACTCAATACTGTGTATATGTGTTTAATAGGGATGTGCACAAGTACTAGAGTACTCAGACTTGACAGCAATGATTGATCATTTTTTAAAGTCACCGCAATCATCGTTTTCATGATCAATCATTGCTGTCAAGTCTGAGTACTCGATGATCAACTGACTTTATATATTTCTCTTTTTCTGATTGGTTATGGCAGCATTTTGGGTGGTACCTGAGCTCTGACTAGTTAGTGTTAGAACAGCATCCCTTTCAGACAAAATCAAAACCACCAATACTTGAAATGAAAAACTGACAAAAATGCCCATCCCTAGTGTGTAATACAGTGAATACTGCAGGTTAATGTCAGTACCCCAATCATCCACTAGTATACCCTTTTTCATCCCGTGGAAACTGCCACTTGTGGTTCAAAACAGCTTTCACAGTCCTTTTGATGAATGATTGAGGCTGGGTACATAGGATCCAGTAATAAAAAAAAAAAAAAAAAAAAAAAAAAAAAAAAAAAAAACACTTTCATTAGTTTCTTAATTTTATAGGTTTAGCACAGGTACAATGATGCAAAATGTCAAACAAAGATAATCGAAAGGTATTTTTAAGCTGAAAAGCAGTAAGAATAGAAACGAAATCAAAGCAAGTCAAATAATCCATCCATCTATTCACTCTCCAAACCACTTATCCTCTCTAGAGTCATGGGGGCTGAAGCCTATCCCAGCATCTTGGGCCACAAATCCATCCAATTAATGGTATATAAACAATATAAGCACTAGGTAACAATGTTATACAGTACCTGTCAATATTTTGGAAACATTACAATGTTCTTGAAAAAAACAAACAAACAAATAAAAATCTCTTCTGCTTACAAAGTCTGCATTTATTTAATCAAGAATACAGAGAAAATAGTAATATTGTAAAATATCATTACAAATTAAAAGAACTCATCTATTTTAATATACTGTAAATTGTAATTTATTCCTGTGATAAAAAGCTGAATTTTCAGCATCATTATTCCAGTCTTCAGTGTCACATGATCATTCAGAAATCATTTTAATATGCTGATTTGCTGTTTTTTTTTATTTTTCTTTTAAAAGAATTTTATATTTCTTATTCTTAAAACAAATGAAAACATCCCAGGTTACGTATGTAACCATGGTTCCCCGAGGGAACGAGACGCTGCGTCGCAAAACGTTTTGGGAATGCCCGTGTTCCCACACTCTGAAACGTGTGTAATCCGTCTGAGGGAATCCCAGCTGACGTCACCGGTGGGGATGACGTAGCGACCAGGAAGTATAAAAGCACATGCAGTGGAGACAGTGGCAGCTTCTGGAGAGTGAAGGAAGCGCTCGCAGGGATGCAGGAAGTATGGCACGAGACGCAGCATCTCGTTCCCTCGGGGAACCATGGTTACATATGTAACCTGGCACGTTCCCCTTCAGGAACTCGAGCTGTGTCGCAAAACACTTTGTGAACGAGAATGTCCACGCCACCATACTGACAAATCCCTGCCTAGTGTGGAACGTCACAGCTAGGCTGAGAGGACTGAGGAGCCAGGAGTGGCATCAAGGTCAAGGCTGTAGAACCTGACGAAGGTCAAAGGGGTGGACCATTGCGCATCATTGCAAATATCGTGCATGGATACACCAGATGAGAAAGCCTTGGAGGCCGCCATACCTCTAGTAGAATGAGCCCTGACCCCTAGAGGTGAGGTGAGATCAGAAGACTCGTATGCAGTAGTAATAGCATCCACTATCCACCTGCTGAGGGTCTGCTTGTTAGCAGGAAGACCTTTCTTATAAGGACCATAGCACACAAATAGTTGGTCCGACTTTCTCCACAGGGCAGCTCTGTGGAAGTATGTGTCTCGCACTGGACACACACAATTAAGCTTTTCCTGGTCAGAATCCCGAAAGGGAGGAGGACAGAATGCCTGAAGAACGACTGGCTGTGGAACAACTGAGGGCACCTTAGGGACATACCCCGGCCTGGGGTACAGAAATGTCCCGCTATACCAGGCGCAAACTCGAGACATGATGGGGCCACTGATAGGTCCTGCAGATCACCGACCCTCTTCAAGGAAGAGATGGCTAGTAGAAATATAGTCTTGACTGTAAGAAATCTCAAAGGAATCTCTTCCAGGGGCTCAAAGGAAGCTTTTGAAAGGGCATCTAGAACCACAGCCAAATCCCAAGTAGGCATCCTTGGGTGTACCGGAGGCCTCAGCCTCCTGGTACCCCGGAGGAAATGTGTTACTAACGGGTTCCTCCCCAGAGACTGCTCGCCCACAGGGGCGTGGTGAGCAGCAATAGCAGCCACGTAGACATTCAAAGTGGAGGAGGATAACCCTGTGGCAAATCTCTCTTGCAGAAATTCCAACACTGACCCAACAGGGCAAACGACTGGGTCCAACTGACGGCTGTGACACCAAAAAGTGAACAGTTGCCATTTAGTTGCATATAATTTCCTCGTAGAGGGACCTCTGGACTGGAGGATGGTCTCAACAACCTCGGTTGAGAGACCGGATGCTATGAGCTGTGCCCCCTCAGGGGCCACACCCACAGCTTCCACGACTCTGGGCGGGAGTGAAAGATGGTGCCCCCCACCTGTGAGAGGAGATCCCGCCAGACAGGAATCTCCCATGGAGAGTCTTCTAGAAGGGCTACCAGGTGCGCAAACCATGGTCGGCCCGGCCAGTATGGGGCTACTAACAAGAAACGAACCCCGTCACGGCGAACTCTCTCCAGAACTCTCGGGAGCAGAGCAATCAGGGGGAAGGCGTACAGACGAAGCCTCGGCCACGTCTGTACCATGGCATCCAGCCCCAGCTGGATGAGTCAGAGAGAACCAGAGGGGACATTGTGAGGTCTCTCGAGACGCAAACAAGTCCACCTGGGCTCGACCAAACTTCTTCCAAATCTGCTCCATCACCTCGGTGTGGAGCTTCCATTCCCCGGGCCTCAGCCCCTGTCTCGACAGGATGGCTGCTCCCTGATTGAGGTGCTCAGGGACGTACACTGCCCTCAGGGAGAGCAGTTTCCCCTGGACTCACAGAAGGATCTGGCGCACCAGCCTGTACAGGGGGCGCGAGCGTTAGGGTTAGCACATGATGGCCTCTCAGGTCAGGGAGAAATTGTTTCAATACTTGAAATACTGCCAGCATCTCCAGGCAGTTTATGTGCCACGTGAGATGGGGACCTTCCTACAGACCTTGGACGGAGCAGCCACTCATGACCGCTCCCCAGCCCATGAGGGAGGCATCCGTCGTTAGCGTTACGCGACGACACAGAGCCCCCAACACAGGGCCTTGTGACAAGAACCACGGTTTCTTCCACATGTCTAAGGCACGTAAGCATCGCCGCGTGACCTTGATCATGCGGAACGGGTTGCCCCTCGGGGAAAACCCTTTGGTCCTGAGCCACCACTGCAAGGGTCTCATGTACAGCAGGCCAAAAGGTATCACGTTGAACGCAGCTGCCATCAGACCCAACAGCTTCTGATATTGCTTCACAGTGAGTAACTGGCCTTCTCTCACTCTCTTGACTGCCGTGAAATGGCACCGTGTGATGAGGTGTGAACCGTTCTTCCCCAGAGGGGCCTGCCGTCAGATGTCCTGGACCGTAGGCGTCAGGACCTCTTGGCCGAAGCCTTCTTATTGAAAACGACGGACCCGTCATCTCCTTCAAAGGCTTCGACTTGGAGCGCCGCCCCCCCTCCTGTCTTTCTCTCTGAAGGGGAGTGCGAGTAGCAATGCTTCGTTTCTGGTCTTCACGATATGAGGAGCTGCCAGTACATGGTTTGGACTGATCCCGCCTATCAGCCCCATGAGAACGGAGAGGGAGAAATCGCTGAAATGTGGCTGCTTGTTTCTTGGCTTCCTGGAATCTGTCGACAGATTTACAGCGTCGCTGAACAGTCCAGAAGGCACTAGCGGGGCATCAAGGAGAAAGAACCTGTCTTTATCGTTAATATTAGACAGGGTCAACCACAAATGTCTCTCCGTGGCCACTAGGGCTGCCATAGACCGCCCAATTGCTCTGGAAGTCTCCTTTGTGGCCCGGAGTGACAAATCTGTTGCTCTACGCAATTCAGCAATATCATCTTTCTTAATATCATCTCCCTCATCCATCTCTTTTAGCAGGTCAGCCTGGTATGCCTGCAGCACCGCCATAGTGTGCAAGTAAGCTCCAGCCTGACCCGCTGCTGTGTACACTTTACCCACCAAAGCCGAAGAAGACCGAAGCGGCTTTGTGGGTAACACCTGGGTCTTAAGGGAAGATGCACCGCCAGACGAAAGATAACCCGCAAGCGTATCCTTAACCCGAGGGATCTTCCCATAACAAGATATCCCCACGGACGGCAGGCTTGAGGGAGCCGCGGCCAACGGACTCGCAGCACTCACGGCGATCCCGTTGAACTCCAACGCCGAATAACAGCTGGCTAGGGCGGGATGATGAGTGGCGACTTCAATGCCGTGGGACAGACACAAAACCAAAACAAAAAAAAAACTTTCAAAAAACCAACAGAACAAAACGAGGTGAAGGGGCGCCACTTACTCTTCGATTAGGTCTGGTCTTCTGTCACAGTGCACACACGAGGGAAACGAGGAGACGAAGGTAAACTCAAAATAGAGCCTTTAATGAAATCCAAATGAGACAAGGCAAGGCACGGCAAGACAAGGCAGGGTAGACACCCAGGAACACCGGAGGTAACGAGTAGACCAGACGAAACTGAACAGAACAGGCAGGAACTAAATACACATAATAATTAACACCACACACCTGAAATAAATGACAAACAATCAACTAGACGAGGATAGGAACAGGAAGGACCAAATAAGGACATGGAGGGGGAAACACACAAGACAAGACGGACAGGACTGTGACACTGGTTTGCTTTTTTTATGGTATAAAATTACTACATTGCTAGGCTAAAATGAACCCAAATCGAGCTAGGCATTAAACCTACAAATCTATCATTTTAAAATCACTTTTACACACAATGAATAACTATCAAAAGGTAAATATTTATTAAAAACAACAAGAGAACACAGTCAAAAGTAACATGCATGTAAAGAAGAAATGCAGAAAAGTATGGCATTAACAGCTGATTTTATAAATGAAGCATTGAACATTTGTTGAATATAACTTTTAAGACCAAATTTGACTTTTTTGGTAAATTTTATATATTGTATAAAAACATATAAAAACACTATTATACAATAATTGTACAATTAGTTAATTAAGTTCTTTATAACAGGGTTCCCACTGGTCCTTGAAATCCTTGAAAGTTTGTGAATCTGAGAAAAAAAAAAAAAAACATTTCAAGGCCCTGGAAAGTTTTTGAAAATGAACATATATAGAGGTCCATGAAAGTGCTTGAATTTATTTTGTGCAGGAAGTTTTCTGGAAAAAAAAAAATCCATATTATTCCCTCCGGTCCGCTAATGTGTTATTTCGCCAGCACTTCCTGGCCTATGCATATTAGCTTGCTTGATTTTAGTTAACTTACTCGCAATTACACGTTAAATGTTTCCCGAGTGAGGTAATTTGCGTTGTACGTTGCCATGACGTTGACGCATTCACGAAACTACTACGAGGGTACCTCAACGTTTCACAGACACGCCGTGAAACATTGCAAAAAATTGTTTGAAACCGCTGAAACGTGATGCCTGGAAAATGCAAGTTTCAAGATATTTGGCTCACCAAAGATGATTACAAAGAATGGCTTGCAAGAGATGAAAACTAGCAATGCATCTTACAAGGTAACACGATGTAAACTTGCTCTCACTTGAAATGTGTCCCCACATTAACAGGGTGGCCGCGGGTCCTTAAAAAGTCTTAAAATGTAAAGTTTCCCTAATAAAAGGCCTTAAAAAGTCTTAAATTCAGATTCAATGGGTCTTAATATTTTCAGTCCCAATTGACCGTTCCCAAAACCCGCCCACCCTTAGTTACTGTTGCCATGACCGACAAACAATGCTGCTCTCACACTACACTCATGTTCTCACGCGTTGAAAAACACATCGTAGATCAAAGAGGAAACTGACAACACACAGACAGAGAAGACAGAGCAGGTTACTTCTGATATGAAACAAGGTCTCAGGACTCTCAGCTTTTAAATTTTGTCATTTTTAAAGAAATTAAAACATTAAATACCGTTTTGTGGCTCTTCAATGTGTCGTGACAGATCAATTTATTGCCTCAGTTCAAACACGTCTTTTCATATTTACTTAAAGCACGAAATGAACATGAATACACATCAGAAAGTGTTTTATTTCAACCGCGGAACACAAGTTTAAGTCCACCGAAGTTAATCTACTCTCTGTCTGATTTGTGGTTGAGGCTAGAAGGGATACAGCTGCAGCTACTGGGCATGCGCATTTACATGTTTTCCGAGCCGACAATATCACGTGAAACCTATGAAAATGGTTTTAAAAAAGTACATAGCGCCATAGTTTCATCACTTTAGAGTGTCGCAGTGACCGTATTTTTTGCAGTAAAGGACCTGTCATAGTTTAATAAGAGGGAAGATGACATGAAGCGTCGCGGTTAACCTGCATTGAAAACAGATGAGCGCACATGTGCACATAAAGTTCACGGTATTCTGTCCACAGAATGGTAAGAGAGCACACGTTTTAACATATTTTATTATTTATGTAAGGGGTAATGGGTAAATAAGGGAAACAAGTCAATTTAGCTCAAAGGGAATCATTTATGATTTTATAGGGAATTTGAACAGAGTCACTGTTTCACGGCTGATCACAGAGTCGGCAGCGATTCACTGAACGAGCCGTATAACATCAACTCTGCACTGGATATTAAAATCCAAAATATAGTGAAAACACTATTAATAAGCACAGTAACAAGATCGGCAGATTAAGACATTAACTTGTAAGCACAAAAACACAAGATACTTCTTTTCAATGTAAATAAGATTTTATTTATATAAACCTAAGACATAACCTAATCTAACACATGAACACACGCATTCACACATTCATACAAGTTGCAGAAAGAGAGAAAGTAAGGAAAGGATGAGTTAAGAGAATGAAAATGTGATATCCCAAGTTTACAGCAATAGGTGCAATTGCATAGACCTGAACAACCATCAATCACTTATTTAACCCTTGTATTGAGTTACTCAATGAGGCTAAAATTTATATTAAATGTACCAGCTCAGCAAAAATCTGGAGTTGTATTAAAGGATTCCCTCTTGTTGTCATCTTGCAGAAAGGGGTTTTCCCGAGGTTGCGGATTGGCTGAGTTCAGTGGTCTTTCGTAGTAAAGTCTTGGGTGTTGGCTCTTGATGCTGAGTTGGTCTGGTTGAAGTTTGGGCGGGTGCAGTCGGAGCTGGACTTTGCGGCAAACTTAACTTAACGAAACTCTCACGGAAAGACAAGAAATTAAAGTAAAAGAATAAAAGGATGTAACGAGACTAAGTGGTTTTTCTTCTCATTGTGGTAGCAGCTGGCATGTAGGCCAGGACATGCTCAAAGAGCGCTAAAAAGCATGGCTAAATGTACAAAGCAAGAGCAATGACGAAAAAAGCATAATTTGATGGTGTCCCGAGTATTTAAACTTGGCTTTCAGACCGTTCTATCTGGACGTCTTGACCAATTAGAAATGATCTTAGCCTAGGGGTTTTGCTCTGTTTCTTCCCCATCATAAATCCTGTATCAGTCACATGGTCTGAATTTTCCAGCTCTTGTAAAGTATAATTTTGGACATGATTTCTATAACAAGACTATGATACATTTGACAAAGAATTGATTGGAAGAAACATTTAAAGCATGATTTTTCAAACTCATACATACCAAACATGAATATTAACTCTTAAGCTATTCCCTAGTTATTAAAAAGACATACATAATATGTGATTAAAACATGATCGTCAATTGTGTGGGTTACATACATAATATGGAGTTCATTAGTTGCTCATAAGTCCTTTTAAGATGATTTTGGTGCATATGAAAAAGAAAGTCTCTGGGTGTAGTTCTGCATAGAACAAAAAGGTTAAAAGGGGTTTGGAAGGAATTTCAGTCGGGTTCTTTGTCTTCTATGTGGAGAAAAGAAGCTTGTGATTTCTATCGTGGAACACGTGATGGTCATCTCTTTGCCCATCAGTCTTGATTACTTGCCCCAAATTTGACAGTCTCCTTCCTGAATTGGAATTATCAATAAGTGTTCCTTTTGTTTTAATGTTGCAAGCTGTTCTGTGAAAGAGGCTTGTTGGTGAGGTTTTCTTCAGACGGGCTGGAGCTAGGAATCTGATTTATGGCATCCTGTTGCAGCCTTGGGGCCCCTCTGTGGAATTTGGCTCTTTGGGTTGTGCAACACCAATCCGATCAAATCTTAATTTGTCTGATTCACTCTCTGATATCCTACATTTAACACTCAGTATTTAATTTAAGCGCTGCAAGCCATTCATACAGCGCCGGATATGACAGGTTTTCTGGTACGCCAAACAAGTACTTTAAAGGAATACCTTAGCTTACTGCCATTACTGTGGCAGCCAACAACAGCACAGCTTAAACCTCTGCACATTTTTTACATTTAGTTATATTGAAAAAGTTTAAATTCAGTCTATCTTTTTAACCCTGTTTTAACATGTATTTCTATGGAGACAGGCCGTAGCTGTCGGGCAAAATGGCAGATAGCAGTGGCGGCACATAATATCCGCGTTCTGATTGGTCAGATCGCCTGTCAATCAAGCTCTTTGCGAACAGTCAATTCCGCAAAAATTTCTCCAGTCTGACGGACCCAGTGACTGTTTAAATTCATTGGACAGCCAGATTCTTCGCCCGCTGTAGTTACTGCTTGCTACAGATAGCTGACCAGCCTCCTAGCTAGTTTAAAATGGGTTAATGCAATTTTACTGAAAAATGGCTCTAGAATTTTACTTGCCCAACCGGACAAACAGCCTGATTACAACTTAAGTGACAAAAAATAACCAGTGAAGTATTGAAACGCAAGAATGATTCTTCCGATTTTATTACATTCAACGTAAACAGCGATTGATAATGGATAATGTAGGCTATTTCTGATATCAAGATCGTGCAGTTTAGGCTTGCGCTGTCTGTTTCTTTGTAAGAGACTTTTATGGAGAAATCAAATCAAATGAGTGCATGATGAGCAAAAGAGCTGAGCGGGTCACAGAAGAAACATACTGAGGTAAAAATTTCTTTTTTATTTGTAACGTAGTTAAGCAGCATTGCAAATGTTAAATTGATTTTAGTTTAATAAGTAGTTGAGTAGTCACGTAATTGGCTTACTTACTTTATACACAATATTGACTGTTTTCTTCTGTTTCACCAACTAAAATAGTTCTAAACAAAGATCACAGCAGAAGCATTGCGCAATCTCCAAGCAAGTAGCGGTGTTTTGTTGCTGAATGATTCAGCGAAAGGTTGAATGAAAGAGTCACTAGACTCACTCATTAAGTGGCTTACTGCTACCTACTGGCGGGGTTAGTATGTTTAAAAGTATGTATTCCCCTTACATACTTGGCCTTTATAAAAGTAAATAACATCCTGAGGTTAATATCAAAAATATACAGATAAATGTAAAAGCTGATAGAACACAGATAAAATATTGCTTCAGAATTAATTGTTCAAACCACCAGAAATCTCAGTCATGCGGTGCTTTTGTGGGGATATTTTGTATGGGATATTGTCTGCTGATATGAAAAGTTTGCTGTATATCGTAATAATAAATAGCATTTTTGACAGTAACAGATATAAATTTTACATTAAAAAATATATATATCTATATATATATATATATATATATATATATATATATATATATATATATAGATATAGATATATATAGATAGATATATATATAGATATAGATATATATAGATATAGATATATATTACATTATACGTATGTAAAATACTGTGTGATTTCCATCAGAGGTTTGGTCTTAAATTTCATTTCAAGTTGGTATTAAAAAGGCCTTAAAGTCTTAAATTTAACTTGTTCATATCTGTAGACACCCTGATTAAGTCCTTGAATTTGAGGGTATTGGACCTGGAAAGTCCTTGAAAGGTCCTTGAATTTGAAGTTAACCAAGGTGTGGGAACCTATTCTGGCATGACAGTACACAAATAAACCACAACATTAACACTGATATTATAACATTTAACAGAAGCATATGTGTGACAGAATGTGAGCATGTGCATGAATGACAGAGTGTAAACTCCATTTCTACTAAACAACACAGAACAAGCATTTAACATTTTGTTTTTACAAATTATGCACTTACAGTTTGTTTCATAGTCCATGAATACTGATCATACATCACTGCCAATTTTCATGATCTCTTTAGCATAATTGATGTAGTCATGATGAAACCCCATCAGCACAGCAAAGGCATGTGACATCTTTTACATTATCCAGGGCAGCGTCCTACTTTAAAACCACTGTTGCATCAGTTTGGGGGAAAGGTCATTCTCCTCATTGACCAGCTTTCATCCCAGTAACTGCCTGTTCTTCATCAGTGGCCTAAAAAGAGAAAAAACATTTGAAAAAAGAAAACATTTAATTAAAATCTATCCATTTTCAGACAGAGGTGCATCCACATCAGTAAGGATAGGTAAATAGCCTGTTTTATCATTGCAACCACTTTGTGTGGTTGCTTAATGTCTTTGTCTACCACAGCGCTCTAGAATGCTATAATGACAGCGCTAGTGTGAGGGCATGTAATATTGTTTAAATAAATATATTGCTTTCAGAAAGCTACTTCTTTACTGAAACATTAAAAAAAAACATGACATTCACATACCTCACAAATTTCCATGTACGTGGAGGGCTGCTCTTTAAAGGGTTAGTTAACCAAAAAATGAAAATGGTCATAATTTATTCTCCCCCATGTTGTTCCAAACCCATACAAACTCTGCTAATTTTTGGAACACAAATAAAGATATTTTAATATTCTCTTAATTTTTGTCCTCCATTGCAAGTCTGGGAGACCAATATTTTCTTCTGAACAGACATGCTCGCTATGATATAATTTAAGATTTATTCATATATAAATATTGGCATGGATTACTTCTACAATAACTCTGTATTTTTGAAGCTTGAAAATACTGATTATCTAGACTCTCAATGGATTAACAAAAAATTATGAGAGAAAATTAAAAATATCTTCATTTGTGCTCTAAAGACAGACAAAAGTCTTATAGGTTTGGAATGACATGAGGGCAAGTAAATGATTTTTTGTGTGAACTATTCCTTTAAGAAAGGAAGACCAAGAATGATGTCTCTCCAAATCAGACAACTCAAAAGTTGGTTTGAGTTCTGCAATGACAAAAACACAGACATCAATGGTTTATATAAAATATGAACACGTAATCACAATGTTGTTGCATCAAAATGTGAAGTAAACAGGCAGGGGACAACAGAAACACTTATTTTCTAAAAATAACTTACATCAATCTCAAAATAATGATGCTCTCCTATGTCTCTGGCTTTCAACATCTGCAAAAACCAAACAAACATTCTTTTACTCTTAGTATAAAAAAAAAATTGATAACATGGAATTATGAAGTTTACTTGCCTTAAACTGTCTTTCCCTCTCTTCCGAATAAGCTGAGAAAATCACCTCCTCACACAAGCAGGCTTCTGTGTCCTTAACTCCAAAGTAGTTTGAGTTCTGCACTGAAAAAAGGGACATCAATGGTTTACATAAAATATGAACACATAATCATACTGTTGTTGCATCAAAATGTGAAGTAAACAGGCAGGAGACAACGGAAACATTTATTTTCTAAAAAAAAATAACTCAATCTCAAAAGAATGAAGTTCTCCTATGTCTCTGGCTTTCAACATCTACAAAAACAAACATTCTTTTACTCTTAGTTAAAAAAATAAATAAATAAATAACGATGGAATTATGAACTTTACTTGCCTTAAACCCTTGCCTTTCCCTCTCTTCTGAAGAAGCTGAGAAAATCACCTCCTCACACACGCAGGCTGCTGTGTCGTTAACTCCTGGCGCGGGCATGAAGACACAAGCTCAACAAGTCTGAAATATTACATGCAAAACATTACTTTTAACAATAATCACTTCATCAGCTTCAAAATAATTATGCTAGTCTTTATTACATAACACCGTTTCCTTTATGAAACTACATTCAGTTTAACCGCGAAAAATAAGATAACGAATTAAGGGTGTGTTCACTCTTGGCGTCTTTTTTGACAAGAAGAAGTTGACGAGCGCTTTTTTAGTGAAATAAAAAGCTGGCAGAGTTTAGTTACAAATAGCAGCTGAGGGCGTCTTTTGTTGCTATAACAACAGCTGCAATAGTAGCGCTGTGTGCTGCAGAAATGTCGAGAAAGAGTAAAAAGTTGGCTCTTGCGTTGGCTTTTGAAGTTAACGAGGAGGGTAATGTCATTTCACAACGACGTTTGTGGTAGGGCTGAAACGATTAGTCGACATTATCGACAACGTCGACAATAAAAAATTGTTGACAAATATTTTTGTTGTCGAGTAGTCGTTCTATCTCATATGAGCTAATGTAAGAGCCTGCAGTACTGCGGTTTGACCAGTGCGGCGCTGTAGCGCACGACTGTAATTAAGCGCTCCTGGATGCAACTCAAGAGAAGAACGCACAGCGCTTCTGAGCAGCATTTGGATGTAAATATAGCCTATGCTGCTTGCTGTCCTCTGAATAACGAAATAAACTCAACAAAAACTGACAGCGCTGTGAAAGTAGCAGTTAAGATCTGATTTTAGTCATGTCACTTTTATTTATATAGTATGCTTTATGCAATAGATAGGCTTAAATCAAGCAGCTTTACAGTATTAAACATGATAAAGTCAGTGAGTGTCGCTTTCAGTTACAATTACAACTTGATTTTCTGTTATACAGCAGCTGTCCAGTGTGGAGCTAGCTAGCAATAAAATATTTTTATTAATGGGAAAAATATATTTCATTAAAGTGATAGTTAGGTTTGCAGAGATCAAAGCTTGATCTAGCTCAGGATTGTTTTGATTATCATAACCATATAAGGTATTTTAAGAGAGATTATGTTGCAAATAAAATAGTTTCCAAAAATAAGCATCATATGACTTATCTTTATTTTGTTTCTTATCCATATGACATACTAAAGGAGATGTTAGGCCAAATGATGTCATTCAGTTACTTTTTTTTTTCATATAGCTAATTAAATGGTGAGAGAGTTTCTCTGTCTGTGATCTCATTTTGTGTGCCAAATATACACTACCAGTCAAAAGTTTCTGAACGGTAAGATTTTTAAAGTTTTTTTTTTTTTTTTTAAAGAAGTCTTTTCTGCTCACCAAGCCTGCATATATTTTATTCAAAATACACCAAAAGGAGTAATATTGTGACATATTTGCACTGTTTAAAATAACTGCTTTATATTTGAATATATTTTAAAATATAATTTGTTCCTGATTTCAAAGCTGAATTTTCAGCATCATTACTCCAGTCTTCAGTGTCACATGATCCTTCAGAAATCATTCTAATATGCTGATTTGCTGTTCAAGAAACATTATTATTATTATTATTATTATTATTATTATTATTATTATTATTATCATCAATATTTAAAATAGTCGAGTACATTTTCTTTAGGATTCTTTGATGAATAGAAAGATCCAAAGATCAGCATTTATCCAAAATAAAATGCTTTTGTAACATTATACACTACACCTTTCAAAAGCTTGGAGTCAATATAATTTTTTTTTTTTTGGGAAAGAAATTATAGAAATTAATACTTTTATTTAGCAAGGATGCTTTCAATTGATCAAAAGTGATGATAAAGACATTTATAATGTTACAAAAGATTTCTATTTCAGATAAATGCTGTTCTTCTGAGCTTTCTATTGAGCAGCAAATCAGAATATTACAATGATTTCTGAAGGATCATGTCACGAGTAATGATGCTAAAAATTCAGCTTTGAAATCACAGGGATAAGTTACATTTTAAAATATATTCAAATAGAAAACAGCCATTTTAAATAGTAAAAATATTTCAAAATATTACTACTTTTGCTGTATTTTGGATCAAATAAATGCAGGCTTGGTGAGCAGAAGAGACTTTTTTAAAAACATTAAAAATCTTACTGTTCAAAAACTTTTGACTGGTAGTGTATCTATTGTATAAATTAATAGTTTAATAATTGTAATTACATGATATGATTTTCAACAGCTGAAGTGACCTTTCTTTATTTGTTAGAATATGTATACCTCAATATTTTAACTAATTGCAAAAGCTGAATAATCAATCAAAGTCTACTGATTAATCAGTAAAATAGTCGACGATTAGTCGATTAATCATTCTAATAATCGTTAGATTAAACGATTATCAAAATAATCGTTCGTTGCAGCTCTAGTTTGTGGGTGCGCGACATTATACGGGGAAGGAAACTGCATGGTGCTTACAACAATTTAGTCCAGGTTGGATAATGCACGGTTTGCAGCATATTTTAGACTAGATAGAGATTTGTGCTCATATCATACAACTCTTTGTGCTCCAAAGCTAGTACGACCTATCTACCGGCTCTTCTCCATTTTTTCTTGTTGTTCTTGTTGTTATGGAAACAACTTGCTACTCGCTTGTCATTGGTCAGCTGTCAAAAAAGGGCTTGAGGTAGGGCGTTTTTTTTTTTTTTTTTTTTTCTGAAAAGTTAAACTTTTTTCTTCTTGAAAAAAAAAACGCTCTGAGCTGCAGAAGAAGACGCCAGCGGTGGCGTTTTAAAAAGCACCCAGGACTTTTTTGAAAACACAGTTTACTTCATAGGATTATAATGTAAAACAGACACTGGCAGCTTCAAAAAGACGCCAGGTGTGAACATAGCCTAACATGTAAATGTGTTAATAACCGTCTATTAACACCTCAAAAAGTGCAAATATTGTAAAATATTATGTAAATATGACATAAGACACTCACGGGCGTTATATTAAAAGTATCTCTTCCGTTCAGTAAAAGAGGCCGTTAAGACTATTTCTGAGGAGAAAACTGCGTCCGCGTATTTTTCAATATAAGCTCTTTTCGGACTACTTCCGTCTTCCATGACATCTCAAAATACTTCCGGACACAAACAATGAATGATGACTTTACATTTTTAAACTTTACTTACCATAAACGTATTTCACTCGCTTCCATCTGAAGACGCTGAGAAAATGGTGGCTTCTCGCACTGGTGTCATCCGATGTGCGTGCTCTCTTTCACGTCCGAGTTCCCAACCCAGCGTCGCTGGATTATAGATCAACACCAATATTCAACCCAAAATTGGGTTAAAACAACCCAACGTACCCAGCGGTCTCAACCCAGCATTTGGGTTGAAAAGATAACCCAGTGTTTTTTAGAGTGTAAAGCAACAATAGATCGCTTACCTCAGATCTTGAAAATAAATTAAAGCAAATATGTAAGTTAAAACCGCGACTTAGCGCGAACCAACAAGTGTATTCCATGACAAAGATGTTATCAGTCACTCAGTATGTACATTTAATCATGTTAAAAAAAAGGTTTAATATTTATGAATTAATTATAAACGTATCCATTTCGTTGCGAGAGCAGTGCGCTTCCAGAGAGAGCCTGCCCACCACTGTTGCCAATTTAGCGACTTTGTCGCTAGATTTAGCGACTTTTCAGACCCCCTTAACAACTTTTATTCCAAAAAAAAAACGCCTAGCGACAAATCTAGCGACTTCTTGGACAAACCTTATTTAGTCTCTGAGACCCGCCGGTAGTGCCAGCACGCACAACTCTCTCCTCGTCTGATCTGTTCAGCGAACGGCAGAGAGGGGCAGCACTTTCAGTTAAAATAGATATTCTGTTGCTTCTAACTCTACTTTACATGCAAGTATAGCCGAAATCACAGCACAGCCATTGTCTTAATCGTATATGTATTTGATTTCATTAGACAATGTCGTGATTATGAATCATGATTTTAGTGCAGATTAATATTTTCGAGAGCTGGTTATGTCTTAATGGGCCGCGTTTCAGTCACTATTTCATATTCATCCCATTGTCTGACAACAGAAACAGTAAAATATATGAATGAAAACAGTTTTATTGAGAATTTGGCTGTATTAAAATGCAGTATGTGAGCACGGAGAGACAAGACAATACGGTGCACAGACGTCATGAATATGCTAATTAGAGTATGACGTCATCTAGCGACATTTAGCGACATTTCAAGCGTGGTTTAGCTACTTTCCACTGAAAGAAGTTGGCAACACTGCTGCCCACACACGCTTCTGATTGACTGTGATATTTGATTGATTCTGTCGCGTCGCGTCTGGTGTGGACACCCAAATTGCTTGTCGCTGGAATCTTGTCGCGTCGCATGCAGTAGTAAGGACACGGTGTAACAGTACAGCGCATATTTTAGGCTAACGTTAAATAAGTTAGACAACTTTCAATAAACCATTGACAAACTGACAGCAAACCCTTTACAAAGCTATCAAAACCTCTCATCTACACATAAAGCTGTGATTAAAAGCCCAAACTCTCATAAAGAAGAGCTCAAGCTATAGAATTAGCTTACCTCGCCTTTCGAAGTTTTCTGTGAAGAAATATTCAACAGAAACGTGTCAGTTACATGTAGGAAAGTGTCTGGAACAGTTGTATGTGATATGTGTGTGATTTTACGGACTAAACTCACCTGAAAGCAATGAAAACAGCAGCGAGAGATTTACGGTTTCTCAGTTGGTGTTGTCGCCCCGTTTCCATGGCAACTCCCTCCGCTGCAGCGTTTGAATTGCTGCGTCCCAATTCGCCTACTTATACTATGCCCTAAAAGTATGTACTCTTTTTGTAAAGAAAAAGTACATACTTTTGAGTATGTAGCAGAATAGTAGGCAAGCTTTGGGACATACTACTTCGTCATAGCTGCTTATTTAGCGGACGCTCTGTTGCTTAGTTACGTGCATCCTGTAACTGTTTAAACTGCCCTGTCAATCATCTTATCACAGTTAACATCATTCACATTTCGTTTAATTTGATTTCCTACGTATTGGAGAGAAATAAAGAAGCACATCGCGGGTCTTTCATGCCGAGAACTCTGCTCATGTATTTGCATAAAGATGCATTAAGTTAATGACCAAACGTATCATTATAAAAGTTCACAGTGTTGCTGCAGATGAAGTATAACGTGGATAACATTAAATTGATATTTTTTCTTCAGGTTAGACATTGATTATTTATCACTCAAATCTCTTTCTCTAACTGTCCGTTGGTTGCGCATATCCACCATGTTTGTAGTTTTTAACACTTTTTATGCGTGTTTGTAGTTCTAATCGAATCCTCGTCCACCGCGCAATGTGTTGTGGGCAATATTAGCCATTTGAGTGTGCATCGATCTGCACTTCGAATTCTAACTGGAAGTAGTAGACCATCCGGGAATCTTTGGCATACTTTTTTAAACATACTATGATTTGGGACATACTAATTCTATTTTCAAATACTATTTAGGACGGATGGTATGTGAATTGGGACGCAGCAAATGAGACTCCAGTATTCAGCGCTCACGCCCATTAAAACACGTCACAGTCACGCAACATTTACATAAATAAACCTCTAGAATTAGAACACTACATAAACAACTTAAAATCACATTAAATCTTTATTAAATCGAGAATTTGAAATTATTTTTGTAGTTCTACAACCAATAGGTGCAAAATGGAGTCATGCAAAACAGCATTAAAATAGATAATAGATCTAAAAGGATCTACTGGTCTTTTTAAATTAATAAACACCACAACACTCTTTATATAACTCAAAATTAATATTTTTTATTACACTATAATTGAATGCAACTAATAGAAAATAAGTCTGGAATGAGTTCTGGACCAGACAGGACAATTTAGCTCACTTGATCTCACTTTCCAGAAACAAAAACATTTACAACATGATGAGTGTGAAGAACCATTAAATAGTCTAAAGAACCTTTCTGTGCTACAAAGAACCTTTTGTGTAATGGAAAGGTTCTTCATGGAACCATACACCCTGCCAAAGAACCATTTAAGAAACTTTTTTTTTTTAAGAGTGTATTACCTGAGGCTTGCCATCTCAGGGACCCATCTCGTCAGCAGGGTCACAATCCTGAGAGAATAAAAAGCTAATTTTCTCTTAACGAAGAGATGGAGGAACATTTGCTCTAGGTCGCTCCACCCGCTAGAGTAACGACCACTCAGTCTGAGAGAAAAAGCGAGGGCAGGACAGGTGAGACGCTACTCTCTGCCCACTACAGCAGGGCCAAACCCAGAGAACATGTTAGGTTGGCCACCTCTAGTCCATGACAGATGCTTCGTACCATGAGCAGCCCCACGGCCCTACAGCGCAAAGGCCAGAAAGGCGAGGTTCAAAGAGGCCAGAGGGAATGTAGAGAAGAGGAAAAAGAAAGAAAGAATCAGCCGATGGATTTGAAGGGATAAAGTCAGACAGGTGACATAAGGGTACAATTTGGAGCAAAGCTCTGCGGCTGAGCAGTGAATTCAAAGAGGTTTGCTGCTAGATGTTTTTTGGCAGTATATCAAATGTTGTGGAATATATTCAGAAGCTATTATATTGTCTGTAATCATTTGTAACTGGTTTACATGTCGACTTTCATCTATTGTCGTGCATTGTGTCGAAATGTCACACATTGTGAATTGTGAGTTCCCTGAGATGATCAGATCAAGCTGTATGAAAAGATGCCAAGCTGTGTGGCAGAACAAAGGGAGATTCAAAGCAAAACTAGACTGTTTTCTCCCTCGTTCTCATACATATGTACAAACTCACACATATGGTCAGAAATGCTGTTTTGTGTGGTGTACATCTGTCTTAGAGTTATGACACCATTTCAAACAATGAGTCTGGAAAACATCTCAAGAAAACCTATAATTCACCTCACCATCTAAATAGAAACTTTCTATTGATTTCTGCTGTTCTTCTATATTCTTCTCTTGTATATTAAACTTAATATAATTACTATTGGCTAACCCTAAAATACTAATTTAAAATTAACATTTTCATATTACAGATACCTAATAAATGGACAATATTACAATTCTATAAAATACTGTCTAAAAAAACTTAAAAATATATAATAAACCTACTAGAAATAAAATGTATAGTTTTATATGCTACAAGGCATCACAATAGTGTTAAAAAAATGAAAAAATCTGCTAAAAATTACATTTAAATATTTTTAATAATTAATCGTAAGTAAATGACCACAAAAGTTATCTGTATAGGCAATTTTTTATTTTTATTTATTTATTTATTTATTTTGCTACACATAAGAAAAAAAAAATAACAAATGGCAATAGAGTCTTTAAATACAGATCAAATCGAAACCTTTGCTTAAGCCTCTTGCTTCTCAGATTTTTTCTCAAGAAGAAAGAAAAAGACTGTGATAATGTCACCTGTGTCTCTTCTGGAGTTTGCAAAGATATTTCAACTATGTCATAAACCATGCACAAATTTTTCCAAAATACCAAGGTCTGCAATAAAAAAAGTCAATATTATATCAAGCATTTCTCATCAGATAGTTCCAAGACTAAATTATCTGAGCTATGCAATTCACATTAAAGCTCAATAACCTCAATGTCAACATTTGTCTCAATTATTTTTTTTTCTCTTTTTTTCTTTTACTTCCATTTTTTTCCTTACAAAAAACACCTCAGACAAACGTGAATTTCAGTGTGGGAAAAAAACTGAGAACTCCATCAAGAATCCTGAAGAGGCAACCTTTGAGGAGCCATTGAGCTACTTCTAGGGACATTTTTCAGCAATTTTCTAGCTAGTATAGCTAGATCATTCTTACACACAGAGCCCATTACACTGGCTGAAAGACATGCAGTGACCATCATAAATTGGTAAATGAGGGCTGGACAATCTCCTATCTGTGTCCAGCATGCCATCCTCCGGCTCCCCGAACACTGGGATTGGACCGTGCTTTGGAATCCCACACAAACGAGAAACCCTGACATTTGAGCGTGCCCAAAATCCTGAAAAGCAATAATAGCCAAAAATCTCAGTTTAGGAATGGAAGATTCATTTAACGCCAGGCCACCCTCACACATAGACATGCTCACACTAATACGCACTTAACCAGAACTCACTCAGTTCCTCTATTCAGCCCAAATAATGTCCTTTCCCCTTCTCACATACACCTTTTAGACATCGTCTTTTCTGTCATGGCAGCTGGAACTGTTTGAGTTATCATTTGGTTTCATCAGCACATTGCCATTTATCAAGAGATTCAGATAAAGCTACAGACCTACAATGCCCCCTTTTGGCGACTTCTGAAACTTGGTTCCTCAGGAGAAAGGCCTATTGTGGAAATACTGTCTCACTACTGCAGTCAAACAGCATTATTCAGAGACCTGTGCCTACACATCCAATGATGACAGATTTTGCAGTCAGTACTGACCCCGATATCATGACCATAAGGAATCGTAGTATAGTGATATCTCACACAACATAATGTGAACGTTATAGGCGCTTTGAACTCACCATCAGCACATAACAATGTTAAAGTGTTAGGCTAAAACTAGAGCTTTCTATATCCAACAGACAATTACCGCCCATTCCACAAAACAAATTTCTTTACTCTCAAGGTTTTGAGCTCCATGAGGGCCTTTTAATTTCCAGTGGTAACTATGCTGGGGCTGAATATAGCTGCTGAAGCTAGCTCTCCAGTGTTCAAATCTGGAATGGATTTAACCACAGCTTTCCAGTGCAATTCCTGCAATATGAGATTTGTGTGACGCTATGTGTCTTTGTCCACATACTTGATTTTTGGTGCCTTTCAAAGTCCCATTAGCCCAAACCGCTCTGCTGACTGGAAAGAAAAAACGTGAGATGTTGCAGTGTCCTAGCATGCTCTCTCAATCTCCTTTGTTATAACTTTTTTTGTACTTTTTGCCAACGCAGGGTAGGAAAAATGTCACAGCAACGCAAGAATATTTGCCAATGTCTGTGTGTGGGAGAGAGAGCGAAATGAAGTGAAATGAAATGTGTGTGTGTGTGTGTGTGTGTGTGCGTGTGTGTGTGTGTGTGTGTGTGTGTGTGTGTGTGAGACTGAACAGAAGCTTTGATGTTTCACACCTTCTGAAGTGGGCCTTCTTCAGGTGTCTAAAGTGGAGAAGTCCTGGAACTGGAAGGAGAGACATACTTGTTCAAAGACTCGCTCTCTCACTCTTTCTATCACTCCCTCTCTCTTTCTTGGGAAAAGTATCATTTTGACTATTCACTGTAGCCTGTAGCACACGTACACAGCAGCAGTTTTATTATGTCAAAATATCACCAGGACTGTTAGACTCTTTCACAGTAATTAAAGGTGGAGCTCTTTTTTTTTCGATGTTAAAATAGACACAACTAAAACAATGTTGGGACCATGATTTGGGACTCTACACATACTTGTGGTTCCATCAGATAATCAGCAGTGTCATTATACTGCAGCTCCAGAATGTTTAGTGGCTCAAAGAAAAAAGAAAAGATGTTAAATCTGGTACCTCTGGTGGTTCCTACGCCAGCTGAGAAACGGATGTTGAGATGAATGGGATGGTCCTTGCCAGGTATTACAGACCTCTTTGATCCAAACAATGCCAGTGTGTTAGGGAAACCAGTCTAAAAACAATTTGAAATTCTGTTTACTTTAAATGTGCCTTTTAATGTCAAATGTCTATTCATCAAAATTCCTAAAAAGGTTTTCACAAAAATGTTAAGCAGCACAGCTGTTTTCAAGAAATGTGTCTTAAGCATCAGTTCCGCATGCTAGAGTGATTTCTGAATGATTGTTTGACACTGAAGCCTGGAGTATGGCTCCTGAAAATTAAACTTTGCCATCATAGGAATAAATAACATTTTAAAATATATTCAAATAGAAAACAATTATTTTAGTAATGATAGTAATCATATTTCACAATATTACAATTTTCACTTTTAAATCAAATTCTCATTCAAACTCTAAGTTCAACCAGACAGCCACTCATTTAAACTTTTTCTTCACCATCTTTGGACACAGACAACTTTCTGTCAAATACTGTGTTCTCAATCCTTCACATCACTCACAAAACATGCACCCATTAAATGTGAAGCATGTGATTATGAGATAGATTTGCTTTGTAGAGACCTGTCTGATAGAAATGAGAACAGAGATGCTAGCTCATAAACAGGCAGGCAGTTTTTATGCTCTTGAATAATTCATTTCATTTCATGTGTTGCCTGTATATTAACTATAACAAGCCCAAACCTGTCACAGTCAGAATATTTCAAAGACATCACAATGAGCTGTTGAGAGACGGCAACCCAGACTAAATGATTCATTTGTGTGTGTGTGGGAGAGAACAAAGAGAGAGATCAGATGCAGGTCTCTGTATGTGACCTACAGCACAGCAGGTCTCTGATTCTATGCCTGACTGACTTAGACATGTGCCACCTATGCACACACACTCGCAACCATACATGCTTACACACCTGCTATCGTGGTCAAGACTTTGCATTGACTTCCATTATTTTTATTCTGAGCCAGTTTTCTGTGGCCTAACTCTTGTAATTTACCTATGTGGATACCCTTTTGTAATAGTACTAGATGCATATATTTTCCAGAAAATAATATATAAATAAATACAAATTAAAATACACGCAGAGAAATATATCCTACAAATACCACTGAACCGACACATACCATATGTGTTTAAAATAAATGATCATATCCCCCTGACTTATATTTAATTTTCATACCATCTGAACAATTCAAGCTAGAATTAACACCTAAATACGAGTTCACAGTCAGCCCAGCTCCAGCTGCCTTCATTGTAATGAAGCTGTTATTTAGTATGTTTATTAAGCTGTTTTCCTTCCAACATTCCCCACAATGTAGGCAAAACCTGACCACCACACACATCAACAGACTGCTTTCATCATGAGTCAATATATTCTCGAGTCAATGGAGCTAGATTTGCAGACACAACATATCTGACAATGATGCAGTGAGCTTAAATTCAGTGCTATATGTATCTGCATGTTTGTGTGTGTATACATGCATGAAAGTGTGTATACTACAGACTTGAGAGAGGAGATATCAGCCAATTCAATCTGCCAAGACGTGTGGCAAACCTGCCTGGCTTGATTAAGTTCTCATATAAATTGCACAATAAGCAACCCAGTCATGTCTGAGATCAATTAACCCCTAAAACACATGAAGAACAAATATAAACAGAACAACTAATATTGACTGCTTAAAGGATGAAGACAGAGATAAAAACTGATTCACATTAGTGTGTAAACAACAAATACGCACAGACCTTGTTTACACATTGTATTAACATGCATCAGATAATATTAAGGGGTGGATCGTTACTATGTCATTGCAGTGTTGCTGTGCAGCTAGTTTAGTGTAGTCACATGCATTTCTGACTAACTCTGAATGTGCTTAGAGTGTTCGGACACTGTTTATACATTTATTTATCACTGTGCACTTGCAATCGGACCACTAAAGCCAAATAGTGCAGCACTCTCAAGCTAAATTTTCAAAGTATTACAATTGAAATTTCAGTCATTTCCTCATACAAACCTATATTATGGCCATAAATGTCATTAAATGGAGTGTTTGAGTCATATGGACCAATTCAATGGCACTTTTTTGTCCATTTTGGAACTTGACAGTCACTGGTCTTCATTCACTTTCATATAGATGAGAGCAGCTCAAACAAACATGTTGCTGACCAAATGTATCACCAAATAAAGCAGCATACTCAAATGGGAGGAAATGGGAAGATCAATCATATTTTGAATCATTTCAACACACACGTACGTGTGTGTGTGTGTTTACTCGAAGGTCCTGATCTAATATAATCACAGGAGTGGAGGAGAGGACAGAACATTGGCTCAGTTATTATTCATTTAATTGCATAATTATTATTTAAAGGGACAGTTCACCTAAAAATGAAAATTATGTCATTAATTACTCACCCTCATCTCGTTCCAAACCCGTAAGATCTTTGTTCATCTTTGGAATACAAGATGTTTTTGATGAACTCTGAGAGCTTTCTGACCCTACATAGACAGCAATGGAACTGACATGTTCATGGCCCAGAAAGGCAGTAAGGACATTGTAAAAACAGTCCATGTGACTGCAGTGGTTCAACCTTAATTTTATGAAGCTATGAGAATAATTTTTGTGTGCAAAGAACACAAACATAATAACATTAGGGTGAGTAATTAATGACATCATTTTCATTTTGGGGTGAACTATCCCTCTAACTTTATATAAATACTTATTATTTTTACTTAGAGGTCCTGGAATGTTTGAGTGAACTATCCCTTTAATACCAGGTGTGAAAGGGGTCACAGGTTGTCTGTCTCTGTAGTGTCGCTGCTGTCAAACGGCATAACACACTGGTCATCTCAAAAGAGAGCGAGCGAGAGGGAGCAGATAAAAGAGTGAAAACCAAATACAGCATCATATTCAGAGGAAGAGGCAGAAGAGATGAGAAATGGGAGAATAGATTACATGGACAGAGAGATGGAGAACTTTTATCTCTACCTTAAGGGGACTGACATGGTTGGGGCCCCGATGAGACAGCTCCACGACTGTAGTCCATTTGTCTCCCTGTTCCAGTCTGTCTCTTAGGAACAAAATCAATATATCTAACCTTTTTAGCAGCCGCAGGCTTAATGCACACGCTCGTGCACACACTGACACACACTCTTCACCTCACCTTGCCGCTGCTGAGTAAGATTTAGTAAATCACATATCACCTGCTGCTGTTCATCCAGAGACATGGAGCTAGATGGCACGTATATGGCTCAACACACACACAAACAGACGCGCAATAAATGAGAGATGTACATATGGACAAAGATGCACGAAAAACGCAGAGGCACAGTGCCATCTTTAGGTCAATATGAGAAAGAGAGCTTCAGCATGAGTAGCGATAACAAGCTATCAAGTTTTGCAGAGGAAGACGTCAAGTTCTTTGGATCACACAAAAAAAGTCTCAAAGAAATAATTGATTCTTTTATCCATTCAACAGTGATGAAGCTGCGGTTTAATCTGAGAACGTCCAGATTTGAGATAAAATTCAGTCTGAGTGTGTATCTGATAGCACACAAGTGGAAAGGAAACGTTCTCTTTTAGTAGCGCGGACTCCTATTGGCAAGTTGACAATCTTCATGGTGTCATTCTGCTCATCAATATGAGAGCTCTGATATCTGCATTGTAGGCTGTGGATGACATGCATTAATCACTGTTTTATGATACAGGCCCACTTCTACACAGCAACAGCGATGGCTCTCAAATCAGTACAATCCTTCATTATGATCCATTGAGGAGTGGATACTAGAAACCTCTCAGACGGTCGGTCTGTATGTAAAGTACACTGTGAGGCCTTCAGCCTTGGGTGTCAATCACGGGTGCGACTAAATCATGTGGGTCACAGCTGCGGCCTATGTTGTTAAGCTTCTTTCACACCAACAAAATGACCTGAACACATTCATTTTGAATGAAAGCAGCTACCTTCCGATTATATGAGTGCAGGCAAATGCTACCAATACAGACACAACAAAGGTCAACTGTATGAAAACGTAAAGTGGCAACCAATGGAAATGAAGATAATGGAGCTCATGTGATCCTTCTCCTGTCAGAAAGATGGAATAAAATAATCATTGCAGTTAGAAATATTTGAAATTGTATGACATGCCTGATTATGTATAGAAACAATATAAAAAGATGTCATTTGTAACATTCATAACTCTTACTATGGTGACATGGAATACAGTAACTGTCGGCAGGCAGCGACAAAGTCACTGTCATGTAACAAAGTCTCATAACCAGACATGATGCGATAAGATCCCAACAAGCAGCAATTTGTCTGTCTACACCAATGCCGACACAACTACAAAATGCAACAAAATCAATCAAATATCAATTAGAAAAGTATGTGAGTGGAATCGCTGCAAGCCCAATGGTTGTATTCAAATCCAAATGGCTAGGTACATAGTCTAACTAATAAATATTAAACCATTCTAATATTACTAAAAAGTGACTGATGTATTTGTCATCAAATGTTTGTTCACTTGTTTGTTTGCATCTTGTTTCTTTTAATTTATTTTGAAGATCTGAGGTAAAATATCCATTGTTGCCTTTAGTATGGCTATAAGGTCCTTGCAATATGATATTCAGACTCACATTAAACCCGTTTAACATTGAATAAAACATATAATCATTACCTGAGATTAACTCAAATGCCAATTCACATATATTATATGGTAATGTTGTGAAAATAGTAGGCTACATAATCAGCAGTATGTATAATAGATGTGTTCAAATAATTTGTTTGCTCTGAATGTCCGTGGTGGTTTTACAAACAACATTAGTTTTGTTTGTGCAACAGAGTATTAAATGATCTAAGAGATGTTTCTGAGTATTTAATATCAACTGAATACCACTGCTGTGCGTGGCTCTCATTCTTCAGTTTCCATATTCAGTTCTAAGAATTATGTGGTTTAAAGATTTAAAACCTTTTAACTGTTCTCTCAACCGACTGAAAGTCCATAGGCTGGTAGCAGATTAAACACTATGAATCAGAGTCAGCTTCGCTTTGCTCATTTTCTGACCCATGGTAATCAAATCTATATCAGTGCCATTAAGACGCAAGCCATCTTGTTTGGGCTTTTGAACCTGATTACACTGAAGATAAAGAGCAGATGCTAAAAAGCATCCTTATAGCACTGATGTCAACTTCACTGTTTCTCTTCAGAAACTCTAGAAGAAATTAAAATGACAGCAGATTTTAGAAATATATAAAATACACAGAAACAGATGATTCAGTCAGCTCATTCACCTCCCACTGATGGAGATGTCAGATATATGTATGACCTTTCTATGCCACTGTGCTTTGTTTTGTAGCACCACTGGAAATACCATTTGTCACACTGATTATGTTAAGGCAATTAGATGAAATTATTGCATTAAATATGTTTAATTCAGTTTAAGAAGTCTTTAAGAACTTTTATTACAGATGAAAATGAAAGAAAAAAATATATAATAATTTTTCTCTAAAGTATTTCTTGTAGTGGAACGACAAGTGTGCGAAAACAGTGTGTGTGGTTTAGGCTTTGCATTTGGCCAGTAAAACCTGAAATCACCTACATTCACCTACCCATTGGGTGGTTCCCACAAGGAAACCCATTATTCATGCTTTTCTGAATAAAGTATTTGGCTTCAGGCACACATACAATATGTGGCTTGACTAACCAGTAGCGAACTCTCACGGCCAGCAGATATATCATTACCAAGGCCTTCTAGTGGGCCTTTAGTTAATCACAAAATACGTGATTTACATAATTAGAGAGTGAACAATTTCTGATTTGTTGATTGCTTAAAATGGGTTGACCAAATCTTAAAGGGACAGTTTACTCACCCTCATGTTGTACCAAACCCGAACACACAAAAAATATAAAAATAAATAAAAGATATTTTGAAGAACTTTGGGATCCAGACAACACTGGACCCCATTGACTTTTATTGAATGGAAAGTCATACTGGTTTTGGAATGACACAAGAGTGAGTAAATCACAACACAGTTTTCCTTTTGGTGCGAATCTCTAAGTATTCAGTGTCATGTCATGCTGCCGTTGGTGGTTTTCACATCTAGTTTGTGAGTTTTTTTTAAATGCCAATAGATTCTGTGGTACTATAAACTGGCTGTAAAATACTGTGATGCACGATTTGCGTGTCTAAAGCCAGGCTCACACTGTGCGATTTTGGCCACGATTTGGTCGTCTGGGACAAATTTTGAAAACCTAAACGATTCCTATAATCCTAGGCTAAAATCTATAGTCTTTGATAGCTGGTTTGACATGTTCACCGACAGTCGATTAATGGCTGTTGCGATCAAATTTCACCTCCGACAAAATTCTGGCAGTGTCAGAAGATTTGGCGCACAGTCCTGCAGTGTGACTACCCCTACGACGAACGTCAAACTGTCTTCGTTTTTCAAGACAAGCTATGAGCAGAATTAATGCTAGAGAATTATTCTATTCGCCATAAACTCCGGCGCTATCGTCCTCTGCTCACGGAATTCATCTGATATGTTGACTTTTCTATATAAACACTGGTTGCGCCGCTGTTTTCATGTGGGTGTATAGAGCTGCATACACGGTATTCTTCTTAAATACGCCGGTATTGCCGCCGTTCATATACTTTTCATGATAGCCAACATTTCGGTCCCGCGTGCAATACAGTTCGCAGTAACTGGACGTGTATGGGTTGATAATGTAAAACTCCGGACAAGTTTTCTTGCGCGCACCCGTTTTTAACTCGTCTCGACTGTCGTACAGTCTGACATTAATGACAACTGAGATCTCATAGTGTGACATGATCATCATGTTCGTACAGTCTGACAAGTACAATCCTAAAGGACTTTTTAAAAAAAATCGCACAGTGTGAGCCCGGCTTTATTCATTGTGACAATGTTTTTCTTAACAGCATGAATCGCAATGAAGGCCCTGACATAAAATGCAAATGGATGGGGTGCCAATGACTGTAACTATTTGTACACTAAGAACTTGAAGCAAAATACTGTCATGCATGAGTGTTTTTCCTTGTTTTACTTAGAATATTATGCCCTGCTTTGGCTTGGCTGTCGCTGAGGTACTAGATTTTTTCAATATTGGTTTAGTGATACCTCCCTGTAGCTATCCATTTTCATTCAATTCAGAAAAAAAAAAAAAAAAACACCTGCAGAGACATTAGCTACGGCTGAGTGAAGTAATTCATCACTGCGAGCTCTTCAAATACACAGGAGTTGCGTAAAGCAACATTAATACATTGTTCACCAAACACGACGTTCTCATTTCTCAAACGGCGTAACTCTGGCTGCTCTAGGATAAACCTCAGTGGCCTAAAAAGACATTTTGGGGATTATTAAAGAAACGGTTCTGCTGAACTTGGATCAGTAGGAATGAGAGTGAGAGAGAGAGAGAGAGAGAGAGAGAGAGAGAGAGAGAGAGAGAGAGAGAGAGAGAGAGAGAGAGAGAGAGAGAGAGAGAGAGAGAGCAGCCGTTATGCCTGGGTGAAGAGCCACATTTGAAGGAGTGTGTGGGTCGGAGATGACAGCGGGGCTTTTTTATTTGACTTTTAAGTGCTGGAAGATGTAAGACGTAAGGCTGACAGGTCATGTAAGTTATGAGAGGGTGAAAAATCTCAGATTGTGACTGCACCAACACACATACACGCAAACCAGCCTGAGAGAAACAAACACTCACTGCACACAAATATTAGCATGCACAAACAATTCCCGCCCTGTGGTGTACGTCTCCAGCGACAGAGAATTGATGAACGAAATCATGATTCCATCACCATAACATCTGGCTGCAGATCCAGCTTCAAATCTGTGTTTTTGAACCAAAACCATCTCACCTATCCCTCAAGGTGTCATTGAAAGAGGCAGGGTGTTAGTATATCCTGCACGTTTGGCTCACAGCACTCCACTAAAGAGCTGTCAGTGCGGAACATTCTGAATAAAGAAAGTCATTTAGCTGCATTTTGCTGCCGGACAGAGAATAAGTGATTGCCCTGGGCTCCTCTCTACTCACTCTCAAAAACAAAGTCATAATTGAGGTCTTTGTAGGGGAGAACATTAGACTGTGAAACATTTATGCGCCTGTTCGCCTGCCGAATAATAATAATGCCGGCAGTGTTGTCTCTTTAATATTAAAAAACACAAACATTTGCACGCGTTATCTTCCTTTATTACCAAATGCAATAATGAGATGTTTGTGCTACCAGATGATTCTAAGAGAGTACTTCATCTACTGCTAACATAGTCAGATTTATAGAGATGAGTAGGGCCCTATGATTTCTGCGAAGCAGGAAACCAAAAATTGAGATATAAAAATGTAATCAGTGTAACATGTAATCAGTAACAACAGTATAACAAATTTTGGATGAATAAATCAGAAATTCATTGAAAAATCATTAATTAGACATGCATTTTTCATTATTAAAATTTAATTAAAAAGGAATCCAGGAAAAGTTACAGTGGTGTGAAAAATTGTTTGCCCCCTTCCTGATTTTTTATTTTTTTTGCATGTTTGTCACACTTTAATGTTTCAGATCATCAAACAAATTTAAATATTAATCAAATATAACACAAGTAAACACAACATGCAGTTTTTAAATGAAGGATTTTTTTTTTTTTTTTTTTTATGAAGGGAAAACAAAATCCAAACCCACATGGCCCTGTGTGAAAAAGTGTTTGAAAAAGATCCTCAAAAGCTACACATCATGTTGAGATCCAAAGAAATTCAGGAACAAATGAGAAAGAAAGTAATTGAGATCTATCAGTCTGGAAAAGGTTATAAAGCCATTTCTAAAGCTTTGGGACTCCAGCGAACCACAGTGAGAGCCATTATCCACAAATGGCGAAAACATGGAACAGTGGTGAACCTTCCCAGAAGTGGCCGGCCAACCAAAGTTACCCCAAGAGCGCAGTGACGACTCATCCAAGAGGTCACAAAAGACCCCAGAACAACATCCAAAGAACTGCAGGCCTCACTTGACTCAGTTAAGGTCAGTGTTCATGAATCCACTATAAGAAAGAGACTGGGCAAAAATGACCTGCATGGCAGAGTTCCAAGACGAAAACCGCTGCTGAGCAAAAAGAACAGAAAGGCTCGTCTCAGTTTTGCCAGAAAACATCTTGATGATCCCCAAGACTTTTGGGAAAATACTCTGTGGACTGACGAGACAAAAGTTGAACTTTTTGGAAGGTGTGTGTCCCATTACATCTGGCGTAAAAGTAACACAGCATTTCAGAAAAAGAATATCATACCAACAGTAAAATATGGTGGTGGTAGTGTGATGGTCTGGGGCTGTTTTGCTGCTTCAGGACCTGGAAGACTTGCTGTGATAAATGGAACCATGAATTCTGCTCTCTACCAAAAAATCCTGAAGGACAATGTCCGGCCATCTGTTCGTGACCTCAAGCTGAAGCGAACTTGGGTTCTGCAGCAGGACAATGATCCAAAACACACCAGCAAGTCCACCTCTGAATGGCTGAAGAAAAACAAAATGAAGACTTTGGAGTGGCCTAGTCAAAGTCCTGACCTGAATCCTATTGAGATGCTGTGGCATGACCTTAAAAAGGCGGTTCATGCTCGAAAACCTTCCAATGTGGCTGAATTACAACAATTCTGCAAAGATGACTGGGCCAAAATTCCTCCACAGCTCTGTAACAGACTCATTGCAAGTTATCGCAAACACTTGATTGCAGTTGTTGCTGCTAAGGGTGGCCCAACCAGTTATTAGGTTTAGGGGGCAAGCACTTTTTCACACAGGGCCATGTGTGTTTGGATTTTGTTTTCCCTTCATAATAAAAAAAAATCATTTAAAAACTGCATGTTGTGTTTACTTGTGTTATCTTTGATTAATATTTAAATTTGTTTGATGATCTGAAACATTAAAGTGTGACAAACATGCAAAAAAATTAAAAATCAGGAAGGGGGCAAACAATTTTTCACACCACTGTAAATGTCAATTCTTAAATTATTAATAATTTGTTGTTAAACTGTAGACATTTCATGGTTTAAATTAATTAAACATGTTTACTGATTACTAAAATTTAATTTTACCATAAAAATGGAATCAATAAATAAATAAATACTAAAAGGGAAAAAAAAAGTTTTTACTAAAATCTAAAGTGAAACACAAACACAAACATAAACATATGTAAATATGGTAAATGAAAGGCTGATATTTTGTCAGAGAATCAGTAGCTAACACTGAGAAGTCAGTAGTTAAATAGAGGGTTAATGTTCTGGTAGATGTTAAGAGAAATAAAACACCTAAAGGTTATACTGTCTGAAAAAGATTCACGAGTCTCTGTGTTTAACAATTATAAATGGCCAGTCACAATAGTAGGAGAACCAAAGTTGTAACTCTTAGCTATGCCTTACAAAAGTCTACTGTTTTAGTAGATTAATGCTAATCAAAGATACTTGAGAGAATACCAGTAACACTGCCAACATAGTACACATTAGGGAAAAGAGGGGGAAATGATCATGTTTGAACATCCAATATTATATTAAAAAACATAAATAAATAATAATAATAATATTAGCCAATACCAAAATACCAATACCGTGTACCCCTTGTATATGTTTATAATACATGATAATAATAAATAAATGAATTTAAAAAAAAAAATACGGTATTGCTATAGTCCAAAACACCATAATATAATGGTATGTTTTGGTTATTTTTCTGTGTGCTGTATGTAGCCCTCATTATTCAGTTGTGGGCAAGAACTAATCTTTAAAGCTTTGGTGGAAAGATCCACATTGATAGTTTGTAGGACAGCAGCTGAATCTTAATCTCAGTTTTAATAGAAGCTGTCTTTAGCACAACCCTGTTGACCGCTTCACTACTGAGGTGGGAAAAGGAATTAAGACATTATTATAAATTCCAGGTAAACAACCACTTTCCACAACTGCATAACAGTATTGTGGGCAGGCGTAATCAATGTAATGATAGCATATATTGTTTAAATGCTAATCTTTACAAAAGTGAAAATGTCATTTCTGCACCACTAGCAGTACCAAACTAACTGAAATCTGTTGTTCTGTTTTAGCTGTTTGAAATGTCATATCATAGCATGCAATTATTATGCTGTAGGAGACTGACACATGACAACACTGATTGGTCGATGGCATCAAATGTCCAGGCGCAAGTCCTCAAGTCCTTCAACTATTGTGATGTCAAAAGACAGCAGAGAAGAAAATTTAAGTCCATTTCACGCTTTCAAGAGCCTTTCAAAGAAAAGGATCAGGCACCTTCACAGCACATGGGTACTTCTGAAAAACCATCAACAGAAAAAGATGCTTTTTGTCTACAGATGGTTACGACATGACATTTGCAATGACAACATAAGATGCAACTTCTCAGAAAAAGTAGAAATTACCAGTTCAGAAGCATGTGTCATCCTAAACCTGCAGGTAGAGTCCAGACATCAGAAAAACATCAGTCTAGACAGGGTTTTTTTTCCGGTCTAAATCAGAAAATACTCTTGCGTTATGGACATAAAAACGAACATGACATTTTGTGAAATTATACATTTTGTAGAAAATCTGTATTGAAATGCACAATTCAGAAACAGCTATAGCAACATATGTAATATAGAAAGGTTGGCTTTTTAAAGAACATTCATTTATTTATTTATTTTTTTTTTTTTCCATAGTCACATTAATGAGGACAAACCAGTGTTACAGATGGACATCAAATCAGATAAGAGATTTGTGAGATATCTGTAACTGTCAGGTCTGAAATGCAACAATCATAATTGTTAAAGAATAGAATTTTTTTTTTTTTCTAAATGACGACTGAACAGAAGTTAGCAATGTATAGGAAGTTTCAACTTCTATGAATGGTGTTTGTGTAAAATAAAACATTACGGATCAGTGTTAATTTTGCATTTTTGATTTAGTCTTAGTCTTGAGACGAAAATGCTTAATAGTCTTAAAGCCCCGTTCAGACTACACAATTTTTTTTGTCGGTTACGACAATCACTGTGTCAGATTATGCGATTTTGACTCATAAAATCTTGTCGTGTCATGAACAAGAAACATGTCAGACTATACGATGCTACCCGAGCATTCATCGCATGCCGTTATTAATGACGTGCGTGCTGTCATCGGACAAGACAGAAGGTGCTATGAGCGTAAACAAACAACGGCAAGCAAACAGCGTGATTTGCCCTGCACTGTAAAAAGCGATCAGTTGACTTTACTTAAAAAAAAATTGAGGAAACCCGTTGCCTTAAAATTATTAAGTAAAGGAAATTCATGCAAAATTAAAAGAAAAAAGTTAAGTGAACTTGACAATTCTGAGTTAGATTAACAAATAAACAAAAGAAAATGTGTTGTGGTCACTTTTTATTTTAAGTTGGACTAACTTAAATTCATTAAATTGCGATTACTTAAAAGTGTGAATCTACTTAACTTAAAACACAGGGTTTCTGCAGGATTTTTAAGCTCAAATTTAAGACTTTTTAAGACCTTTATTAAGACCTGCACAAATAAAATTAATACCATATGAGCGGGGTAGCGCAATGTCTATAGTACCATATTAAACTGTAAAATGACTGTAAAAAGCATAATTTACAATTCAGATACAAGTTTTCACAAAAACAAAAAGTTTTGTAAAATGATAAACTATTATATAAATATAGGCTATACATTTTCTGCCCCCATATCTTAAATTATGTGATCAGTCTAAATGTATTTTAAGAGACTGAATCGCACGCACTCTAGTTTAACCTATGTTAACTGATTCATTCTCTGTCAGCAGATGTCGCGTTTGGCTGAAATATAAGAGTTTTCTCGGTAAAGACAGAACACAAAGCAGCGCAGCACCGGACTTTGAACTTGCAGCGCTCATGTTTATTTAATGAAATCATAGCCTTTTGAAGTTTAATCGTCACATTCAGCCATATCGCAATTATTGTCTTTCCGTCTCCAAATTTAAGACCTCTTGAAATCATAATTAAGACTTTCTTGTACAATTTAAGACTTTTTAAGGCCTTAAATTTGATACAACTAAATTTAAGACTTTAAGACATTTTAAGACCCCGCGGAAACCCTGCTAACAAGTTAATCTGAGTTCTGTCTACTTAATTAAATTGAGGAAACCCGTTGCCTTGAGAAAATTAAGTAACCACAACTTATTGTATTTGTGTAGTTACAATTCAATTGAGACTGATTTGATACAATTGGCTAATACAATTCTCAAAAATACTAAATTGTTCAAAACAGACAGCACACAAACATTTCTATGAAGAATTGTCAAAAGCAAGTCAACTCACTCTTATTTATATATATAGCATTTCATACAATACAGATTGTGTCAAAGCAGCTTTACATTGTTAAACAGGAAAATAGTGTCAATAATGCAAACAAAATTCAGTTATGCGGTAAAGCAGCTCTAAAAAGAGGACAAAAGTAAACAGTCAATATTTCAATTAAAGTCAATTCATCGTTGATTCAGTGATGTCATCATCATCCAGCTCAGTTCAGTTCCCTTCAAAAAGTATCTCTGCAATCAAGTCGTTAATATTCCCAAAAATTAAGTGTCCCCAAATAAGCAAGCCAAAGATGACAGAAATGGAGAAAAAACCTTGGTAGAAAGCAGGCTCAGTCGGGGGGCCAGTTCTCCTCTGGCCAGACGAACCAACATGGTGTTTTTCATTAGATGTTTTTGACATTGTTATTGTTAGCGAACACCTTCAGAATGAGACGTGGCCTTTTTGGGACTAATTTAATAGACACTTCAAACATTACAATTACACTACCTTTTCTTTACATATTGCAAGACTGTAAAAGTAAATAACTTACCACAATTCACCCACATGAAAGAAGAATGTATAATCCATTAAATAGTCCCGCGCTGACACTTCTGCTTAAGCATGCTCTTAGCATATGCCTGAAATGATATGAGAGCCATTAACACAAAATGGTTGACTAGGAATAACCACAGTCTCATTTAGACATCATTCACACTGCTTGACAAAATGAACACTCTTAGGATGCATTCAATTAAAACTCATACAAATCAACTCACAGACATAGTGTGTTTGTATAAAAATCAATAAAACAAAGAAACTTTACTTATACAGTGGATAACAATTAACAAATAACAAACAATTTAGTTTAGTTGGGTCCATAAAGAACACTACCAGTCAAAAGGTTTTGAACAGTAGGGTCTTTTTTTTTTAAGTTTTTAAAGAAGTCTCTTCTTCTTTACCAAATATTTCAAAATATTTAAATATTTTTATACATTTATAAATATATATTTAAAAATGTTACTATTTTTGTTGTACTTAGGATCACATAAATGCAAGCTTGGTGAGCAGAAGAGACTTCTGTAAAAAAAAAAAAAAATATATATATATATATATATATGTGTATATATATATATATATATATATATATATATATATATATATAAAATCTTACTGTTCAAAAACTTTTGACTAGTAGTGCATGTTCACCTGTTGGAGCTGAATTGGGGGAAAATTTCTAATTCATGTTTATTTAAGCTGCAATTAACCAATTAAAATTCTGGTACATTCAAAGATGGTACATTCATTATTCTTGCAATAGTCAAGTGCTCACGCACCTGAATAATATCTGCATGCACAATAATGAGAAGTACACACATAAGGGCCTCCATACAGCAGAGTCTGATGTGGTAGGTGGAGCTAGAACTGACTTCATGAACTGCCCTGAAACACAACTGAAAAACGATTATCATAAATATAAATATAGCTTCACAATGCACGCCTCTCACAGGCTCGCGTGAGCATCCGGGATCCACGACAAAACCTATTTTACTACAAGAACAAACACTTCACACCAGATAAAGTTTTGAAAATATTAAATATATTATTGTAAAGTTACGTGTTTTAGTGACCAATTTAAACAACTAAAAGGGATAAACATAAATTTACCTCAGACTGTATCTTGAACCACCTCAAGCGCAAATACACCAACAGGGATTGCCCATGTAAAATAACAAAGAGGGGAATTTGAAAACTTATTAACACTGAAAAATAAAAATTTAGAGTGAAATTTAACATTACATGGACAAAACGACAAATAAAAGTAGATTTATAAAGCTTACCTTTGGCTCAACACCCGTCCGTCTGTCAGAAGACCGTTAGAGCTGCGTCACTGTCAGAAGACCGTTAGAGCTGCGTCACTGTCAGAAGACCGTTACGGTTTGAATTTCAAACTGCGTCATGTTAGTGAAGGCCTCTGAGTCTCGTCCTCTGTAGGTTTGATAAAGTGTCCTCAACGCAGAATAAAGTCATACAGAATCTATCGCGGTGGTATATCTCCAGTCTTTAGTAATATAGAGAATGAATATCTTCAGTCTTCGCGGTTGCTTGCGCCATCATGTTTAACTTGCGACCCTTCAGAATGAGACAGTTAATTTCGCGGCTAATTTCAAAGGGTTTATTTTGCTTCAATTACCACCTGACAACACTTTAAGCATTACCATTACAGTGTTTTTGCTTACATATTTATAGACTGTGGAAGTAAATAACTTACCGCCGTTTGACAATATATAAAAAAGCATGCAAATATCTTCTGAAAATGCCCGCGGTAGCACAAGTGCTCACACGCGCCGGCAACCCGCCAAAATAAAAGCCTTTTGATTTTAAGTTTGAAAATGATGATGAAAATTCATATGAAAAAAAAAAAGAAGTAAATATTAGTAATATTAAGTTTACTATTAAATAATTGTATTTGTATTTAATACTCACTTTTATTTTAAAAATACAGCTAATTAAAACAATAAAACAGCATAAAAACATTATAATAAAAACATGATTTTTGAAAATTATTAATAGTTATCTGTTTTTGCAAATAAACTCTTATACACACACACAAACACACACACACACACACACACACACACACACACACACACTCACATTTAACAAAAACCCACCAATTCACGAAAATTCACCCACCAAAAGCAGATCGTGGCAAAATCGGGCAAAAATCGTGTAGTCTGAACGGGGCTTTAGTCATCTGAGTCTTAAATAGTTTTAGTCTAGTTTTAGTCGACGAAAAGTCATTACATTTTTGTCAACTTTTAGTTATTAGGGGAGACTGGGTATGGTTGTACCATGGGGAGAGTTGTAACAGCACCGTTTCCACCTATCAGGGATAAGATAGGAGCCCTATGATAATTTCATTATTTACCCACTTCCTCCCCAATCTTATATGAATGGTTGTCAAAGCTGTAAATAGATATATGCAGATGTTATAAAGAAAAACTGATTTTGGTGTAAGAATCCGATTTTTTTTTTTTTTTTTTTTTATACCAAAACTATATTTTGCTTGGTACTTAAACCGTTGAAGATTAAATCATATAATTTACATTAGAATAAATTGTAGCTTCTCAGGCAAAATGTGATGCATTTTTAAACTGCTAATTTCAAACCGTTATGCTAATACAGCTAACTAAACATGGGATGACAGGGGTGGGGTAAGTTGTAACACATTTTAGCATAAATACCGTTAAGCAGGTTTGTTCTAGTAGTCTAATTTACACACACACACACACACACACACACACACTCGCATCAAACAGAAAGTGGATTGGAGATGTGGTCATTTGTAGAAAGTGCGACATTTTTTTGTATTGTTCTTTTAGATTGTTTCAATAAACCCGTTTTTGAAGCAAACTTTATGAGGTGGCTGCTGTTTTTGCTTCTTTTGTCTAACTGTTACAACTTACCCTGGCACGTGTTACAACCTATCCCGGCAGTGGGGTAGATTGTAACAGAGACACTCCATATATTTAACATCAACTTATAAGGGCTGTGATATTCTAGCAGAGGTTTGAATTGGTGCCTTTTGTAGTGAACAAACATGGGTGCTTTATATAAAAGTTTGAGCACTCTAGCTCAAATATTCAGCGAGTTACAGATGCTGAAACAAAAAGTGTTACAACCATAACTGGTCTCCCCTACTTTTAGTCATTACTTTTGGTCAAACTGCAGTTACCAACATTTATTTAGGTAGTTATTTTATGTGTAGTCTTCTAACAGAAATAGTCATTAATTCTTCTCTCTTTAGACCAAATCATTTAAGCTCATGAGAAATTTGTATCAAGAATTGAATTTGGAAAAACTGGAATAAATTATGACAATTTTCAGTTTTGGGTAGAGATACAAATTAAACTAATTTTTAAGATACAGTAGGTTTAAACATGTATACATTTATTTAACATCTTTTGTTGGTTAACGTTAATGACACAGATAGGTATTTTACTAGGAATGATGTTAAAAAAAAATCATGAATTGTGTATAAATGCTTACTGACAACATAAAGGGAAAGTAAAAAACCATTTTAATCCCTCTTTTGAAACATGACTGGTTTAAAATGTTTTTGTCATGGAACACGCTTCATTTATGCTGGACAAATAATGCAATTTCCTTAGAAAGTCAATTGTAGCAGCAAATATAGTAAAATACTGTAACAATTAACCATTTAAAGGGATACTACAACCCAAAATGAAAATTTTGTCATTAATCACTTACCCCCATTTCGTTCCAAACCCATAAAACCTTTGTTCGTCTTCGGAACACAATTTAAGATATTTTGAATGAAAACCGGGAGGCTTGTGACTGCCAAGTAAATTGCACTGTCAAGGCACAGAAAACTATATATAAAAAAAAAAAACATCGTCAAAATAGTCCATCTGCCATCAGTGGTTCAATCTGAATTTTATGAAGTTACTGATGACAGAGAATAGCGAACACACTTTGCGTCCATCGGATGCTCTCCAAAATGGCACTACGCTGACACAGAGAGAGAGAAAGGAGACAAATTATTGAATAAAGTCGTTATTTTTATTTTCTTTACGTACAAAAAGTATTCTCGTCACTTCATAAATTCAGATTGAACCACTGATGGCAGATGGACTATTTTGTCGATGTTTTTTTTATACTTTTCTGTGCCTTGACAGTGCAACTTACTTGGCAGTCAATGGGACAGTCACAAGCCTCCCGGTTTTCATCCAAAATATCTCAAATTGTGTTCCGAAGACGAACAAAGCTTTTACGGGTTTGGAATGACATGGGAGTAAATGATTAATGACAAAATTTTCATTTTGGGCTGGAGTATCCCTTTAATATAGGCTTTATAGTTACAGCAACCACCAGCAGGGGCTGACATGTGTTTCCCTCCCATTTGTGACTAAATATACTGTAGATGTGTGCGAACTGTAAAATGTATTTAGGTGCATGTGTGTTAATAAGTCCCGGGGAGTCCTAAAAAAGTTTGAAAAATTTAGTTATATAAAATTTTAAGTCATAACAAGTCTTAAATATTTTAAATGGTATAGCAAACATCTTAATTGTAATTCCAAGAGGTCTTAAATTTGGGAATGGAAAAATAGGAATTACATACAGTCTAATGTATTAATTAAATCTGGAGAAAAAAAAAAAAGAAAAAAAAACTTGATTTCATTAAATAAATATGAGTTCTGCATGTTTTGAAGGAAAGACATGGCACTGTTGCATGTTCTGCAGCATTGAGGTTTCAAGGCATTTATTTTTTATTTTTTGACCACCATTTGTCTTATCATTCCGTTTTTGTTCAAACCTGCAATAAGTACAAATATGTTAAGGCACTTACGGCACTTACACTCTTATCTACAAAAGAAAAAGAAGTTGTCTTTGCACCTTTTCTCCCTGAAAGCTCCTTAAAACACGCACACTTTGAGACACACATACCTTAAATTAATAAAAGGCTTCATATTTCTTTCATACAATATAATCTACATATTGGCCAACTGAATGAAGTAGGCGGGACGTTCTTTAAAGCCGTGTGAAAGCCAAGAAAGAGAGAGAGAGATTTCTTTGCTATGAAATGTAATCTCCTGTATTGGTTTGTGAGTAATGGAGGCAGATTCAGTATTTCATTAAGTTGGCCGAAGTGATGTATCATCCCTCTCTTCTCAGTAACGTTGCATTAACTTATTAGCTTTACTCTCTCCCGCTCGCTTTCCCGTTTTCACTTGCTCTCTCTTTCCCCTCGTCTGTCATTGAAACATAATCACCCTGTAAAAGTAGAGATAATAAAAGCAGAGGGAATAAATGACCTTAAAAGACAGAGAAAGAGAGAAGGAGGCGGTTTACAAGATATTTTCTCCCTTAATTTCATCACTGCGACTCAGTAGACAGACTGACACTGGGCCATTTATGTGGTTGTGAAGGTTGCATCTGATATATATGTGTGTGTGTGAGTCAGTGCACATGTGTGCATATTTGCATGTGTATTAATAGCTCTCTGCATGAATGGAGACAGTTCATTACTGAAGCTGTCCTCTATCCAATGATAAAGCCTTTTTAATTATGCTTCATGAAACAATATTAAAGATTATTGGGGTGTGCCTAATTTTTCTAGACAGTGCCACTCCTCTCCGGGATGGATGCCACCGTGGGATGGATGAGAATGACTGACTGCAGAGTGAACTTCAGAGACACGACGGGAAGTCGCTTGAGAGAATTAGGGCTGACTCAGCTCTTTTGGCCCATCTAGATGAGAAGCAAGATGTTACAGGCATTTTAATACCGACAAATACTTCCAGCAGTAATGTGTGAGAGATAGTGTACAGTCAGTCAGTTATTATGGCAAAATATTTTGCAGTAATGATGACTGATTGTACATTATCCCTCATTACACAGTGACTCAGCAAATACATCTGCAGATATTACATATTAATTTTCAAATATTTTATAATTTACAGAAATATATAAAAATGAATAATAATAAACAATTTTTATGTTATAGCGGCACTTTAAAAAGGCAGCGGCTATTTGCACTAAGTGTAAATAGCGATAGATGCTATTTACACTAAGTGCAAATAGCAATTGATGCTATTTACACTAAGTGTAAATAGCAATTAGATTCTATTTACACTAAGTGCAAATAGCATATTTTCTTGGCGATAGATGCTATTTACACTAAATGCAAATAGCATTTTTCTTAGCAATAGATACTATTTACACTAGTGCAAGTAGCAATGGATTCTATTTACACTAAGTGCAAATAGCAGTATTTTTTAACGATATGCTATTTACTATTGGTACTAAAAAAAGGTACCAATATGCCATCTCATAATACCTGAAACATTGTCACCAAAGCAGGATATTTTTTAAAGTGTGTATATTATCTTACATTTTCCAAAAAAGTTAATCACAATGTGCAAAACATTAAGTGCTGCAACAATATTATTGATGTATATAATATTAATCAGTCTTCATTAATAGCATGCTATGAAAATTCACTTTTATTTTATGCCTGTGTTTGTTTGCACGTTTTAATGCGTACTCAACGCCTTGAGTATATTTAATTGACCAATTAACTTCAAATAAACAGTTTATTAAAGAGGATCCACTTGAATAGCGCATTTCAATGGGAGTTCATCTAGCAAAATATCAAACAATTAAATAAACTATCTTGGTTATTAAAATGAAGAGTCAAATCAGAAAAAAATTCCATTGTCTAATTAAAAGTGTTGATATGTAATTAGTCTTTTATTAAAAAGATAAGGTCCCCAAATGCTCATAAAGCCTGACAGAGGGAGGCTGGATGAGATGCGGGAGGGTATGTGTGATTTTTTTTTTTTTTCTTGCTTTCATTTTAAAAATGCGATTGTCCTGGACTTCCAGGTGCATCTCAATAAATTAGAATGTCGTGGAAAAGTTAATTTATTTCAGTAATTCAACTCAAATTGTGAAACTCGTGTATTAAATCAATTCAATGCACACAGACTGAAGTAGTTTAAGTCTTTGGTTCTTTTAATTGTGATGATTTTGGCTCACATTTAACAAAAACCCACCAATTCACTATCTCAACAAATTAGAATATGGTGACATGCCAATCAGCTAATCAACTCAAAACACCTGCAAAGGTTTCCTGAGCCTTCAAAATGGTCTCTCAGTTTGGTTCACTAGGCTACACAATCATGGGGAAGACTGCTGATCTGACAGTTGTCCAGAAGACAATCATTAACACCCTTCACAAACATTCATTGCCAAAGAAGCTGGCTGTTCACAGAGTGCTGTATCCAAGCATGTTAACAGAAAGTTGAGTGGAAGGAAAAAGTGTGGAAGAAAAAGATGCACAACCAACCGAGAGAACCGCAGCCTTATGAGGATTGTCAAGCAAAATCGATTCAAGAATTTGGGTGAACTTCACAAGGAATGGACTGAGGCTGGGGTCAAGGCATCAAGAGCCACCACACACAGACGTGTCAAGGAATTTGGCTACAGTTGTCGTATTCCTCTTGTTAAGCCACTCCTGAAACACAGACAACGTCAGAGGCGTCTTACCTGGGCTAAGGAGAAGAAGAACTGGACTGTTGCCCAGTGGTCCAAAGTCCTCTTTTCAGATGAGAGCAAGTTTTGTATTTCATTTGGAAACCAAGGTCCTAGAGTCTGGAGGAAGGGTGGAGAAGCTCATAGCCCAAGTTGCTTGAAGTCCAGTGTTAAGTTTCCACAGTCTGTGATGATTTGGGGTGCAATGTCATCTGCTGGTGTTGGTCCATTGTGTTTTTTGAAGACCAAAGTCACTGCACCCGTTTACCAATAAATTTTGGAGCACTTCATGCTTCCTTCTGCTGACCAGCTTTTTAAAGATGCTGATTTCATTTTCCAGCAGGATTTGGCACCTGCCCACACTGCCAAAAGCACCAAAAGTGATTAAATGACCATGGTGTTGGTGTGCTTCAACTCACCAGACCTGAACCCCATAGAGAATCTATGGGGTATTGTCAAAAGGAAAATGAGAAACAAGAGACCAAAAAATGCAGATGAGCTGAAGGCCACTGTCAAAGAAACCTGGGCTTCCATACCACCTTAGCAGTGCCACAAACTGATCACCTCCATGCCACGCCGAATAGAGGCAGCAATTAAAGCAAAAGTAGCCCCTACCAAGTATTGAGTACATATACTCAATTTTTTTTATTGGTCTTATGAAGTATTCTAATTTGTTGAGATAGTGAATTGGTGGGTTTTTGTTAAATGTGAGCCAAAATGAAATAAACTACTTCAGTCTGTGTGCATTGAATTTATTTAATACACGAGTTTCACAATTTGAGTTGAATTACTGAAATAAATGAAATTTTCCACAACATTCTAATTTATTGAGATTCACCTGTATTTCAAAACTCTCTCTCTCTCTCTCTCTCTCTCTCTCTCTCTCTCTCTCTCTCTCTCTCTCTCTCTGGTGCATGCTGGGAGTTTGTGGAGGAGCTGAGCGTGTGTTGAGAGCATTGCTGAAAGTGATTGTGAATTTCTTCAGTGTCTTCTCTCTGTAATATTTTTTCTTCTTTCGAATTTTTGTGTAAATTCATAAACGCAGCGCTCGTCACTGTCACTTTTCCCCAGCCGTCCAATCAATGGAGGAGGGGCAGGACAAACGCTACACCGACCAACCGCCCTACTTGTACAATACCTGCACAACAATAGAGAAGTTATTACTGGTCATTTATATTACATTATAATATACTGTATTTTTATATTCAGTAATATTCTTCAAAATTAGATACTAGTAATACGTTACTGCCGTGGATATTCCACATCAACCAAATCGTCAGCTGGAAAAATGCTGTGCCACCAAAGCATTCTAAAGCACCGCCAGCTGGCCGTTTTCAGAAGAGCACTTGCCATTTTTCAGCTGGCTAAAAACGCTTTGATGGACAAGGTAATTTAATATTTATTGTTAGGCATATGGCCTATAAGTCTTTTTTGCGTTTATGAAATATACTGGAACCAAACCTGAGAAAGGACTCCAAAATATTCCCTTGCATTCCTGGACACATAATTTACGTAGGCCTAGTTGTAATTCATAGGCGGGGATCATGCGTATTGTGAATAAGCGTGCACATGCGCCCTATTTATGAATGATTGGAATTCATTAACATACATGTTTAACTATCAAATCTGAAGTTTACGAAGCGTTTGTGAATCCGGAGGAGAGTTTTTGGGAAGGTCTGTTTTACACGCAGATTACTTTGAATTTACTCACATATTTACGCAAGTTTCATGAATGAGGCCCTGTGTTATTATTGCATCCAGTTAATGTACAAAAATACTGAGGTGCAAATAGTATCTGGCAATATACAGTAAAGTATAGATAGCATAATTACTTTTTACACTTATTGCAAAGATTGCTGCTGGTCCAGGAAAGTATTGTTGCAATCATGTTATGTAAATCCTGTATGATGGAAGATGTGTGTTGATATTGTCCTTCAGGTTGTGATAGGCTGTAACCTGTCAGTGTAAATCCTGTATAAACTAGAGGTGTTTCCAACAAATAATACACTATAATTCAAAACCTTGATTGTGCTCATATATGTGTGTGTGGGTGTGGGGGGCCCGACAAGTCATTGTGCCCAGGGGCCTCTGAATTCTTAATCCAGCCCTGCGTCTCGGCTTCACAGATGAACAAAGCAGTAGTCGTGTTTTTGAAATCTGAATTACTCGTTAATGAGTTGACTGTGAGTCCCCGCTATCCGCTCCAGCAACTAAAGTAACCATTTCCAATGTCCCCCCTTTCATATCTAATGAAGTTATTGTGAAAGAGTTACTGAGATTTGGTAAGATAGTCCTGTAAAAGCGGTCCCACTCGAATGTAAAGATGCCGCACTAAAGCACGTTCTTTCTTTCAGACGACATGTCTATATGTTTCTTAACTCACTGGAGCGGACCTTGGAAATTTCTTTCCGTGTTACTCACGGAGAGAATTCTTTCATAGTGTATGCGAGCACTGAGAGTTTGTAGTGTTTTGAATGTGGCGACTTGGGCCACAAGCGCTTTATGTGTGCGCATAGAGATGAACAGCGCCCTTCTACATCTCGTGGTGATGAAAACGATGTTGTTCCTCAAATAAATAATGCAGAATCTGAGAGAGCTGAGGAGCAGGATAAAGGAGCTACAGAGGGAGTAAACGGGCAGCAGGAGGTGAGTGACTTAAATGTTAATGCTGGCTGTGTGGAGCAATCTGGATGTTGTCATTTACCTGATAAAGCTGTGAGTGTTGGTGATGAAAATGATCAGAGTGATGCTGATGATGATACTGTACAGAAATGTGGTTCTGAGGAAAATATGGCTGATGAGACTGAAAGTTTATCACAGTATACTGATGATGGAATGAGAGATGATGAGCAGTGGTCTGATGTGTCTAAGGAGGTTGTGAAAGATCTATATCCCCTTGAGGAGATTAATTCTTTTTTTTGATAAGACAAAAGGAAAATCAGGTGTTGAAATAAAAGATTATTTCCCTGATGTTGAAAAGTTTATTGCTTCAGTAATGTGGTTTAGGAAAGAAAGTAGCTATGATGAGCTTTCACAACAGAAAAGATTTCGTCTTAAAAAGTACTTATCTGTTGTTAGATCAGGAAAAAGGATGGGAAAAGCTAGGGGAAAATCTAAATAACTACAATGGCTGAAAATTTCTCTTTCCATCTGATCTGTTTTCTCTTTTTCTCTTTCTTCCTTATGGAGATCTTAAGGGTTGGTTCTCTTAATATCAATGGGATGAGGGATGGGAGAAAGAATGAGGTTTTATCAGAAGTCATTGATTTGAAAGATCTGAGTGTTACATTTTTGCAAGAAACTCATAGTATTTGTAGTAATGAAGTTAACTGGGGTTTATGGTGGAAAGGAGAGTATGTTTTCAGTCATGGGACTAATTTAAGTGCTAGTGTGGCTGTTCTTTTTTCTCCTACTGTAAATGTTAAAGTGTTATCAAAAAATGAAATAGAGCCAGAAAGGTTTTTAATTAAGGCTGAAATTAGTAATTTTAAATTTCTGTTTGTAAATATTTATGCTCCTAATGTTGGAGCGGAAAGGAGTTTACTTTTCAAGAAGTTTGAAAATATAGTTAAATAAGAAAATTAAGATGTGTTTATTGTTGTGTGGTGGGGGTGGGGGGACTGGAATTGCACTCTTGATTGTACTCTTGATAGAAATGGAGAAGAACCTCATGCACAGGCAGCCTTCTTTTTAGCTGGTGTAATAATGCAGAACACAAATTCCAAGTATGGATTACCATACTTGCTCACACCTCACTTCATTATACTCCAAATTTTGTAATTGCAGTAAATTAAACTTAATTTACTAATTGTACATCAGATTTTATTTTATATATATATATATATATATATATATATATATATATATCTATATATATATATATATATATATATATATACACACACACACACACACACACACACACACACACACACACACACACACACACACTTGTTTCGCTATCCTTGTGGGGACATTCATAGGCGTAATGGTTTTTCTACTGTACAGACCGTATATTTTATTGCCCTACACCAACCCTACACCTAAACTTAGCCCTCACAGGAGACTTTTTGCATTTTTAGATTTTCAAAAAACTTCATTCTGTGTGATTTATAAGCTTCTTTACCCGTGGGGACCTCAATTTAGGTCCCCACAGTGACACGAGTCCCCATGAGTCTGTGTGTATTCAGGTTTAAGTCCCCACTGGAATATAAAAACAGGTACACACACACACATATTTTTTTATTTAATGAACACACACAAAATAAAATGTCTCTGTAACTCATTTACACATACCATATAAAAGTAAAATCAGTAAAGAGTTAAAGCCCTGGTGTTGAATTATCCACAACCAGTTATCCAGTACAGTAGGTGGCGATAATGCGCCACCTACTGTACTGGAGGAGTTATTTGCCATCAAACAAGGAGTTATTTGCCATCAAACAAGAAGAAGGTGTTACATCCGGGACATTTAAGTACTTTGCGCGCCTAAACCGGCTGAAACTTTTCTCACAGTCCATTTTCTTTGACCCACGAATCGCGACGCGGAGCGAGATTAAGTGTTTTATGTTATTCATTTGTATTATTCATTATTCATATGTATTAATTTTATAAAATCACATTGTTTTAGAATGATATTTCTGTGCGGTGTGTGTGGTTTGCGGTGCGGAGCTGATGAGGAGGTTGCTTTTTAACAGGTAAACACTGAAAGTAAGTGTTTTATCTCATTTACAATATGTATTTTATAACATATTGATTTATAGTGATATTTATATGCTGTGCATGTTTAAACGGCCTAAACTTTTCTCTCAGACGACATTTCCTTTGACTCACGGTGCAGACACTGAGATTTTAATAGAGAGAACACTGAAAGTAAGTGTTTAGTTTCATTTACATATGTATTTTATGACGTTATATTATTTTATAACAATATTTTTGTGCTGTGCAGTCCTAAACTTTTCTCATAGACATAATTTTCTTTGACTCGTGATACTGAGAAAACTGAGATGTTACTTTTTGGAAAACACCAAAAGTAAGTGATTTACCTCATTCACAATATGTATTTATATCATATTGTTTTACAAAGACATTTATGTGACGTGCGCAGCTAAACTTTTCTCAGAGAGACATTTGCTTTGATTCACGATGTGGAGCAGGCAAAGAGGTTACAGTTATCAACAAGAGACCTAAAGTAAGTGTTTTACATCATTTACAATGCTTTTTGTAACATCATATTGACAAATCAAACCATTGTAAACTTGCATACCTCGTGACCAAATGTCATATCATATCATGAAGCTTGTACATTTAGTTTTGATGTCGATTTACTGGATTTGAGTGCTATTTTCGAATATTCATTTGAAATAACTCTTTACAGTATACTCAAACTTTCTAGATTGAGTGAGTTAAAAAAAAAAGTGATTTTGTCACCTCATAAGATATGATACGTGACTTACATAAGCTACTTTTAAATTTTAAGTTTTTGTGGGTGCTTTTTTTTAAGAATATGTTTTTTTGTTCATCAAAAGTGAGTTCCCTCTCAGTCCGTCACTCTCGACGTCACGTCGGTAATGACCGACTATGGGATCTCGCTTAGAGAGACCAATCCACTTTGAGTGTAAACTAAACGAGCCAATGCACATTGGCATGCGATGATTGCATCCAGCTGGCGCTGATCACAGCGTGAGTATAAGTAGGCAGCAGGTGCAACGCATATTCAGCTTTTCGCTTCGGAGCCGAGCGAACACATCGTTTTGCTCCTGACTACTCTACTGAGAGAAGACTGAACGAATTCAGCACGCTCTTTGGAGCTCTTGGTGTTGGTGGTACGGCGCTTCAGCGGTGGTGGTTTTCCCGTGTCGAGTGGGTTGCACACAGCAGGCTGCACTACCCCCTGTTTGTGTTGCAGGCAGTCATCTCTCCTGTGCGCTTCAGCACGCTAAAAGAGCTTTTTCCCTAAAAGAGCATTAACGGGTGCGTCTTTTTAAAGGCGACGTTGCGTCTGGCAAACTCGACGTTACGTATTTATAAAGACAAATTTGGTCTTGCTATAGACAACGTACCACCCGTGCGTTTCTGGATGCGGTCGTTACCTGGCGCTGGGTGATGGTCATGATCACTGCCTCACGTGTCTGGGCATAAAAGCATGCTGAGGTGGCGTTCGTGGATGAGTTATCTTCTCCTTGCAGGATGATAATCATCTCGGAGCTGCAGACCTTACTCCGTTACCTCAAAAGGGGCGGAACGCCATTGCCTGCCTTGATCTGGCTCTCGTCCTGGCTGCAGACAGGCGAGGACTACTTCAGACGGTAGTACGGGTGGTCTGAGGGTTATAGTGGTGGCAAATCCTCCAGGGAACCAACCCTCAAGGGACCATCGCTCCTCTTGCACTCCATAACCAGTTGAGCGGCCGAGGGAACGCGCTGGACCCTCTCAAAGAGCGTACAAGTGATATCCTTTGGTGCTCCTCCCGACGACTGGATGTCGATCGCTGCATCGGAGGGTGAGCCGGAGCTTTCTGGAGAGGAAGATTCGGCTGCGCTGTTGCCTCGGGGACTGTAGCAATGCCTTAATCGGATCTGGAAATGATGGCTATGCTTTCCCGGGCCGCTGTGAGGGTAGAGCTTGAGTGGAGACCTCCACCGTGTCCCGAACCCTCAAGGTTGGACGATTGGTTCTTTGGGGTGGTACGCGCTGGTTCTCAGCGCCCTGCCTCAGTGCCATTCTTCCCGGAGGTGCATGAGGGGCTTACCAGGTCATGGATGGCACCTTTTTCTGCTGGAAACCGACCTGCTAACTCCTCCTCCCTCACCACTCTCGACGGTGGTGCAGCTAGGGGCTATACAGAGTTACCCCCGGTTGAGCGGTCGGTTGCGAAGCAATTGTGTCCTAATACCGCCTCCGCCCGGCAGGGTGAACCGTGCCTCCTCCCCCGGGTCTGTAGGTATTCGTCTGGTCTGTCCGGCGATGCTTATGTGGCCTGTGGAGAAGCTGCCTCCGCCTTACACGCTACGGCGTTACTGCAGGTTCTTCATGCTAAAGCACTGGGGGACCTGCACGAGGGTGGTCACGACCCGGAAGTTCTAAAAGGAGCTCTGAACCACACTAACCTCACGCTCCGAGCGACGAAGGCCACTGCGAGTTCTCTGGGTCGTGCGATGTCCTCACTTGTGGTCCAGGAGTGCCATTTCTGGCTGTGTCTGGTTGACATGAGGGACGCTGACAGTTCGGTTCCTCAAGGTCCCTGTGTCCCAGACCGGCCTCTTCGGCAACGCAGTTGAGAACTGGACCCAGCAGTTCTCGGCTGCACAGGAGCAGACTGAGGCGCACATCCTGCCCCAGCGGGCAGCTGCTGCCTCCACCCGTCCGCCGGCCGCAGCGCCCCCGGGCTGCTCGTCGCCAAGAGCGGCCCCCTGTGTCCACACCCACTCCCATGCCGCATCTACAGCAGCCTCAAGCAAGCGGCGCCAAGGAGCTGGGCGTAGGCAGGCAGGCCGCCCCGCCCGTCCAGGCCCCCATCAACCTGGCGGTGAGCAGAAGAGCAAGAGGCCCCAGGACGGGCGACCCAGAGAAAGAGGGAACTGCTCTTTGGGGGGTGTGAATGCACCTCTACCTCCCCCGGGACGATTCGTGCCTAGAGTTTGGGTCAGCTGACTTCCAGGTAATCCTGAGGCCCCGGCCTGGCTATGTGCCCAAGGTTCCCACTACTCTCTTCAGGGATCAGGTGGTGAGCCTGCAAGTGCTGCCCCCGGAGGAGGCAGACCCAGCCCTAGCTTTGCTTTGTCCCGTCCGAGCATTGAGATGCTGCATAGACAGGACACAAAGCTTCAGGATCTCAGACCAGCTCTTTGTCTGTCACAGAGGCCGGCAAAAGGGGAATGCCATCTCTAAGCAGAGGATGGCCCACTGGATAGTGGACGCCATCACCCTGGCTTATCAGGCACAGGGTGTGACCTGCCCATTCAGGTTGAGAGCTCACTCTACCAGAAGTGTCGCATCCTCCTGGGCGCTGGCTCATGGTGCCTCGCTGGCAGATATTTGTAGAGCTGTGGGCTGGGCGACCCCTAACATGTTTGCTAGATTCTATAGCCTTTGTGTGGAGCCGGTATCCTACTGTGTTCTCACCTCAAACGGGTAGAAGCACTGAGAGGCCCCGGCTTCGGGTCGGCTTGCTATAACTGCTCCAGAGAGTCCATAGAGCAGACCCTATCGAGCTCCTCCATCCCCTCGGCAGCCAGACGTGGCGGAGCGTCCGGCGCCAGACCCTCACTCGACGAATCCATGAGAACCGGTAGAGGGCTGGGTTCCATATGTAGAGACCTAATTGGATCCCATATGTGTAAAGTCCACGGTATAGCCACAGAGCCCGTGTTTCCCCGGCAGTCAGTCTGCGTTCTTAAGAGGATTACAATCACCAATCTAATCTTCCATATGCACCTAAACGGTTGATTCATATGTGTAAGTGCTTCCGAAACCTCCTTCGGGAAGGATGGGGCTTTCGCATGTTCCTGTTCCAAGTAGAACGGGTACGTTTCCCAGTGTTATCCAAGTTCACTGAGTGGGTAGTGCTACGACGACAGTGACTGGCCTTCTGTTCCGAGCCCAGGGCTACACCAAAAGGGGGCGCAGGAGGCTCGCACAGGAAACTGGAAAGGGCAGCATCCGTGGCGCTTTGGTAGGGATCCCGTAGTCAGTCATTACCGACGTGACGTCGAGAGTGACCGACTTAGAGGGAACGTCTCGGTTACGTATGTAACCCTCGTTCCCTGAAGGAGGGAACGGAGACGTCATGTCCCGTCGCCACGGCTTCTGTACCACCGCTGAGCGGCCGGGTCACCGGCTCGGCTCCTCAGCGAAAACCTGAATATGCGTTGCACCTGCTGCCTACTTATACTCACGCTGTGATCAGCGGCAGCTGGACGCAATCATCGTATGCCAATGTGCATTGGCTCATTTAGTTTACACTCAAAGTGGATTGGTCTCTCTAAGCGAGATCTCATAGTCGGTCATTACCGACGTGACGTCTCCATTCCCTCCTTCAGGGAACGAGGGTTACATACGTAACCGAGACGTTATGTGGGTTTGGAATTACAGTGGGGCAAAAAAGTATTTAGTCAGCCACGAATTGTGCAAGTTCTCCCACTTAAAAAGATGAGAGAGGCCTGTAATTTTCATCATAGGTATACCTCAACTATGAGAGACAAAATGAGAAAAAAAAAATCCAGAAAATCACATTGTAGGATTTTTAAAGAATTAATTGGTAAATTCCTCGGTAAAATAAGTATTTGGTCACCTACAAACAAGCAAGATTTCTGGCTCTCACAGACCTGTAACTTCTTCTTTAAGAGGCTCCTCTGTCCTCCACTCGTTACCTGTATTAATGGCATCTGTTTGAACTCGATATCAGTATAAAAGACACCTGTCCACAACCTCAAACAGTCCAACTCCAAACTCCACCATGGCCAAGACCAAAGAGCTGTCAAAGGACACCAGAAACAAAATTGTAGACCTGCACCAGGCTGGGAAGACTGAATCTGCAATAGGTAAGCAGCTTGGTGTGAAGAAATCAACTGTGGGAGCAATTATTAGAAAATGGAAGACATACAAGACCACTGATGATCTCCCTCGATCTGGGGCTCCACGCAAGATTTCACCCCGTGGGGTCAAAATGATCACAAGAACTGTGAGCAAAAATCCCAGAACCACACGGGGGGACCTAGTGAATGATCTGCAGAGAGCTGGGACCAAAGTAACAAAGGCTACCATCAGTAACACACTGCACCGCCAGGGACTCAAATCCTGCAGTGCCAGACGTGTCCCCCTGCTTAAGCCAGTACATGTCCGGCCCCGACTGAAGTTTGCTAGAGAGCATTTGGATGATCCAGAAGAGGATTGGGAGAATGTCATATGGTCAGATGAAACCAAAATAGAACTTTTGGTAAAAACTCAACTTGTCGTGTTTGGAGGAGAAAGAATGCTGAGCTGCATCCAAAGAACACCATACCTACTGTGAAGCATGGGGGTGGAAACATCATGCTTTGGGGCTCTTTTTCTGCAAAGGGACCAGGACGACTGATCCGTGTAAACGAAAGAATGAATGGGGCCATGTATCGTGAGATTTTGAGTGAAAACCTCCTTCCATCAGCAAGGGAATTAAACGTGGCTGGGTCTTTCAGCATGACAATGATTCCAAACACACTGCCCGGGCAACGAAGGAGTGGCTTCGTAAGAAGCATTTCAAGGTCCTGGAGTGGCCTGTCCAGTCTCCAGATCTCAACCCCATTGAAAATCTTTGGAGTGAGTTGAAAGTCCGTGTTGCCCAGCGACAGCCCCAAAACATTACTGCTCTAGAGGAGATCTGCATGGAGGAATGGGCCAAAATACCAGCAACAGTGTGTGAAAACCTTGTGAAGACTTACAGAAAACGTTTGACCTCTGTCATTGCCAACAAAGGGTATATAACAAAGTATAGAGATTAAATTTTGTTATTGACCAAATACTTGTTTTCCACCATAATTTGCAAATAAATTCTTTAAAAATCCTACAATGTGATTTTCTGGATTTTTTTTTTCTCATTTTGTCTTTCACAGTTGAGGTATATTTAATTGTATGAGTTATGACTATATTTTAATACATGTCTTTCCTCCTTTGCCTTCCTCTTAACATAAGCTCCTTTCGGATCTGTAGGACCACGCCAATGTTAATGTCGACCAACAAATTCTCACACAGCTCTCTGTAATGACACCCCGAATCCTTCAAGTTTTGCAGAGTCCCCTGAAGGAGAAGTTCAGGTGCATGATTGATGACTGTGAAAATGGCAGACTGAAAAAAAAGTAATCATTACTACTTAGTTTTGCATTGTGCCACTGACTGACACCCTACCTCTCTGCCTGAGATCATACCTGTCTTTTTTCCTGTATTTATTTGTCTTACACACAGTAATGGATGTAAAAAAACAAAACAAAAAAATGGGTAAAAGTATCCACCATATTATGTTAATCCAATGAGGTTATTTTGTTTAAAGGCTTACAGTTGGAAGCAGCTATTCTGCTCTTGTTTGCTTTGTTCAAGGAGGACCCGGGGTTGCTGTTTGATGTTGAGGTGAGCCATGAACAGTTGACTACAGTGTGTGAAACACAATCTAATCAAAGCACTACACTTATTGCACATTTTGTTATTCAGATGATTTCAATGCAAACATTAGTTTTTTGTTTGTCGGTCTACACAAACTATGCTATCAAACTGAAGAGAAATTTTGTTCATTTTCAGTTCATGGCCAAAAGTATTTCAGCAGTTGTATGACAGTAGTTAAAAGTAATTTAACTCACAAGGTTTGCCTTGCAAATAAATGCTATTATCCCCTGTCCCCCAGGGCCATTCAAAGACCAGCCCATCCCAACACCTAAGATGAAGCTTAAAGGCTGTAGGGAGGGTCATCTCATGCAGTATGACCACATTGTGCTCACGTTGGATGGACATGTAATCACAGAGGAGAGCGAGGACATCTCGACGGCACTGGGACTCCTCTTGTAGCAGCGGATCTCAATTCCAGTCCTGGCAACCTGCCCCCACATGTTGTACATGTCTCACTTATTTAACGCACCTGATTCAGATCATGAGCTTGTTAGAAAAGAGCTCCATGAATGAACTGTGCTCTAACTGACACGGTCCCTACACCGTGTCCCTACATGGAACATTCCTTCACAGATTTACACTACTTCCTGTCACTGTAAGTCATTATTATATATTTCTGGGCCTCTTCCAGGTCTAGTTGCAGTTTCTATTGTTTTTTAAATCCTGAAGGACTTACAGAAATGTTAGTACACTGTTGACAGTGAAAGAGTGAAAGATACTGTAGTACTTCAGAGTGAACAACTTATTTTGCACATGATTGTGTATTATTAATTTTCAGTAATTTCACTCACACACTATTAAAGGGATACTCCACCCCAAAATGAAAATTTTGTCATTAATCACAAAATTAGTCATTCCAAACCCGTAAAAGCTTTGTTCGTCCTAGGAACACAATTTAAGATATTTTAGATGAAAACTGGGAGGCTTGTGACTGTCCCATTGACTGCCAAGTAATTACCACTGTCAAGGCACAGAAAAGTATAAAAACATCGTCAAAATAGTCCATCTGCTATCAGTGGTTCAATCTGAATTTTATGAAGCGACGAGAATACTTTTTGTATGCAAAGAAAATAATATCACCGCATCACCGTAGCGCCATTTTGGAGAATACAGCTGGACGCAAACTATGTACACTATTCTGTGTCAGCCGTGATACGTTTTCTACATGCATTTACGCTTTGATTTAAACCAAAACAGCGCATCCTTGTGGTGCAGTAGACACAGAATAGTGTACGTAGTTTGCATCCAGCTGTATTCTCCAAAATGGCGCTACGCTGACACAGAGAGGCAGAGAGGAGACAAATTATTGAATAAAGTCGTTGTTTTTATTTTCTTTGCGTACAAAAAGTATTCTCGTCGCTTCATGAAATTCAGATTGAACCACTGATGGCAAATGAACTATTTTGACGATTTTTTTTGTACTTTTCTGTGCCTTGACAGTGTAATTTACTTGGCAGTCAATGGGACAGTCACAAGCCTCCCGGTTTTCATCCAAAATATCTTAAATTGTGTTCCGAAGACGAACGAAGCTTTTACGGGTTTGGAACAACATGGGGGTAAGTGATTAATGACAAAATTTTCATTTTGGGGTGGAGTATCCCAGTAATGTTAAAAAGACTAGATTTTCCAAATAAAGTAAAGAACTAATGTAGGCCTAAGACCGCAGGCAAAAAAAAGTTACCTGATTACAGGGCTACAGTATATGTAAGCCAGGACTCTCTCTCTTCTTCAAAAATGTAGATATTTCAAGCTTGTTGCATTATTTTGTATGTGTATAAAACAACAACTCCCCGTATATTGTGATGTTGTATATGTATTGTTACGGGGCAAACGAGATGTGAGACGTGTGGATCCATGTGCAAAGCTTTATTTAGTCAGAGACGTGGTCATAAACACAGGCAGGGTCGAACAACGGCAAACAGGTATGGCATGGGCAAGACACAGAGTAATCCTAGGACAAGCGAGGGTCGACGATCGGCGAACAGTATCCAACAGGGTAAGGCAGAGAGATAATCCAAAAACAAGATCAATAGTCCAGGCGAGGTATAAACGGAGTCCGAAACAGCAGGCAAAGGGTTAATCCAAGTTACACAGGCAGAAGATCAAGAAACGAATGACTCAGGCAATAAACTAGATAAACTAGACTTAGACTTAGAAAACATGGAAGGGCTCCGTAATGTCGCTATCACTGGAAGAGAGATATACGCAAGACAATACTCAGCAGTGACAGAGAGGAAGTCCATGGTTTATGTGGAGTGTGTGATTGTGTGATTGGTCTCAGGTGTGAGTGTGTGATTAGTGAAATGGCTGATGGGAAATGGAGTCCGGGGTAATGTGAAATAGTCTGTGAAATGTGAAAGTCAATATGATCGGAGAGTGACCTCTGGTGGCTATCGGGCAGAAGGCCACAGACCGGATTCGTGACATGTATATTCCCTGGCTTGTCAGCACTCATTTTATTTGCTGCTGAAAGAAATAAATTAAAAGCTTTTGAAAGTGTGATGTATTTTATTTCTCAGTAAGCATTTAGTACAGGATTTGTAATCTTTAAAGCTGCAATTTGGTAAGAAACGATTAGTTATCATTCATCTTTAAAGTAAAAGTGTCATTTAGAACCATATTGGCTCATCTATGGTAGTCATATATGACACCTCTAATGGTTCGGTATAACACAATTTGACAAATGTGCTATAAAGCTTCTTATCTTTAAGAATATGTGCCATATAGTACCAAACGAGGTGTCCCTATGATTAAAAGCCAAAGAACCACTGTTGAACACCATTTTTGAGGAAAAGTGCTATATGGCACCTCTTATGGTTCTAAATAGCACCATTTGACAAAGTGCTATATGGCACCTCTAATGGTACTATATAGCACCATTTGAAAAAGGTGCTATATAGCACCTTTAAGAATAGGTGCTATATAGCACCAAAAGTGGTTCCCCTATGATTATGAGCCAAAGAACCACTTTTGGTGCTATATAGCACCTTTTTTTTATTATTTATTTATTTATTTATTTATTTATTTACTTTTTTTAAGAGTGTAGCACACAGAAATTATGGCTGAAGGAGGAACCACTTTTTTTCAATTCTGCATTGGACTTAGATGTTTTTAAATCAGACACTTTCAGAAAAGCCATGTGGGCTGCAAATATGACAAAGATTGGACACTTAAAAAAAACAAAAACAAAAAAAAAAAAACAAGTTGGATTAGCTCTGGAAATTTAGCTTCAAAACTGGGAATAAAATCAGTAAGGCTGGCACAAAACATGTTGACTCTGATTTTAGAGTCTCTGGCTCAGGACTATAGACTGGCAATGGAGACTTTTGATGAAAAGGCAGATAATTGTGACTTTCCAGAGTTGTTTTTCTCAGCACAGACTGGCACATGGCAAGAAAAAGAGGGCAGCTTATTGTCTTTTAAGACACCTCAGCTGGCCTTCTTTGGCGATGCTGATAAGAAAGCCATTTACATTATGTGTGTGAAAGTGTGGCACCTTAACATACTGGAGAGTGTCAGCGAGTCAAAATGGCTGGAGGTTCTAGGTCCAGGTGCCTCCCCTAAAGGATGCTGGGTGTCCATGTATAAACCACCCATTGAGAAAAGGTCTGGAGACTTTCAGTGGAGAATAGTGCATGGGATTTTTAGCTACAAACAGACACAGAGCACACCTTGATCCAGAGATAGGGGTAGGTTGTCCTTTTTGTAGAGAGCAGGAAGCTGTTTTTCATTTGTTTTTAAAGTGTGAAAGGCTTCAACCTTTATTTTGTATCTTAGAAGAGTGGGTTCATACTTTAGGAGACATTTTTACTCCAGCACTTTTCATCCATGGACCAAAGTATAGTAAAAGAAGGAGGGAAGTACGTGTTCTGATTAACTTTCTTTTTGGTCAGGCAAAATTGGCAATATGGGTATCAAGAAAACATCTCTTGAATGAAGCCGGGTCAACTGAGGTTGTGTCTGTTTTAAAAGGGTTATTAAAATCTCGTATTAAAATTGAGTTTACGTATTATACGTATGGTCAATGATATGGAGATGTTTAAAGGTAAATGGGCTGTAAACCACTGTATTTGTGACGTTGATGAGTGTTTGCTGTTTTATATTGAAGTGTAAGTGTATGGGTTTTTTGTAATTTATTTATTTATTTGATTTTTTTTTTTCTCTCCTTCCCTTTATGTATGTATATATGTAAAAATGTAAGTAGGCCCATATGTATGTTTGAATTGTTGTTGTCGTTGTTGTTGTTATTATTATAATTATTTTTTTTAAAGAAAAACGTCTCTTACATATTTATTGAATTATTAAAGAAGACCTAAAAGTCAAAGTCTCTCTCTCTCTCTCTCTCTCTCTCTCTCTCTCTCTCTCTCTCTCTCTCTCTCTCTCTCACACACACACTCACACACACACAAGCAAGCAAAGGCAAGCCACACAAAGCATGGTCCCCACTGATGCCTTTAATAAGAGGGGCATTTTTCAGTGGAGTGAAAGTAATCATTTTTGCACAATAAAGCCCATCTGAAAACGTCCACTCACATTTGTGTGGTGGCAGAATGCAGCCCAGTGGATGCATTATGTATTCCAGTGATAGATTAGACTCATAGTATTTGTACTACCCTCTTGATGCTGAATGTCGCCTTCTTTAATCATTCTTTCCCAAACAAACAACTTGAGTCCACTCTTTTCCAAAAAAAAAAAAAAAACAATAAATAAATAAACTAGGCCGAACAGAAAAGAAACCACTCCAGTAGGAGTGCTGTGTCATTTAGAGAATGAATTGCAATCATGGACGAAACAGTGATAGATGCATGTAAGAGGTTCCTGAAATAATGTCTTTCACATCACATTATTTTTATAATTATCATAAGAAAGTCTTTTAGCACCACTGAAATGATGATGCAAAGCTTATGTAATTATGCTCAATTTTAATGTATTCTGAACTTCCCTCAAATAAGGTATACATATACTTAGCACCATTACTTGCAAAATAATATAAAATATTTATTTTATAAAATAACATAGAATAATGTCAAATTAACCTAGCAATGTAATTGTTGAAAGAGTCACTGCAATAAAACATAGACTGACTGTCAATCTGGAACACACAAGAGGAGAAATACAAACAGTAAAATCAGTACTCCTTACTCATTTAGGGGTTAATAAGGTTTTTGTTGTTGCTGTTTACCAGTAGTTTGTACCAGCCCACCACAAGAATATATTTTATTTTTATTAGCAATCAATTTTATGTTTGCAAGAAATATTCATATTGTTCAATAAATGTTTTCTTCACTAAAATGTTCATTAAAACTATTTTTGTAGTGCATAAGCTAGAAATTTACAGCTACAATGTAACTTCATAAACTCATAAATAGCATAATGTACAATTGCATAAAAGTGATGCCACACACGACACAAAACATTGCTGACTAGATTTCAAAACATTTTCAAGGCTTCCAACATAATCACGACCATTACTCTTTATTATAAAAACTAACTGGAGACATTAGTCTTTATTACAAAAACTCACTAGGCCAAGCTTTCTACAGAAACATAAAAAAGTTTTCCAGTACAGTCAGTTAAGCATCTTTTAACGCGACATGGCATCTTAAAAACATCTCACATGCGTGAGGCGCTGAAAAAGCAGCAAAACGCGACGCAACAAAGACACCCATCAAGCACGTGTTTTCGTAGGAAAACAATTGCATCCATTGATAAAACATAAAATGTTTCTACAAGTTGTAGAACATATTAGGGGTTATTCAACATGTATATTTGAATCTCGACAGAGGCATAACTTGTAAACTAATAACATATATCCAACAAAGTGTATTCATTCATTCATTCATTCATTCATTCATAAAATAGGCTACACCACAAAGCACCAAACATTTAAGTTTGCAAAGCATAAAAAAATGATGTAAAGATAGGCTACATGAATGGATAATTCTAAAAGTGGGTCGTCCTTATTGTTAAACCCTAATTTTAATTAACAAACACAAAACAGTACCATAGTAGCCTACCATACTTTTTTAGAAAATTTTTGAGATTAAAAAAAAAAGAAATAAAATAACCTCACATGACAAGTTTGAGAAAGAAACACTGAAAGTTTTTAGTAAGGTGAGTTGCTAGATGGTGCCAGGTTCAAATCAGACTCTTATTCATCCTGCTGTTCTCCACTCAGCTCCTCAGATCCATTCTGCCCCTCAGCTTGGCCTCACTATATGACAGTCCATTAAATGTCATGGGTCTTGATGGCTTCTTGAGCATGCTGCCAAATATGGAGGAAGTTCAGGAGTGGGTGGAACAGGACTGGGAGCAATGGTATGAAGTTGGTCTGATGGACTGCATTCTAAGCATCACAAAATCCCAGTGCGGCATAGGTGGAGAATGAAAAAGATCTAAAGACTGAAAGGATGAAATGACTGGTTCTCCCAGAGAGCATCGCATGTGCCCTGAATTTACTGATCTGCTCCCAGATGTCATGGGCTACCTTCCTCTGATTGGCTGCAGGAGACTCATTAGTCTGTGTCTGTGAAATGCTGTCATGCTGCCAAAGAGGACACCTAGAACTGCTCAGAATAAGAAGATCAAAAATCAAAGGAAATAGACTTATGAAAATCTGTGGATTTTTTTCCCTCTATTTTTGTCCTAATAAAAGTTTACTTTTACATTCTTTCTTCTTTCCTTTTTCATATTTCATAAAATATAAAGTGTGTGTGTGTGTGTGTGTGTACTGGTATATATGGTTTACGAGGACACAAATGTGTATAATGACATGGGTACTACAACGTAAACATGGTTTATGAGGACACTTCCTGTGTCCCCGTAAAACAAAAGGCTTAAAAAAAACATACTAAACGATGTTTTATGAAATTCAAAAATTGCCAGTAGTTTCCTGTAAGGGGTAGGTTTAGATGTAGGGTTGGTGTAGGGTGATAGAAAATACAGTTTGTACAGTACACAAACCATTACGCCCATGGAGAGTCCCCGTAAACCACAAATTCAAGTATGTGTGTGTGTGTGTGTGTGTGATAGATAGATAGATAGATAGATAGATAGATAGATAGATAGATAGATAGATAGATAGATAGATAGATAGATAGATAGATAGATAGATAGATAGCAATATGGCCACTAGATGGAAGCATTGTGCACATTAAAGACCATAGATTTTTTTTTCATCAGTCCAGCATGATCTCTGACTAATCAGTTCTTTCTTCTTTGGATTAATAATTGAAGGTTATTGTCAATCATTTGTTTCAAATTTTTAGACACACCAATTTAATAAAAGCATACACTTGATTCAAATATAATATGACACTGCATATTTCAAAAGGAGCACTGCATTTCACATGGCCTATAAGAAAACATATAGAGAGGAAGAAAAAAATGAAGATGATGAGCAGGAGAAAGTTTTATCCTCATTATGTCCAGACTGAGGGGTCTCAAGACACTTAACATTTCTCATGATGAAAATATCTCTCCTTCCCCCTTTGGATTTAGATCTTGGCACAGACAGATATCAAGAGAGCCATCCCCACTTCTCTTATTCCGGGGATGTTTATAAATTTCCTTACATGTCCATTCAGCCACTGTCACTTGTTTGCTCCCAGAATATCTAAAGATCAATTGCAGCGGATGTCACTCTGCTCCCATAAGCACACAGATTAAGTATGTTATGTAAACCATGGCTTTACCGCTCTTCTCCCAAGAACGCATTTCTCTCAAAGTGATGAATATGCGGCAGAATAACACAAGCTTCTGTGAGTACAGTTTATTTGAAATAAAATGAAGATTTACTTCATAGCACATGCTTGTCAAACAAATAACTCAATCAAACCAACCACCTTACACAGACAGCAGAGGACACTTAAACCGATTATGACAATTTGAGAGAAAAAATCTATAACTCATACACACAGGAAGTCCTAAACAACCTTGTTTGCACTACTGTTCCCTGAGAAGTTGGAGTATGTTGTTAAATCAAGTTATTCGGCAAGCGTTGAGTGTCCCTCTGTGCTCTCAGCAACTTGCCTGTGTCCTCACTGTTGAGAATATGAAAGAACAAATTATTCTTGGCACAACCAGCTCCCAGTGCTTGTATATCACTTTTTAATCTACTCAAAACCATGTATTAACAAAATCAAAAAGGTTTAAAGGCATGTAGAAGTATTATTTCATCTATATCAACATCAAATTGATCAAAAGCTTCTAAAATTGAACATATGAAATATAAACAATGTAAAAAAAAACTTTTTGAGAGAGAATCCCAGCATGAAAGATGTTTTGATTTGCCCAAGTACACTTGAAAAGAGTATCGGTTAAATAAAGTCGCTGGCATTAGTTCCTCCATACCAGGATGAATGCTGCTTTCAAAGACTGGATTCCTACCTCAGCTACAACAGATAAAGACACCATGTGTTTTACATTCAGCGTTTCACAGTGTAACCATGTGTATTATACAACTTCTAGTACAAGTCTCATACTGCATTAGGCCTCAGGAAGATGGAAGCTTTACTTTGAACCTACCACTGCCCTTCAAGGTCTTGCTTGCTTTTCTTTCTTTTAGATGCTGTGTGTCACATGGACAAGATAACAGTGTGGTATTATCCTTAGGTTTATTAAGGTGTGGTCACATTAGCAAAATTTCATAAAAATAAAAATAAAAAAAAAGTCCTTTGTCCATTGTCAATAGTTTAGTGATGTCTGAAGTGATACAATTTACAATAGGGTCATTAGCTAACATTGGTTAATGTGTTTGTTAATGTTAGTTAATGAAAATACAACTGCCCTGTTGAAAAAAGCAGCATATGCTGGTTAAGTATGTTTTGAAGCATGGCAGCTGGTTTGAGTTGGTTTATGCTGGTCATGTGCTGGTCCTAAGCAACTAGTTCCTGCTCAGGGCCAGCTCATAACCAGCTTAAACCAGCTCATGACCAACTAAGAACCAGTTTAAACCAGCTCTTGACCAATTTAGGACCATCTTAAACCAGCTCAAACCAGCTGCCAAGCTTCAAAACATACCTAACCAGCATATGCTGCTTTTTTCAACAGGGTGTTCATTAGCTCAGGTCCATTAAGTAATATTAGAAAACAAACAAACAAAACATTTACATAAAATCCACAAGACCCACATCTTCAGTCCATAAATATGTCTCGTGAAGTGAAAAGATGCTTGTATGTTTCATGTGGCACTTTAACTTTCAAAGCTCCTGGCCAAAATATGAGTCCATAATCCATAACACTTCCTCCAATGAAGAAGTCCATCCCCTGTTGTCCTCTCACATCAAAATCTACCAATATATTTTTCATAACTGTTTTACCCCCAGTTTCACAGACAAGGCTTAAGCCTAGTCCTAGACTAAAATGTATGTCTGAGCTGTTTCAACTGAAAGAAACTTGCACTGACTGATCTTAAAATATATCAGTGCCTTTGTTTTGTCTCAAAAAGCACACCAGTAAGGTTTTTTTTTTTTTTTTTTTTTTCTAAGCACGTTTATAAAAATTACTTAAATGTCCTAATTGAACTGTGGCCTAATCCTGACTTAGTCTAAGCACTGTCTGTGAAACCAGGCCTTAAGAGTGTTTTTTTCTTATAAACAGTGCTTGATCTGTGCATAATTCTCTCCTGATTCAGACGAGACAACTTTTTCAGTGGAGAAAGCAATATTATAGATAGAGTACTTGTATATTAGTCTGAAGCAATGATTTGAAGTTTAAAAACATCTTAATGATGGATTTGTTTATTACAAACATGCAGTTATTCGTGTCACAAGATGTCAGTTGATTGACTGGAGTCATGTTGATTACTTGTGGATTATTGTGATGTTTTTATCAACTGTTTGGACTTTCATTCTGACGGCACCCATTCACTGCCAGAGGATCCAATGGTGAGCAAGTGATGTAATGCTAAATTTCTCCAAATCCTTTCTGCTAAAGAAACAAACTCATCAGTCTTTTTTAACCAACTTGAACGTGATGTAAAATCTACAAAGGGAAACATTTTTAAACTATTGCAGATCACATGCATTCCTGTTGAAATAACTGGATTTTGCCCATGAAAATTCACAGAATAGCAGTAAATGTAACCTAACCGTTAGTCTACACGACACTGCTTTCCCACTTTTCAACAGCATCCAAAAGTCCCAAACACTAATGTACCCCGACACACATTTCAGACAGGCTATTTCTTCCAGAAAGCCCTCTTTCTTTCCTGTCACAGCCGTCAGCTCAGACTGACTGTAATTCAGACAAGCATAGCTGACACTAAGAGCACGAGGGCATGTTCAGCCCGAGCTGCCTGAGACTTCCTCCTTGAAGTGTAAATGAGATTTATGTCTCTTGGGATCCACGTCATGTCTGTAACAAAACTGTGTTGGTGTCTGAGATGGAGGATAAAGCCACATCGAGAGGTCTGCAAAGGTGTCGGGGTTTAAAAAAGCTGCAATGCGAACACCGTGACCTGAGACAAATGTGTCACAACAGGGTGCTAAAGAACCTTTTACCCATGAGACACAACAAGGCTGACTGTACTTAAGGCATTTGAACATGATTTTACAAAGGTGCACTTTGCAAAAAGAAATGCCACAGACAAGGTTTTATTACATGCCCCTAGCCATTTTATTTTCACACAAAGGAAATGTTAAAATGACATGCTTTATATTAGATAGAGTTATGTGAAGTCTTTGTATGAAATCTGCATAATGTACCTGGCACAGGGACTTTATTTCTGAAAGTGAAGGTTAATTTATGTTTACTGCACTTTAGCTTCCGAAGGTTTTGTCGAGATAAATCATATATATTTTAATAAATGTCAACGTGTAGAAATGTTATGGTGGCTTAGAGAGCTGTAACTGCGCTGACGGTTTGCCTATTCGTGGAGCTCTCAAGAGTATCTTATAGTCTGAAGCACAACAAAATACGATGAAAAAAAGACGTTAACATTTCAACATTAATCTGACTCCTTTTTAATATGAACATTTCTAGCTAAGAGGAAAAAGGTTTGCATTCCGGCTAAAGCAGTTCAGTGCTCATCACAGCATTACTTAGTTGTCAGAGGCTAAGTAATGAAAGTAGGAGTGAGAGGAATTCGCAAAAGATAAGTTAACAGTAATGGTAAATCTGATGAATAAGAGTAATACCGAAGTCATATTTCAATAAGTGGGTGTTTCTTCAACATGCACTTTTGGCCCTGTGAAAAAAATTAAATAAAAGGAAAGTAAACTGTCTTAAAAAGCACTTTTCATATTTTACATGCACCACAGATGAATACTATAATTTTTGTAAACATTTTTCCAAGATATATCTTTTTCACTACATCTATTACATAAATATATCATTTGATAGCATTCTTTGGAGGAATTTTGAAATGTCAGATGCCTGTCTCTTGCTATAGGCTACCTTCAGTGCAAACATTTTACATTTAAAGGTTTAAAGGTTTTATTTATATGTAAAGAGCTAGCTGTGCTATTAGTCCATAGTAAGAGGAAGACATCTGACATTTCAAAATTCATTTATGCAAAACATTATTGCTAAATTATGCAATTATTTTAATTATAGTTATTATAATAGTGCTTTTTGCATAATTTTTGAAGAATACTTTTGAAATATTTTGACAAAATGCATCATAAAATGATGGTCACAAGTGATATTTACCTTCATATCCCTTTACACATCACATTTTATAACATTTAATATTATTCTAAAATATTAATATTATTCTAAAGCTTTGGCTTTGGAATAAGGTTAAAACAATAAAATTCATACATAAATGTCATTTGAAAAGAAGCCAAAATAAATGTTGAAGGCATGGTGAAAAGCCTCCATGACAGTTTTAAGGTTGAAATATATTCCTTTTAATAAAAAAAAAATAAATAAATAAAAATAAAAATAATAAAAAAAAAAAATCCACCTCTGGGACATAAAAGTGCCTGATGTTGATGAAATACTAACGTTAATTAACCAGAACGGACCAGGTCCTAAATCATTCATCAAAACCAAGAAGGTCAGAAAAATTATTTTAAATATAATATGTATAGTAAACTAAATCTCATGGGAAACGTCAAACCCCATCTGATAAGGCATTTAAGCCTATATCATGGTCCAGAGGTAGTGGCATGTCCCCTTTCTCAGCTCGGGTACTTTCCCCATGCTGTAGAGAAGGTGATGCGTTCTTAGTTCCCACAGTCTGATGATTTGGGTATGAAAAAGTCCCTAGCGTCAGTAAAAAAAAAAAAAAAAAAAAAAAAAAACTCATTTCGCTCATCTATGCTTAAGCTTGACGTGATTACATATTTCAAAACCAGAGTACATAGACTACTTGAGTCAAATATAGCTGACTTGCTGTAAACAAGCAATCACATAGTTTACTCACTGATGATGGAGATGTATTTGATCTGTTCTGTGAAAGAACACAGAACATTCTTTTATAGCAAAATTGTCTTTTATGATGTTTTTGTGTATTTATAATTAACTTGTCCTAAATGGAGTTTTAATAATTATTAATAATTAATTTGTCCACAATAATTTTTTTAGCGTCCTTGGTCACTATGAGCTGTTACAAAAAATAAATAAATAAATAAATAAATAAAAAAGCATTTTGTGTCCCAAGGAAAAATCATAACGGTGAGTAAATAAGGATAGAAGTTTCATATTGAATAAACTATCCACTTTAATAGTCCATGAACTACTATGGTTTGATCAACTGTCTCCTGCAGGGAAGTTTAAGAAGCCTTTCTCCCCCGGGCTTTTAAGTCAGTCAGTCTATTTCCATTTAAAGCCACTCAATACCACCTGAACTCTATATAAGACTATGTTATGTGAGCAATGTTTAGAAAAAGATTATTTTCAGAGTTATCTCAAGGCATCATAAACTGATTTTAAGTGGATGGATTTGTGTTCTTATTTCGGGGCACCAGTAGATGCCATGGGTTTGATTAATAACCAGGGAGGTCAGGGGGTTGCAATGTTCCCTTGCCAAACAAAACGCCTTCCAGGTGCGTGGACAACCAGAAATATCTTTCTCAGAATATGTTCTCTAAAAAATGACACAGGAGGTACTTTGCACATGGACGATCCCTCATGCCAAGTATTAAATGTACCTGATAGTGTCTGATTGTGCACTTCAAGTATTCAAAAATATTCTCTAATCAGGACTCAGATGCTCCACGTACACAGAAACCCCTAATCATAATAAAAGCACTCTGACATGAAGAACAACAGGAGCTTAATTAATATGTATGGGGAGGTTTCCTGGAAAAAGATTAACTCTCAGCATGGACTATATTGCCCTGTCAAAGAAAATTCTACACTGGAAACACCTTCAACTAGGATTAATCTGTATTAAAGAAAGCGCTCCATGTTTTATTAATCTCTGACCTATCTCATTCCCAAGAGCTAAACTGAAAAATTGACTAGAAGAAGCAGATTCTTACCTGTCAAAGCATTTATTCTCAATGAAGAGCTAATTTTATTGATCTATAAACAACACAGCAAACATGAAAGGAGAATGACCGTTTGTTATTTAAATGATTTAGCTAAACAAAACCAGAAACATAACTACATTATTATATTGCATACAATATCACATATTTTCTATATTCACAGTACTACGTTCAGCAGCTTGCTATCTAATAGCTTCTTTCTTTCCAGCCACTGGTAACACATTTCTTTCAATAAGAATGCCCAAACCTAACTATTTCTCAATATAAAACAATATAAAACAAGGCAGATGAAAGTAGACAGTATGAATAACAAAAATTACAAATCATGCAATCAAAACCATGTGGTTTGTCACAAACCGAAAACACTAAAATGCCACATACATTCAAAATTGCCACCTGAAGACAAATCCTTATAGCTTTAATATGACATTCCATTGACTATCATGTATCTTGTGAACGATGGCATTTTAAATAATTTTATATGGCTTTTTTGGTAATTTTGATTTTAAATAAATTAATGTGCTTGTACTTTTATGATACACCTTTCTTTAAACGCATAGATACATATTTATAAGCAAAATTATAAAGATATATTAAGAAATTAGCTTTATGACCATAAAAAGAAATATTGATGCCCTTCAGTCTATTGACATTATATCATTGTGTCTCTTTTTCGGATATGAGGCAATATCGGACACCTTGGGAGTGTCTTCACAACATGATGCTAGCAAACACCAAGGTTGTGGGTTTGATTCACAGGGAATGAATGAGCTGATAAAATCTAGATTTAAATGCAACATAAGATGTTGTAAATTAAAAAATAAATAAAATAAAAAATAATCTGCCAAATCAAATTTTTCAACAAGATGTTATAACAAAATTGGGATCTAAAAAGCTCTCTATTCCTGGCACATTTTGGGATTAAAACCTCATGTCTCCAACCCAATGAGCTCATCCTGAGACTCCACAGGAGATAATAAAGGCTTTGCGTGAGACACAATTGTCTAACAAAAGTCGCATGGTTATGTGGTTTTGTCTGGGTTCAAGTGTAAAGTACAAAGCTTTTATATAGAAAACAACCTGTGATGTCACACTAGTTTACTGCATGCTTCACAAAATGTTCTTGCACACTTGAATTTTCCTTGATGGGTTGAAAAAGTTGAAAAAAGAATATAATAGTAGGCTATAACCACATGGCCATTAAGTATTTCAGATGAAGATTAAAAAAATAAAACAGATAGGTAATCACCAATGACTTTGGAAGAAGGGTCGTGTTGGAGTGCAAATTTCTAGGTTGATTTCAACTGACATGCTTCAGTATGATTAATATTAAAAAAGTCTAAAGATACAATTTTAAAAATCATTGTCTGTTATGTCTGTTGTTAGCCCATTTTATATGTATTTCAATATTTCTTTCACATTTGTGACCCTGGACCACAAAACCATAAGGGTCAATTTTTTTCAATTGATATTTATACATCATCTGAAAGCTAAATAAATAAGCTTTCCATTGATGTTTGTTTTTTTAGTATAGGACAAAATTGTCCGAGATACAACTATTTGAAAATCTGGAATCTGAGGGTGCAAAAAATCAAAATATTGAGAAAATCACCTTTAAAGTTGTAAAAATTAAGTTCTTAGCAAAGCATTTTACTAATCAAAAATAAGTAATAAGTTTTGATATATTTACAGTAGGAAATTTACAAAATATCTTCATGGAACATGATCTTTATTTAATATTCTAATGATTTTTGGCATAAAAGAAAAAATGATCATTTTGACCCATACAATGTATTTTTTGGCTATTGCTACAAATCTACCCGTGCTACTTAAGACTGGTTTTGTGGTCCAGAGTCACATTTATTTACTTTTATACTACTATTTAAACTAATGTTTCAGTTTTCCTACTTCAAAATGTCATGTTTATTTCCATGTTACTTGATGTTTCTTTGTAATTATGAAATCTACTTACAATTTCTGTGTGAAAATTGTTTTTACAGGCAATTTTTACACCATTTTACACCAAGTTTCTCAGTGTAAACTTGTTTTTAGCAGACAAATATGGAAATATTATTTAAAAGTTTGACATTTCAAAACTCTTCAGCCTCCTCTATAGTATATTGTGTTTGCTTTTTCAGCACTTTTCCTCTGTTTAAAAAAGAAAAAGGAAAAAAAAAAAAAAAAAAAAAATCAATATTTACTCAGAGTTTGGACTGAAGCAGAGATGGGCGGCAGTAACGCCTTACCCCTGAGACAGAGACTCTTGTTTTCACATTACATGAGTGCATCAGAATGACAACATTGCTCATCTGTAACTCGTGCAACGTTCTAGTCATTTAACAGGAACTTGGTTTAAGCAGACAACCAACGTGTTAGCAATGGAGAGCATTTTTCGCCAAAATGAACCAACAAAATGAAGATGAAGTCGCACAGTTTTGGGGAAGCGGTTCTTTGAATGTGTACGAAGGGTCAGCGAAGTTTTCAAACTCTTCCGAGTTAAATGGCACAGAACTCGAGCCTCTCAGCCTGTCCCGTGCCGTCCCGCTCGGCTTGGCTTTGGGGACTTTCATCATCTTCGCGGTGGCTGGGAACATCTTGGTGATACTGTCAGTGGTGTGCAATAGGCACCTGCGATCTCCAACTAATTATTTCATCGTTAATCTCGCTATTGCCGACTTGCTCCTTGGCACAACCGTGTTACCCGTATCAGCCACATTGGAAATACTGGGTTACTGGGTGTTCGGGAGGATTTTCTGTGATGTTTGGGCAGCGGTTGATGTGTTATGTTGCACCGCATCCATCATGAGTCTGTGCGTAATCTCCATTGACCGTTATATCGGAGTGAGCCATCCATTGCAATACCCCAGCATCGTGACGGGACGCAGAGCTTTGCTGGCCATGCTGGGGGTTTGGGTCCTGTCTTTGGTCATCTCCATCGGACCCCTGTTAGGATGGAAGGAGCCTCCGTCACCGGACCACACGGTGTGCGTAATTACCGAGGAACCCTTTTACGCGCTCTTCTCATCGCTCGGCTCCTTCTATATTCCCTTAATTGTTATTCTAGTCATGTACTGTCGTGTTTATGTAGTGGCTAAACGGACAACGAAGAATCTGGAAGCCGGCGTGAAGACGGAAACTATGAATTCAGGTGAAATAACGTTGAGGATTCACAGGGGCTCGCAGGTGCACGAGGAGTCCGGCGCAGCAGCCAAAGGTCGCTCGCAGCAGGCGAGGAATTCTCTGACGGTCAAACTTCTGAAGTTTTCCAGGGAAAAGAAAGCAGCTAAAACCTTAGGGGTTGTGGTTGGCATGTTTACGTTGTGCTGGTTGCCATTCTTCTTCACTTTGCCAATTGGTAGGTCTTTCTTATACACACTTGCACAATTTGTCTCCCCTCTCCCTTTCATGTTTTCACACTATATGGGGTACGTTGTCACAAAGAGAAACTGCAGTTAAATAGAATATTATGGAACTTTTCAGCAAAATAAATGTAAAATTTAATTACGGTGGTTACAAGCTGGTTTTTAAGCTCATCTCTTAGCTTGATCATCTAAAAACCAGCTGTCAGCTGCCAAACCAGCTAAGACCAGCAAAGTGTTTTAAGCTGGTTTAAACAGCTTTCTTTCTTTCTTTAAGCAGGAAAACAATAATGAAACCAATATGAAACAGAAAATAAATGTAAAAAGTAACTTAAGGTAACAAAAACATCTAACCATTGTTTTGAAAAACAAATATTTTAATAAATTGTATGAATATAACATGTAACAACTTACCCCCAACCAAGATTTAGGCCTATTAGATATACCCTTGTGTTTCTAAAAGCTTTTTGAAGCCCACATACACAAATATTTCTAGAGAACACATACATACACAAATCATTCTGCCAGTCTGATATGGTCTAGCTGTTATTCCAGTCTAACTAGTAGGAAAATGCCCAAAACCCCTTTAAGACTGGCCAACAGATCAGCTAGACCAAGCTTTGAGACCAGCTAACCAATTTAGGCTATCCCATATGAAAAGTCCCATAATATACTATTTAACTGAAGCTTCTCTTTGTGACAACGTACCCCATATAGTTATATTACTTCAGTTAGTGTTAGTAGTAATAATAATACTTTTTAGTTAAAATACTGACATTCTTAAAATTCTAAATTCGTTATGACATCCTGCCCTTCATTTTGTTTGCCCTTATATATCCTGATGCCTTATATATTGCATATGCCTGTCAATATGTGTTCTCATGTCATTACTTAGGATCTATGAAAGGTTAGCAAACAGCAATTAAGATGAAACAATCCTCACAAGGAGTAATCATTATTAATTTTTAATTTAATTCTCAACAAAAATGAATCATTATATTTGCTCTACCGATTCCTTGTCTTGAGAGTTTTTATATTTTAAATAAATTTTGCTATCCACAGGAACAGCACATAATACAGAACAATTAGGTCTTTCCCATCCCAACATATATAAAGTTAAAATAACAATAATACACCAAAAATAGTAAAATAAATAAATACATATAAATATTTAAAAAATATATATAAAAATAAATACATACATAATGAATATTTAAGCTAGGAAAACATACTAAATTACAGTGGAAGTATGCATTCTGTGTTATGTTATGTTATGTGTTATGTTATGTTATGTTATGTTATTCAACTAAATTGAGTTGCCTATACACCCACATGAAATACATACAAGTGATTTATCCCTTAAGCCTTCTGCAGCTGGACATTTGCGGTCAGTGGGAAGACCGCAGAGTAGGGGTTAAGACAGAATAAATCTTTTTGCACTTTATTTCCTCCTCCCTCTCATGGGGCTTCCAGTGTGGGGTCTGCCGCATCCGCCGTTTGGCTGTCACATCAGGGAGTATGAGAACGAAGCCCTGGACCGCAGCCATTTAGACTCAAAGACAGGTTATTATTAATGAATTGACATAGTAGTCATTCCTGTCCCAGACAGGGTTATCTCAGCAGGGCAGGGTGCTTGGAAGTTCAGCTGGCCTGCTACATCATTAGGAAACTGTGGCTTAAAACTTAAGTAGAAAACAGTAGTGAGTTTACAGAGACCTTACAGCACTGAATTATTGTAGCAGAAGTCATATTTACATGAATATTTCATGATACGATGTTTTAAGTTAAGTTTGTTTAGACAATGTAAACAAGTTTGTGTTTACATGGCAACTCTTTAAAACTTTAAAATCATTTCAACTCAAATCAATATTTCATGTTTATTTATTTGATGAATTGCGTAATTGTTCAGGAAGGCATAATAACCACTAAACTGCTTAATTCATCACTGTCCGAGGCAAGCAATTTCCTGTGATAGTTTCATGTCTTTTAAATAATTCCCCACTAGCTTTCTTTAATATGGAAGACCGTTTCTGCAACTGAATAATAAAAAAGGTAATTTTTATTTCACAATTCAAACTTTTTTCTCACAATTCTGAGATGAAAACTCAAAATTCTGACAAAAAAAGTCAAAATTGAGAGATGTAAATTTAGAATTCAGAATTTTTTTCTTGCAGAGTTCACATCTCACAATTATATTTTGTGTTCCCGCCATGGAATAAAAAAAAATACAAAGGTGATTGCAGCTTTTTATCTCACTATTCTGACCTTTCTTTACAGAACTGTAAGTTTATATCTCGCAATAACAGTTAACATCTTGCAATTCTGATTTTTTTTTTTTAAATCATGTGGCTAAAATAAGCATACTTATATAGCTGTTTTATTTATTTATATACTTATTTATTTATTTGTTGATTTATTTAGCCAGAAAGTAAGTGTATAATGTAGCTATTTTGCAATGCAGCTTAAGAAGACCTGTTCATAATTTTGGCTAATTGCCGAGGAAAAGAGTACATGAGATACACATGCTAACAAGGTTTATAAGTTATGTTACATAAATCATTGATATTTTTCCAAACCTGTCATACTAGACAATGAAAGAAAACCCAGTGAGCCACTTGACTGCATACAAGTTGGAAAAACAGGATGCAAGGTTGTGAACAGTATATCTCAAACTTGCTTCCTCTTAGAATCCTATCGTTCTAGAATCCTAACAGTTACATTCTATAAAAATTCTTTGATAAGAGCAGTAATCAGAATAATGAGACTATTTACTATTTAAGTGAGTGAGCTGCTTTGGTGTTGCTAACATTAATTAAGGCCTATTCATGACTTCTTTTAAAATGTTACAGCCTTCTAAAAGATCATTGTCACTTATATACTCTTTTGGCGTTCATTCATGAATTTGTTTTTTTCAGCCAAGTCTCATGGTTCCCATGGTACTTTGAATGCAGTGGGTCAATGCACTAGGGCTGTAGCATTGAGGTGCCTCTGCTTTATACACCAGGGATCTCAGCCTAAAGCAATTCATGGCACAGATCCACAGCTCTACCACTGAAATTTAATGAAAAACGGGGTAAAGGAACTTTTTCTTGAATGTTGTTTTTACAATAAACAGAAGAAGCATTTTATATTCAGGCTATTAATTCACAACTGCTTCAGCAGATATCCAATTAATTAAGGCTTTCACAAATTCATTTATCAAACTAGTGCTCTCAAATTGATTAATTGCGATTAATCACATCCAAAATAAAATAAAAATATATGTAAATACACACACATACATGTACACATTTAAGAAATAAATGTGTGTGTGTATATATATATATATATATATATATATATATATATATATATGTATATATGTATATGTATATATGTATATATATATATATATATATGTATATATATATATATATATATATATATACACGTGTGTGTGTGCGTGTGCGTTTGCGTGTGCGTTTGTGTGTGAGTGTGTGTGTGTGTGTGTGTGTGTGTGTGTGTTTTATATATACACAGTACACACACATGTAAACAAAAACTTTGACAGCACTAATATCAACTGGGCAAAAGTTCTAAATCTGGCCTGTTAAACAGCCAAATTAAGGTGTATCTTACTCTGCTTATAGATAATCACTTGGATACTAAACTCAACAGGTTAGTTCTAGACTTACATGTAGCTTATGAAAAAAAAATCTATTTGGACTTTGTTTGCATTATTATGTAAGACTGGAAATAATTTTAGTTGCTAGTAATTTTATAGATATGTCAAACATGTCTAAACAATCAGACACTTTGGCAAGTGACACTTTTTTTTTAATCTTGCTTTTCAAATTTAGAGGAATATCACTTAAAATATTAAATTTAATTATCAGAAATTTTCACAATTGTAAATTATTTAGAAATGTTATCTCAGAACATTCTGTTCTTTCCTATATATTACCCACATCACTATGAATTGTTTTAAAATGATTTCATAAAACATAAAACACGCTGTGTAGATGTACAGTGAAATGTTATCTTTATTGACATAGTTCTATGCTTCCTAAACGCATAAACTTAATTATCCATTCCAAACATCCCTTGATTGATATGTTTAACAAGTGTCTAATGCATCATATGCATTTTCTTCCAAGTTCCCATCAAAGAGTAAACACAAAACTTATCTGTACTCTTTCAAGACTTCACTATAGTATTAAATACTAACTTATTTTATGAGTACATATTGTTATCCCATAGGAATGCTACACTTATTTTTAAATTCACTTTTTATTTCCATTTATTTACATAAAATATAAAATACTTATTAATTTAAACTTTTGTTTTTATGTTGACTTTGTTCTATTTGTAAATGCTGTGCATTCGATAGATTTTTAGTTTTATAGTTTTTTACACCAGTTTGCAAAAAAAAAAAAAAAAAACACAAAAAAAACAAGCGTTGCTGCCACCTGCTGGAGACTAAAGCAAATGACAGACTTTCAAAAGAAACACCAGAAGCACAATCACAAACAATCACGAATTGTGCCAGCAGGGGGCACACCAGTCATGTAGTGTTATATGAGGGGAAAAAGGAAGCCCATGTGTTATGGTTTGTTCAGGGCCCTGTAATTTCACACAGCATCACAGAACATGTAACCTACAAATATTCTCAGGAATACACTTAAAAGCTTAGATTTTCTCTAGAGATGGTGTCATTTTTAAAATTCCTAGAATTTTTTTTTTTTTTTAATAAAAGTACAATGCAAGTAGTTTGTAAGATTGATGTCACAATATTAATGTAGAAAACCCAACCTCACTGATGTGATCTCTCTCTCTCTGTATCTTTGCAGTTGCATTCAATGTCAGCCTGCGGCCTCCTGAAACCGTCTTCAAAATCATCTTCTGGCTTGGTTACTTCAACAGCTGCCTGAATCCCATCATCTATCCCTGCTACAGCCAGGAGTTCAAGCTAGCTTTCATCCGAATCCTGAAATGCAGATGTCACCGCAGGAGACGGCCAGGTTGGAGAGTGTACAACTACCAGGGCGTGCACATCAACTCCTTCTACTCACGGCAGGACTCAAAGGACTCTGTGAACTATGGTAGTTACCTAAATGGGAGCCAGAGAACCCTGTCCTCTGCCAGCCCCAGCCCTAGTTATCATACCAAAGGCCTGTCGCATTTCCAGGAGGACGGACCAAGACATGCCCGGAGCAGGACACCTTCTGTGTTATCTGAGAGTACTTTGGATCATCATCTTGAGCCTGTGGAGGAAGATCCAACCCAGTCTGTAGGCAATCCAGATCAAGCTGCTTTCAGAAATTGGCCTCAAGAGCAATTGAAAGAGTAAGGATGTCGAACTTTAAGTGGCACAAGACTACTTTTGTTTTTGTTTTTTTCAGTCGCCTTCAGTAGTCTTTTTTTTTTTTTTTGGTCATGAATAATACAAAGAAATCATATTTCTTTCTAAGCTATTTAAATCTATTTAACCTGGCGTTAATGTATAGCACAGTGTGAATACTCCGGTGTTCTTTAACAAACACAGCATTAAAGCAATTTTGCTGAAGTTTTTCATTAATTTCCAATACTAAATAATTACTTAGTGATTTTCAAGTTGTATAGTTGCCATGAAGATATACCTATACAGTAATCTGATGACTTTCATGAGCAAAGGGACGCTAAAAATTTTTGCTAAATGGGTTATAAGCTTCTACTGGAATAAGAAAATGGTTCCTACATCTCAAAAATCTCAGAGAGGATTATTTATCATCAACAGATGCATTTCAGAGGCTCTTCACTGGGTATAGACAATGCACTGTACATTTTATTTACATTCATTTTTCATAAGCACCCATGTTCAAGAAAGGGGTTCTATCATTTGTTACAAAGAATTCAGGCTACTCAATGAAACCCCATAGGAAAAGGGAAGAAACAGAGATCAGTTTTCTCAATACTGCTTTGAACATTTCACAAGAGTAATGTAAAACAAGACTGCAAAAATACACATTTATACAACAGTCTTTGAATAGAATCAACCTTTGACATTCTCAAGCTGCAATACAAGAATTATTTTAATAGTGTAATTAGAAATACCATGATCAGTTTACTGTCCAAATCACTTAAACACTGAATACAAAGAAGAAATGTAAATGTATAAGTAGAAAATAAATAAATTACACTTAAGATTTAGTAACTGCAACTCAACGTAAAAAGGCAAACAGAATATGAAAGAAAAACATTCAGAAATCGAATTGAATACACTTCCCATCCCCACCAGCAGAAGATCAGTTAATAGCACGCTGACAATTAAAAAAAAAAGAAAGAACGTGGCTCTGTTTTTATACACTGTACAGTTTCGTATATATATAATATTCCTCTGATTAAACCCTTCCATTTACAAATCTGAAGGCCTTTAATTTCCTAGTGTTTCCCCCACAGCATCCTGTGAAAGGTCAGATCCCAGGACAGATGTTTTTGTCTGTCTGTCTCTTCTGATGAAGATTTGAATTTGATAAAGATTCAGACTCTTGTTGCAGCATCTGAAATGAAAGCATAGCATGAACAATTTAAGAGGATATTTAATATCAATGTAATGATATGAAAATTTGAAAAGAACATACTGTTTAAACGGCTCCTTAAACAACAAACTTATTCTTGGTGGTGGAACCACTTTTGGTGGCTGTGTCCGCATGTGACTGGTATCCAATGATGACTTTCGGAGGCACACCTAATCTTTCCTTATACACACGTCTGTGAATAGACAAAAAAGTACAAATTTACAGATTCAAGAAGTAACATTAGGTTCAGGGTTAAGGTTGCTCTGTGCCTGCTGAAAATGCAGTGTTAAGGTGCAATGCCGCATAAAAACCAGGCTAATTATTATATTAACATGAGCTTGAAGGGTTTAAGTGGACTAAATGATTTTTACCCTATGTGTATAACAGCATCTTTGTTCTCATAGTCTGTCGTCCATATCGCTATTTTGTCTCCCTTTGTTCGGACGTTGACGACAGCACCACAGACATCGTCACTGTGGTCATCAAATGCTTCTCCCACAAGGCACAAAAGCTGAAAAACAAAACTAGAACATCTAAGTCTTTATGATCCACAAACACAGCTAATGCAGTTAAACAGACTGGAGAGAGTATAGACTTACCGTCTCCAACCAGAAGCGGTCCAGGTCGGCTCTGCGCTGCTGTTTGGACAGGGTGATCAGCCAGCGGCCGCCCCGCTTGTTTCTCTCATCCTCCCACATGGGCTCAATGCCATCCTGCTCCGAAACGAATCAATTTAGATGATTATTGGCATAATGTTACAATGCTATATTGTGGCTTACCTTAAAGAGGGAGTAGTCACATCCTGACATTAAGTTACTTGATAACTGAATGTGATTGTATAATCTGGGAAAGGACATTAAAACCTCTGTTAGTGTCACAGTGTTGCTTACAACTCACAGTCTGTTGGTAATCTATCATGCTGATGGTGTTGTTTCAATTCTCTCATTAATACTTACGCCCAGAAGTCTTCCACTGTGTCAAACTTTGAGATGAGACGGAGATTAGCTTGCCATGTTTTGCTTTTGTCGTTTTTAAAGAACCAAAGAGCCCATCTGCCAAAAAAAAAAAAAACCTTGATAACTCTTTCAGATATTTAGGGAAAAAACAAAACATGCATGTGGCCTGGGTGGCTTTACCTGTTCTGCAGAGGATGTTTAATATAATCTTCAAGACTCACTATCTCTTGCTTATTTTCGTCGTTTTTTTCTTCTTCTGAATTTGTTGGATTTGTTGAAGTTTCCTACAGGGAAAGAATAGAACTATTTATTATATATCCATTATTTTCATCTTAAGTTTTGCAAGCTGAATGTGACACATTTCAAAGAAAATGCCTTTTATTTTTTTTTGTCTGCAACAATATTCCAGTTGTTTGTGATCTACTAGTCAATAATTTAGGATTTTTAAAAATATTTTACCCACAATTTCTACTCAACGAAATTTCTTGGCATTAACTAGAACATATAAATTCACTATAAAAATGCAGATGGAGTTATTAGAATTCATTTACATGACTTTTCCAAGTCTAGAAATCACACTTTTAAAATGAGGCACCCTCATATTATATATGGTTTTGTCATTTTAAATCATCGTAAGTCATCTTGGAAGTTGCCGAAGCCACACGGTGTTAGAATAAATGTTATAGATTGCATCTGGACAAGTCATAAAATAGGTGCATTTATTACTTCAAGGTGCTATTCCTTCTACTAATGAGAAACAATTTTAAATTTGTTTTCTCATTCCAATATATTTATCACTATAAATACAAAACAAACACTGAGGACACCAGTTTGGTTCTTCAGATTGTGAATCTGGCAAAACCCCCTGAAAAACCTCTAGGCACCATTTCAATATCTTGCAGTGTACTCAAGGAACTTAAATATATATTTCAAGTCTTTTCTTTAAGACAGGTTTACTGGAGGAACGATGGACATTTATGGGAACTTTGGCAGGAACTTATGAATTCTTATGAAAGTTTCTCAAAAAATTACCCTTTCTGAAAATGTACCATTTTTATTTATTTTTTCTAAAAGGCTGAGGAAATGATAGCTCAAGTATCATTTTATTTTTTCAGTGACAAACGCGTATGTTTAGAAGGAAAAACAGATAATCTTGCAACCAAACAAGTAACGTTAACTGTGTAAAATTCGACACAAGGTTTTATCACTAACCTCTCCAAAACTTACTTTACTAACATTTGACCAAACTAAACATCTAACAATTCCACTTAGATCCATGTATATATACTTTTATCTTGTCAGAAGATCAAAATCACTGATTTGAGCTAACTTACATTAAGCGATGTGTCCATACAGAGACTAAAAACAAACAAACAATCGCATTATCCATATTTCCAGTGACACATCAGCAAAACATAAATCTAGATTACAGGAAAATATACGGTTCAACTTTCACATAAAAGCTCAAATATGCTCACAGCCGTCCTCTTCAGATTAAAAACATGAACTATTCAACACTTGTGCATTATATCCTTCAAACGCATATGTGCGAGTCAGATACACCAGTCCACAGCAACACAGTGATTCAGATTAGCTTCTATAAAAGCCCTGACCAAATTAAAACACCTATTTAATCTTAATAACTACCACTTGTGTCATCACAACAATGTGTGTAAAAGCACTTATATTGACTCACCGGTTCAGCAGTCGCCATCTTCTACAAATGTGAAGGGTCTTTCCGTGTGTGAAAACAACATGTGATTGGCCAAACTCATCCGAGCACATGTGAGTCAATGATAGCACGCGTCTGGACAGCGGCCCCTAGAGGACACCGAGAGAAACGGACTCCCGCCGTAAAGTGTTATGAATCATGTATTAACACTCCACTTCTGGATCAAAACCATTTAAGTACTTTATTTAGGCATATAATATAATAAATGGATAATTCGAAATGTTTTTTTTCACTGTGTAATTTTATATTTTCTGTAACTGAAAGTAGAATGCATCAGGGGAAATAGTATTTAAGAATCAATTTCACCATTATGTGATCAACTGAATAGTTTTTAACAGATTTATATTAATCAAATAATTTTAAATGTACATGTTCAAGATTTATAACATACAACAAAATATATCAAGCCATTAATATTGCAACATTTTGACTATTAAAAAAAAGAAAAAGAAAAAAAGAAGTAGTACAGAATGTTCTGTGTTTGATAAATTTATTCAGTGTAACGGGAACTCTACACACAAATAACCATTATCAGAACAACCTCTAACACAACAGTCAACAGTAACTACTGAGACAAGGGTGTTAATGATTAGTAAGTTTGTTTCATGACAAGGCAGTTAGGCTCATGCTGCAACTCGAGGCTCAAAGCTGCAGGACGGTTCGGATACTGTGGAAGACACACAAAAGAAAGTTTGAATTTAGACACCAAGTTATTCTCCATATTGCATTAATATGATATTACAGATAGCACAAGATAAAATCAGGCATGTTATAAGGTATGTACCTCTTCCCAGTATGCATCAGGTCAAAGGCCTCATTGATCTGGGCAAAAGGCAATGTGTGAGTAACAAACTCATCCACCATCAGCTTCTTATTCATGTAGTCATTCACTAGCTTAGGGACACTCTCAACACTCTTCCAACCTGAAAAACAAAGAAAAAAATCCTTCTCTTATGAAGTGAATTGCCCAGCATATCATATCTTTCATGCTATTGCTATTTGTAAATGTAAATGATAACATTCTATTAAACATTCTATTATTTTATTATTAATAATAATAATAATAAAATACAAACAAAACAAAAATAAAATAAGAAAATAATAATTACAAGAAAATAATAAATATATACTATAATTTTATATTATGAAATATAAAAATAACAAAATAAAAATGAAAACAAATATTTTTATTAAAAATAAATAAAAGTATAATAAATTATATTATTATTATTATTATAAAATTACAATATAAAAATAACATTAAGCAATGAAAAATTTAATTAAATTAAATACCCACCACCAAAAGCTGTGCCTTTCCATGTACGCCCAGTGACCAGCTGAAAGGGGCGAGTGGAGATTTCTTGCCCTGCTCCTGCCACACCAATGACGACACTGGTTCCCCAGCCTTTGTGACAAGCCTCAAGAGCAGCTCTCTGAATTCAAACATGACAATAAGAAACATGGAAACAATAATGGTCATCCTGAACCTAAGCTGTTATAAAACAATAGGGCAATTATGCACTTCACATTAGTACAAATAGTGATAATTATTTTGTCTCTAATTTTGAGTTACCATGGAAACAAATATTCTGAGGAACAATGACGACTTCAACTAAGCTGTACACAGCTGGGTGGCTGTATTTGCCAGCTTTTGTTCAACCCTAACTAAACGGCTGATGTTTCTGCAGCTCACCATAATGCCAACATTGCCAATGCATTCGAAGGAGTAGTCAACTCCTCCATCTGTCAGCTCCACCAGCACTTCCTGGATGGGCTTGCTGTGGTCCTTGGGGTTCACAAATTCAGTGGCTCCAAACTTCTTGGCAGTTTCAAACTTGTCTGGGTTGATGTCAATGCCAATGATCCTGGTGGCGCCGGCTGACTTGCAGCCCATTATGACTGCAAGCCCCACTGCTCCCAAACCGAACACAGCACATGTAGAGCCGGCCTCAACCTGCCAGGGTGAATACAAGTTCATGAGACATTTTGAGGCAGCAGGAAATATTTAAATCTGAAGAAGCAGACCTTAGCAGTATTGATGGCAGCTCCGTATCCAGTGGAGATGCCACAGCCCAGCAGACACACTTTGTCCAGGGGGGCTTTTTCATCTACTTTGGCCAGGGAGATTTCAGCCACCACGGTGTATTCGGAGAAGGTGCTGGTACCCATGAAGTGGAAAAGCTGCTTTCCTTTACAGGTGAACCTGGTGGTCTTATCAGGCATCAGACCCTGGCCTTGGGTCACCCTAAAAATTACAATACAACTAAGTATCTACAAACCAAACTATTTCAGTTAGCATGAACAATAAAAAAATAAATAAATAAATAATAATAATAAAAATGCTACCATTCACAAGTTTGGGGTTGGTCTCTTATGTTCACCAAGGCTGCATTTATTTGATCAAAAATACAGTAAAAACAGTAATATTTTGAAATACTTATACAATTTTTTTTTTTCATTTGAACATTTTAAAATTTTCAGCAGTCATTACTCCAGTCTTCAGTGTCACATGATCCTGCAGAAATCATTTTAACACACTGATTTGGTGCTTAAAATACATTTGTTTTTGTTTTTTTAGAAATAGTTGTGCTGCGTAATATTTTTGTGGAAACCATGATATATATTTTTTAGGATTCTTTGATAAATATAAAATTAAAAAGAACATCATTTATTTAAAATAGCTTAAATTGTTATATTTCAGCTAAATTATGATTATTATTTTTTTTTTTTAAAAAAGCATCTGATTTTTTTGTCATTTTTGCAATTTAATGTGTCCTTGCTGAATAAATGTATAATTTCTTTTAAAAAATGAAACTCTTGAAAGGTAGTGTATTTTCACAAAGACACTAAAAAAAAAATGATAATGAAAATGTATTCATAATTACCTGATTTTCTGACACAAGTTGGTTTTAGGATTTTTACAAAACTTGCACTCTCCACATTGGGGTATATACACCGGAATAACAGTATCACCTTCACAAAAAGTGAAAGAGCTTCAGGATTTCTGCATAAACTCCCAAAACTGCTCACATTTTACACATTAAATGTCATTCACATGAGGGTAAAGAGTCCATTTTGACATGCCTGGTTTGAATTTGGTGACCCCTTCGCCAACACTCTCAACAGTGCCTGCCCCCTCGTGACCCAGGATGACGGGAAACAAGCCCTCAGGGTCACTTCCACTCAGAGTGTAGGCGTCAGTGTGACACACACCTGTAGCATGAATCTAAAACATACAACCACATGAGACAGATTTTAAACAGCTATGCACTTTTCTCTATAAATGACTTGATTGCTTAATTATTTTAATAAAGAACACAAACACTCTTCTGCATAATCATGCTCGAGACAAGACAGCAGGGTCAAATCTGAGCATCGGTGCACCTGCCCAGTGTAAATCTGTCACAAAACATGGTGCTTTGACAGGGTGCAGCTGCAAGCCGGTTTGCTACAGCTTTAGTAGAGCCGGTGCAATTAGAAAGTGAAATCTTAACTCTATCAGTTATGAAAAGATCCCATAATCCTCTGATATATCCGTTTAAAATGTTAAAAACAAAGGTTTTATGGAGCACCAAAGTACTTTGTGTCATCTACAATCTATGCACATCAAATAACCTATTACTTTTGTCAAAAGGTACAATGTGCAGATTAATGGTTTACCTTCACTCGAACTTCATGGGCTTTAGGTGGAGCTACTTCCACCTCCTCAATGGAAAGAGGCTTGCCAGCCTCCCAGGCCACTGCTGCCTTGCATTTGATCACCTGAGAATGAATTAATAAAATATCAGTTCATAAATACTAATTAGAAGAGATGTTTTGGTAACTCCTTTTTCCATAAAATGAAGGGTATCTAAGCCACAGCTCTGGATGATTTTATGCAGATACAGTGCAGCTCGAGAAGCAGTTAGATGCACAAAACCATGTGATTTTAATACGGTTCATGTGCAGCAAAATCGACCCAATATATAGTGAATCTCTATTTACATGCTGTAATAAGTCTATCCTGAAAGCCTGTTGAATGCACCAATAAAGAGATTAGACTAACACGTTTCTGATATTTTATGCATGCACTGCACATTTCTGAATACAGAAAACGAGGGCAACAGAAAACAGGTCAAAGCAGCACAAAGGATCTTTGTATACCTAGATCTGCACTCCTGCCATGCACAAGAAGTGCTACAACATATTTGAAACCGTTTTTGATTTAACCTCTCGACACTCGATGTTTTTCACAAATATTGCAAAATTACGTAGATTAAACGCGCCTAAGTGCACACTGTAAATACTTTACGTAGTTCAAAGGGTGAGGGCAAATTTCGCTGCCAACTTACTTTCCCAGTTGTGTCCATGCTTTTCTTCCACCATGAGAGGAGCGGAAGGAGGGGCGTGGCAAACTGAAGAGCTCTTTCTTCAGCCAATGAGAGACAAGGATGTGGCTACGCTTGAGCAAAGCTCCTGGTTTTTCTCAGCGCTTTTACATTTTATTGGTATGTTGCGAAACGATTTATCTTTTGAATTGTTAAATAATAAATCACAGAGCAGCTTTCCCTAAAAATATATTTCAACCAACAATGACATTATACTAAAACATTAACGTGTTTGGTTTTCTCCAGAGAAAAAAAGTATGATCCACCTTATCATTTATGCGGTTAAAGGTAAATTGCCAAAACGACTTAACGTTTCCAAAGACTATAGATATACTTTGGACTTACTTGAACTTTACGTCGTGGTTTTTCATTGTCCACTATCAGCACAGTTTAAACTTTCAGTAGCTCAAATAGGTTGGTGTATTAGATTAATATAATAAGCACAAAACCAACTGTGGAACATACAGTGACCAAAATGCCATTCTGTAATGTCTGAAATGTTGTCACTTGTTTTTACATTAGACTTGAAAAGGCTATTCTATTTATCAGCATCTTCAAAAAATGTATAATTGTTATTTTAAGCTGTAGTCGGAGACATAGCATTGTTTTTTCAAGAATAGTCAAGGCAGTTTCCCAATGCCATCTGGTTCTGCACTGAAGATCTGGAAAACCTCTGACTAAACATTTTGTCCAGCTGTTGATAACACTACACATCGCCTTTTATAAACAGTCTCTGACGGCTTTGCAGAATCAGTAATCTCCCCCATTTAAAGAGACTGTAACCACACAGTATTTACACTTGAGCAATAGCAGATTCTTTTGGAATTTGTGAACAAACATGTTGGTAAATCACAGTAGAAATCGTAAAAACAAGTTGACCATGTTAAAACTAGAGTAAATATACCATCACTTTTATTTTGAAAGTCCATAGTGGCATCTGGAGTTCAAATGAAACAGATTGCAATTCTGTAAATGCACATATCTATTATAATCCAACAATGAAAAGGTTTTTCTTTTACATTATTATTAATTACTATTATCTGTGGAGTTGGAATTACCATTGTGTCACACTACATAACTTGATGTTGTTCATGTCTATACTGGTGCAACTGTCAGTGGATGCAAACCAACCAGTCAAGGCTGAGGAGACACTCACCCTCTTTGTACACAGGGATGTGGTGACAAACCATCAGCCCTAACAGTATACCAAAAAAAAAAAAAAAAAAAATCTACTGCATAAAAATACATATATGGTACAAAACAAAGTAAAAAGTTCAGCTATACAAGAGAGGCATCAGTTAATGGTCTAAAGACTCTGTTAGGCCCCAAATGCTGCTTCTGGCTTCTCACTGGAAGTCTCCCCAGGAGTTGAAAGGACACATCCCATACTGTGAGACCTTTATCATCTTCCACCTGCAAAGCAAGTAGGAAAAATATGATGCATTTCTCCTACTACAATGAAGATGTTTTAACTGAATGAAACAAAGCAGACCAGATAATATTAACATATAATACAATGCTATTCAATGCAGATGATAATATGTAAATGCAGCCTTGGTGATCATAAGAGATGTCTTTCAAAAATATTTCAACACTTTTGAACATTAATGTATATTCAAAATATATAATTTTGTTTGTGGATTGGTAAAGGCATTAAAGCAAGTACATGGAAGTTACATTTTTGGAATAATTCTTCCATTAAACTGAATTCATTACTTTCAATTTCATTATTATTTTCTGATGATCAACATAGCTAATTACCTCTGAATCCACGTCCACCGCCTTCACCTCTGCCTCCTCTGAATCCTCCCCCACCTCCTCCTCCGCGTCCACCAAATCCTCCTCCGCGTCCACCAAATCCTCCTCCGCGTCCACCAAATCCTCCTCGTCCACCAAATCCTCCTCCGCGTCCACCAAATCCTCCACGGAAGCCACCTGCAAATACATCATTCACCCTAGGGTTTATACCTTCAAAGGTAATCCACAATGTTACAGTTATGTAGATGTTATTACCAGATATGATGATCAAACCGAATCAATCAGCATATGTATGCCGTTTACTTGTGCGATCTTACCTCCTCTCCCACCTCTACCTCCACGGGGCGGCCCCTTCTCACCTGGAGGCCTAGGGAGGAATCTCTGGAGGGGCATCAGCTTCATAGGGTCAATGTAGAACTGATGCAAGAGGAGAGAAAGAGAAAAGCTAATTAAAAATATCTGTATTGATAAGAGGCAGAACAGCCAAAGGAAGCCGTTAAAATAGCTTGAAGGCTCCTAAGAATCCCTTTGATATTCTGAAGGAATATCTGCTTCAAAATTATGGATAATTTTAAAAGGACACCCACTGATCGTTGTCTAATATTGGAAATAACACTGATATGTGGTGGGGTGTTCTTTAAAAATATATAACCGCTTAAAATAAGACTTACTTTTGAGAAGTTCTGCGGTACATGCTATATTCCAACATGTTTTTAAATAAATAATTACTGTAAATGTTGTTATAATATTAACAGAGACAAGGAATATTCACTTTCCATTATACATTCAAACATATAAAAAAAAAAAAAAAAAAAGTATTAAACAGACATGTCATGCTTGAACTACCCACCTACAACTGAAAAAAAATAAATAAATAAAATAAAATAAAAATAAAAATAAGGTTCAACCAACACTACACATCTAGGAAACCAAAAAGACTGAACTTACCTTCTGTAACTTCTTGAAGGAGGATGCCTTCATATTTTCAGAAAGTTTGACTGAAAAATACTGAGAGATTTGTTAAGGACTTATTTACATATTTACTGAAATTTAGTTAATTAAAACTGCAAATTCTGACACATGAAGTAATAGTTTGAAAAAAAAACATTTGCATATATTTTAAAATATTAATAAGTTATGTGTATACAATTTCGAAAAAAAATCATTACAGATTTTACAGCAAAAAGGCTTGCAAAACAACCTGAAAGTAGACATTTTTAGAAATAGGCTAGCTTGCTAAATATATGAACTATAACTCAGAGGGCATATATTAGATTGTGTACAATAGTTTTTACAGCAATGTTTTGATCATGCTGTTAATTTAGAGGCTTTTAAAATTAGTCCAAAAAAGAAGAAAAAAAAGATTAGAGTTAAAAAATTGGGTTAATTATACAAGAACCCTTCACTTGACGTCAGTATGAAGTTTTAAAGTCTTTGTAACATCTGACAGCACTGTCAAGATCCCATGCAATAACATGTAAGGATACAAATTCACGAAGCTGCCCAAAGATCTCGTCCACTTTTCCAATTTGCTCCTTGTTTTCCAGATATACAGGAGCGTTGAAGAAGGGGACTTTATTGTTTTCCGTCACACATTTACAGACAATATCATCCTCACAGGGGTGCATGAACTCTCCTAAAGCTGAGACACAAATGGCATGATTACCAATTATAACCTGACATGCAGTCTTGCAGTGCAACCGCAATCTACAGTAAATACTATAGAAAGAGAAGCATGAAGACACCTTACCGACAACATATTCCGGTGGGCCAAAGTCTTGATATCTGTTAAATCCACCTCGACCCCCTCCAAATCCACCTCCACGACCACCACCTCTGTTAAAACCACCGCCACGACCCCCTCCTCGACCACCACCCCCGCGGAATGACATGACAGAGATCCTGTAAAACACATAAAACCGATCTCTGGCTAAACAGGACAGCCTAATGTTAAACGAGAAATCAAAATGAAGTCTGATCATCGTGACCCAAACAAACCCAGAACGAAAAGACTGCATCTCCGTGATTAATGCAAATACTTTTAGGATTTTATTTAAAACATTCCTTATCTTAAAATCATAAACATTCAGGAAAGAAATAGCAGTCATGGTAGTAGAGGTACTATCGAGCATGGTGAACTGAGGTTAGACTTTTAGCATATCTAATACTTCTGAGTGCAAAAAATATGGACAAATAATTCCACAAAGCATTATACACAAACATATGTTACTGTAAAACTCGAACTGAAAAGCTAAAAGCACAATTTACCTTTAAATGTGGTTGACTGGACGATCAATGAACACGCCGTTGACTCTGGAAACACATGTGCCTGCACTGCCTGCCGTAAATGAACACCGGTTCACAAACTGTCGTAAACACGGAAGTCAATACCATGTTTGGACGCTAGAGTTGAGGCGAGATCGTCGTAGAGAGACTATATTAAAATAAATCTTTTTAAGCTATTACCCCTTTTTAAATACACTGTAGCGTTCAGTAACGAGGCGTTTTGCAGTACAAGGGGTGTTTATTAAGGCTGTTGTCGGCCAAAGCCACGCCGACTTTATTCAAAGCACCACATTTGAGCCAGGGGGGCACTTTTCTGCCCCTCTTTTCCCTGCACTCCCCTCACACACACTCATTGGACAGGGCTTGTCCCAACTCACACAGAACATTTAAAAACAACAGAAGTGCAACATTAACATTAACACATTACTTGAACAACAGTAACCTTCTGAACACGCTTCAATATATTTTCATCATTTATCTTATTGTATGTTAAATATGTTTTTATTAAGTTGAGGTTGTTATTTGTTCTTACTAATTTCACGTAATAATATGTTTCATTATACAAGATATTTTCCCTTTTAAAAAAGCATATCGTTGCCATATTTAAATTATTATTATTTTTATTTATTTTTTTTCTGAAAGTGACTTTACAGATTTTGAAGAAAGTCTAATGTTTAAATGACCTGTCACCCATGTAAGAAATATGAATGCATGCACTGAGGAAACAGCAGAGGTCACTCTTGACCCATGATGAGCTAACGGTGGTAGATTACAGTATCTCTGGAGGGGCTGTAATGATAGTGAGGGACCAGAACATTTGGATTCTGATCAGTGAGCTGCTGGCTCTCCTGGGTCTACACAGGAGAAGGCGATATCTGTAAATAGAAGTCAGTTTCCCCCGAATCTCTCTACCTCATTTTTTCTCATTTTCACTTTTTAGTTTTTCTTGAATGCCGCAGGCAACTGTCAGCATCCAGCATGGGAACTTGAGTAGTGTACCGAAGAAGAGGGAGAGAGCGCTAGACAGCCAGAGAGAGAGTACCCTACATCAAGAGGAGTGCCGCACTTTACGTGGAGCTTATTTTAACCTTGTGTTGTATATCTTGTACCACAAATACCTTTAGACTTTCCCTTAAACCTTTTAGAGAATAAATCCTGCCTTTATGCCTGCACGTCCTCAAACTCAACAGTGACTTGAATTTTGACTTTATCTCTTCTTGGCTGCTGAGAGACACTACAGCATCTGAATGTCAATATTTGATGTTGGGCTAGCACACACATGCTCAGAAGCTGTGCTGCTTTTCATAGAGGAGCTGGAAGACATATACAAACAATGTTTTGTATGTGCCAAAATTTGTCTGAATGAATGATGCAGTTTCAAAACAGAACTGAAAAACTATTCAATGTATATACATCTATGCACTTGATGTGACCTTCATGCTGTGTATGAAATATTGAAAAATATTTCAGTTTAGATGAGCCAAAAATTTGATTCATCAAGGATAAAAGCATTCAAAACTAAGGTGTCTTTAAAATGCTTGCCAATTTAAATTCCTCATTCTTACTCTTGCAAGGCTCACGAGTTCTTTACCTTGGAAAGCTTGTTGTAAATTACCACAGTGTGTGGCCGCTCAACAAATTCCTTTTGCACCCTTCAGGACATGATCCATGTGATTTAATTGCATGAATGTGGAGTGGTTCGTATCCTATCGTATCGATTTCGTGGTTGGGTAATCCGTGATTGCCACAATGGTCATTCAGATTACGGGGGAAAGGCGGCAATGTGGCCTTTTAGACTGTAATGGGGGAAAAGTCTGTTAATTGCCCCTGACTAAAAAGTAAATTAATTATTGATCGCTTGCACCTCTCTTTTTTTATTGTACTTACATAGCTTTACAGATTCTTTTATCTCCCCTAAGTGTAAGTACATTTCCGCTCTAGCATAATTATACACGGAGGGAAGCCCATGGACCACTAAGCACCTCATTAGATCCACAAAGTTGTTTATTCTGGATTTGTTTGGGATGCGTATACCAAAAGATGTCTCTCACACTTTTTGTACATTTTCGTAATGGGTCTCATTTGGTAAATGAGAAAAAGCACATTTTTGTGTAAAAAAGAGTTTTCGCATAGAGATTCATCAATACATTTGTGTTTAAAGTTTAGTAATTTAGTTAAAAATTTTATATATATATATATATGTATATATAGTATTTTATATAGAATTTGATATATATTTTCAATGGCATATAGGCTATGAAGTTAAAGGTTTCTATTTCAAATAATATTTCTAGTCATCAAAAAATTCTGAAAAACAAACAAATAAATAAAATAAATAATTAAATAAATGGTTTCCACAAAAATATTAAGCAACACAATTGTTTTCAACACTAAATCATATAACCAGCACCAAATCATCATACAGGTATTAGAATAATTTCATGATTTCATGTGACACTGAAGACTGGAGTATGGCTGCTAAAAATTCAAGTTTGCCATCTGTAGTGAATTATGCTTTCGCCAACCTAAGAACGCGAAATAGTGTAGTGATGGGTACTCATGTCACAGGTGACGTTATGATTTTTGGATCATGTGTCACTTAAGGTGTGGATAGGAGTACATCACATAAGAAAGATTGGTGGGATACCTAACTTGTAGAACCTTACTGCATTATCAACACAAGGAAGACACAAGTGTAATAAAATAAATTTTATTAACAAAAGATAGACATGAGTAATCAACAACTACTAAGTGAATACCATGAGTGGAAAAGGAATAAAGTGCATAAGATGCATAAAATGTAAGTGATTATGTTGGTTGTTGCTATGTCAGAGCTACGTTATCTGGAAAGATAAACTGTCACTACTCTGAAACAAATAAGGTGAAGAACCTTATTATGTATCAAACAAATACCTGAAAGATTATTTGTTATCGACTGCAATCAGCTATATAACATCTAATGTCAATTAGAAAAATCATATACTGATAATACACAACAATGCCAAGGTCTCTGGAAGAGGTTTGGATAGGTGATAGTTACGTTCTCTGTGGTTGAGTGAGCAGTCCGGTAGCGGTGACTTCATCCACTGGTTGTGCTGGTAACAATGCAGTGGGGAAAGGAGCAGGAATCCGTTTCGACAGCCTTGAACACGAAGCGCTGGAGGATGCTGATCTCCTGGAGCACCAAAGGGTCCTAAAATCTGGAACACGCAGATGTGGCCCTGGAGTAGGTGCAGAAGGTCCTTAGCCTGGAACACGCAAGCAAAGGTACCTTGGAGTGAAGGTTATCTCTTTCCTCGCAGGCTGGAGGCTCAGAATGTGGTCGCATCTGTTGCTGCCTCAAAGCTGCAGACTCAGGACTTGGTATCTGTTGTTGCCTCTTCCCTCACGGCCAGAGGTTTCGGTGTTTCTGTTAGAGTCTCTCCCTTTCGGGACTCAGACTCAGAACGGAGGTTGATCTGCTATTGTCTCACCCTTGCAAGGCACAGACTCAGAACTGTTTTATCTGTTAACGTATTTCCCTTTCGGGACTCAGACTCAGAACGGATGTGTCTGTTACTGTCCCTTCCCTTAAAGGCCGGAGACTCAGAACGGATGTCTGTTACTGTCCCTTCCCTTACGGGCCGGAGACTCAGAATGAGGAGTGTCTTTTGGGAAGGTACCTTTATCCCTTTCCGATGAGGAGGAGATTGCAATCTGGCGCTTCTCTGTTTCCAGGCTGTGATTGGCTATTTCCATCAGAGTGGGGGGACACGGTGTGGCCCACCATTCTTTCCTCCTGTGGAACTTATTTGCATAGTCCAAACACACATTTAGAAAAGTGTCATTAAAGTTTTACCAATGCATCATTCACTTACCAAACCACAACCAGAATACCTTTGGCACTGTTACGAACACATTAAGTCCAAACATGATGGAAGAAGACTGAACTGTCATGCATGCATTCATTTGTCCATTAACAGCTGAGTTTGTGTAAGATGTTACACTACACGTCGCTGTCACTGAGAATACTTATTTCTCTGAATAAGTATAAGATGTGTGTGTTGTAGTTTGCATCAGTTTAAGGTTTGAGAACATAGTTATGAATGGATTTGGATGAAACTCTGTGATCCCTGTTTGTTTCACCCACTGCTGCTGTGTCCAGAGGTCCTAAGGAATTTTTATGGCAGTCACAGGCCAAAACCTGATGAATCAGTCTGTTGGTGGGTGAAGGGCAAAAACTGCATTTTGACCAATAGGAAGTCCCGACCTTCCCGGGCTTTGTACCAAAGGTCTTCTTCTTGCCCTCTAAAAGGTGTCTGGCTGTTGTCCTGGCATCTTTATCTGATGGCGTTGGACAGTTTGCTTATGTTAGTCCACCAAGATCCAATCAAAATGTAGCAAACCTCTGTCCACTATTGTGGTCAGAGAGGGGCCCCATCATAAACTGGGCCCTGGAATGTGCTGTCCACTACACATCACAGGAATAAATTACATTTTAAAATATATTAAAATAGAAAACTGTCATTTTAGATTGTAATAATATTTCAAAATATTGCTTGTTTTTACTGTATTTTGATCAAATATATGCACCCATGTTGAGTGTGTATTTATATATGAACATACAAACCTGAAAAATAAATTTTTTACGGCACAGTATGCAACTTGCACACAATTATTAATGAAACCTAATGTCATTGGCTCCTTTTTTCCCCTCCCTTGGGCTGCTGTGCACAAATAGGCCTGCTACCATCATTACCTGTGGATATACATGTGGAGACAGAAGAAGACAGAAGGAAAGAAAGAACGTAACTGAATGAAATTACTTATGTGGGTGAGGGCTCGCATCCAATCTGTGTTCAGGATGACACTGAATGCAAAGCACAGATCCAAGCCAACCCAAGACTGCATCATTATTCTGGCCATTGATTTTCCACTGGGCCTCCAAAGGGCCTTGCGCTCTTTGAAACGAAGTATAAACAAAGTACCAGCATGATATAACAGCATTTTTATTCTGCTTCAGGAGGCAGGAAGCCCAATGGATTAGAGGTTTCACTCAAAGACACGCAAGTGGTGTGCATGTGTGTGTCCATTTCAAATGGCACACTGTTCTCTCAGCCCGTGTGAATGACACTCGTTCTCTGATCAGGTTGAGTCAGTGCATTCTGAGTGGGAGAGGAGAACTGAGCGTTCAGGGACATCTGAAGACAGGTCATCTGATGCTTAGAGCCAGGCTGTGATGCATTCTGAGTTGGCATTTCACCTCTCGAGATGACAGACGATAAGAGCTGGCATTATGTTTGGTTTCCTTTAATGCTTTGACAGGCTGGGTCCGATTTAACCAAACTGAGTGAAGTGTTAAGACCAAGGGTGGGAGGAACAGCAGTGATAAAGGTCATATCTGTTAAGATTCCAGAGTTATTTGTTGGTTTTGTGTTGGCAGCCGAGTTTATTGTAGTTTACAGTTTCAAAAGGCAAAAAGAAGGAAACTAAAAAGTCAAATTCGATATCTATATTCAATCCATTATCAAGAATTTCAATGAGTCTGTAACCATATTCATGTTTTCTCAGGCGGCAGATGGACTCTTTGATTACATTAAGAGAATGTCACCATAATGGTACAGTTACAAAATGGAAAAAAAAAAAAAAAAAGTCCATGCAACCAGGTCAGATAATTATTAGCTACAAGCAGACAAATCTCTTTTTTGTACTTTGATGTTTGTAAATCAAATACTTTAATGTATTGTAATTGGTTCCCTTTGATATCGGACAGATTTACACATTCCATCTCACTTTGCCTTCTCCATTCCATTCAGCGCAGCAACGATGACCAAGATTATACCCTGAAAGCACCTATACATACAAATAGCAGTGTCATTAGAGCTGAGAGGTTTTCCATGCTCTCCCTGCCCCTACTGTTCATCCACACAATCCTTTCAACAAAATCAGAGAAGACAATGTGTATTATTAGGTTTCCCATTCTCTTTAATAAGTGATGGACGAGTGCATTTCCTTTCCAGGTAGCAGACTGGTCTGCAGAGCATTCTCAGGTGCCATCACTGGATGAACTGGACCGAAGGATTTTTAATCCATAAATTATAATTCTTACTCACCCTCATGTTGTTCCAAATTTGTGTGACTTTCTTTCTTCTACGGAAAACACAAAAGGTGAACTAACTAATACAAATAACAAATAACCTTAAAAGTATCATAAAAGTGATTCATATGACCTGTGTAGCATATTTCAAGTCTTCTGAAGATATACGATAGATGTGTGATGAAACAGACTGAAATTTAAATCACTTGTTGACTGAATCTTCAATTCGTGAACCAATCATTAAGACCAGCTTTGTGAACAGAACAATTTGTTAAAAATGACTTGTTATACTTCTCTGATGAACACACTAATAGGAGCTTGGGTGCACTTTCTTGTCAATAATTAATTATTGTTATGTTTCTCAAACAAAGCTGTTCTAGAGTTTTATTAAATGTGACTTTTTTATTCATTTTGTCATTTTGGAGATCAAAAGCCTCTTCATTCACATGGATCATACCTTCAGAGAGGCAATGAACTTTGTGTGCTCTATAGAAGAAAGAAAGTCATATGGGTTTGACACGAGGCTAGTAAATAATAACATCATTTTCAGTGTTGGTTGGACTATCCCATTAGGAATCGTAAAGGTTCAATCACATATATAGGTGAACCATGATGTTGAGAGGCACTGAGGTCATACAGTAGTATAGCTCTACCACAGTGAAGGCCTCGAGCAAGGCACTTTACTTGTAATTAGTGTAGTGTAAGCCACTTGAGAAAGAAGCATCTGCTAAATGTCAAGAAACTGCGTGCCATGATTAGATATATGTTTGCACTGAGAAGATCACTAACATTAAGACTGAGAATTAAGTACGAGGTTTGTTTCTTTAATCTCGTCTGATTTAGGTCTACAGCAGGGAAACACACACATACTTCAGGAGATCCACCTTCCTACAGAGGTTAATTCCAACTTTGCTTCAAAACACCTGCATGTAATTTTCGATGAACCCTAAAAGCTTGATTTGCTGATTCAGGTTTTGATTGAAGTTGGAAATCTCGTGAGTCATGACAAAATTTAGTCATAGATATTATACAGCATCTATAGCATGTATCCATGCCCAATAAACAAAAACATGTCTCTCGTTTTTAAATATTTATTTCTTGAATCTCTTAAATTGTGTACTGCGGCTGCTCCTCCCAAGCCAATTTGGGGGAAAATATATTTTTTGTCCCCCCACAATTCCTCCTCACTTTTCCATTATATGTCACATCAATGTTTCAATAGCCACTGTGTTTGTGCCCAATATGGTTCCATTTATATTTAATATCTGCTTTATCCAAAATATTCTGCCGACCATAGCAGTGCTGATTCATGCAGTGCCAAGAGTAGAGCCCAGCAGACACAGTAAGACTTGATATGTCCTTATACCTGCTGATGGGGTGTTGTTTTTTTTTTTTGTTTTTTGTTTTTTACCATTGAGAGTTTTCTAGTTGTCAACAAAGAAGCCAAGCTGAGTATTTCAAAGTCATGCCACCAATGACACATTAAACAATTGCTAACATTTTTACAAGACAAAGTCTTCATTCAGCATGACAGATCGATCGGTGACAGATGCGGGGATAAAATGAAGCATTATTTTTTACTGGGTACTGGTTGTGGGGCCTTTGTGGTAATGTTGTTTAATTTATTTTATATTAGCTAAATTAAATATATTTTTAATGAATTTTATTTAAATGTATTATTAATTTATTTCACATTTTTTTTGTTAAATTAAGTAATTTATTTAAACTTATCATGTTACTCACCTTAGGATGAATCGGATAATAGTGGATAGTAGTATCCAAATATAACTAAATGGCATGCAGTGATATTACAATATGAGTGTAATGTGTCACTGCTACCCTCATGCCAACACCATCCCATTATTATAGGAATAGTTTACCCAGTTTCACTGCTGTTATTATGAACACAAATGAAAAAGAGTTTCTGGGATCTGCAGCAAAGGGGAAGGATTTTCAGAGACTATAAAACAAATTTTCAGTTTGCTCCTAACACAAAGCTCAAAAAGGTTCGACATATACTGTAAAGTACATGTCATATGGAACTTTATGGTTCTTTTATAGTGTTTTTCTGTTCTTTTTGGAGCTTGACAGCTGTCGTCACTGAACTGTTGAAAAAGTGCCTGAAAAGTGTTTCACAGGAAAGATAACAGCATATAGGTTTGGATCAACACAGAGGTGAGTAAGTAATGTCAGAATTGAAGCATGCACAATGCTCTCTCACACATGGACAGGATTGCACAGCATGCTTCACAGATGACAGACCGAGATGCTGAGAAACAAAAGAAGCACCCCAGACCAGACCTCAAACAATCCCGGCTGCAGAACTGAGCGCCTATCAGCAAAGATGGCAGATTTCAAATCAATTGAGATGAATGAGAATGCAAGTGGATAGCTTTCTGCAGGTATTACAGACCTCCTTAGTATTGCCGGCCTGGATAAATTTGTCTAAGAGAGAGAGAAGGTGGGGTTGAACAGAGAGGGAGAAGATGGGAGTCATTTAAGCACTGACACTTCCACCCACACTGATACTGCAGCAGCTCCTCATCTGCAGTTCTATGTTAAACACCATCATCCGTCCTTCCCCTCTCCCCCTCCTCTCTCTCCATCTCTGAATTCTGCCCGTTGTGTCCACAGTTTTTATTGCAGTACTTCTGAAGTGTCCTCTTGAACTATGCCTCTACCTCATGTTTGTTTTGAAAAGTGGACGAGAATTCATCCTTTGAGATGGACATTTGTGTTACTTGGGTTTTCTTTTTGTCTTTTGAAATAATAAAAAGATGAATAAAACCCATACAGTACAAACACATGGCTTTATCAGATACAGTTTTCAGGAAAAAAAAAAAAAGACATAGACGGGCCTTGCATAGAACACAGAGTTCTTTGCATACAATCAAGTATTCCCAGTACATACATACTATCAATGTATTACTGTTATATGTGTATACTATATTCTATATGGACAATTGTACCAGTTTGAAGAGCCGGTTGGCTTTTTGATCAAATCATTGTCATTTTTAACTCTAGAATATTCTGATGCATTAGCTAGACCAGACAGAACAATATTGTTTTAAAGCATATTTATTTGACATGCACAAATAAAGGATTTTATTGGCATCTATGCTTCCATGAAGAACCTTTAGCACTTTCCATTCCACAAAAGTGGAAAATATATTACAATGTTATATATTATATAGTGGAAAAAGATTCTTTAGCGTTTTAAAATGTTCTTCACACTAAGACGAAAACGGTTATTTTAATAACTGTTATCTGGATTCTTTGGGAAACCAATGGCATCACTGTGAAAACTCCCTTTTGGAACCTTTATTTTAAGAGTGTATGTTATTGAACATAATCTTTGTTTTGCTTCATGGTTCAAATACAATACTCCAATGTACCTTTAAAGGAATAGTTCATCCAAAAATGATATTTTGCTGAATATTTACTCAACCTCGGGCCATCCAAGACATAGAATAGTTTGTTTCTTCATCAGAACAGATTTGGAGACATTTAGCATTACATGACTTGCTCGTCAATGGATCCTCTGTAGTGAATGGGTGCCGTCAGAATGAGAGTCCAAACAGCGGATAAAAACATCACAGTAATCCACAAGTAATCCACACAAATCCAATCCATTAAGTAATGTCAAGTTGTTTTAACTTTAAACCATCACTTTTGCCCAAAAGATGAGTCTATAATCCATAATAATGCTTCGTTCAGAGAAAAAGTCCATCCGCTGTTGCCCTCTCAAATCAAAAACCACCATCATATTTGTTTAGAACTGTGTTGGACAGTTTTTGCTTGTAAACAGTGATTTATCTGTGCATATTTCTCTCCGGAGATTAATTTTTCACTGGAGAAAACAATATTCTGGATAGAAGACTTGTATTTTGGAAGCATCTGGGCTGGCCTGAGGGTGAGTAAATTAACAGCAAATTTCATTGAACTATTCTTTTAAACTCTTTCTTTTAACACTTTATTGTCAGTCTCTCATGCACGCATACTTGCCATTTCTTCTTCTATACTCTTTTTTTTTTTTTAGACATAGCCCCATCTACTGGTTGTCTATATCACTAGTGTATATCTTGACAACCAGTTTTGGTCTTTCCTCATTCAAGTAAATACGGGAGCTTATGGGCCTGTTTCCTACATAGAAAATAGCTGCTCAGGTTGTTTCCAAGATGGCTGCTGAGTGCTATGAATATTGTATGTATACATAGAACATACATGTATAAACAGCTCCTCAAACACACACATCCACAGCGCACTTCGACATCTCCCCCTCCATTCACCCTGCCTCATATTTCTTCTCTGTGCAATCCCTTTGCATAATTCATCTGTTTTATCGCCACGCAAGAGGCTCTCGTCAACACCGGCTAATTTTAGCGAGGGACAAGAGGAGGCTTTGTGATAAAGTGAAAATCTGAGAAGTGTCTTTTTCTGCTCAGACTTCAAGTGCATGTGGATATGTGTGTGTATGTTTGTGGCTAAGCACTGTTTTCCTCTCAACACTCTATCACTTCAGTGAACCTCTTTTATGTGGCTCGCTTTTATCTCTTCCTCACTTTTTTCATTATTTTTCCCCTTTTTTTCCTTAATTTCTCTTTACATTTCAGTTTCTCCTTCGGTTTCGAGAAATATTTCAGTTCATCGATGCTCATTCGAGCTAGCATGTACTGGTGTAGTGGGTTGTCTTTACAGTGACAGGCATGTCAGTACATAACAGTAGGGGTCCTTGTTTCTTTGTCTTGCCAATTATGCCCTGCCTAGCTGCCTTCCTTTCTACTGCAGATAGCGGTAGCTTCATATCATATGGCATGTTTTATTAATTGGAACGTCTGCAAAATATTGACCCCGGTATTTGTCCAACCTAATCGTGTTTACTGTGCTTCCCAGCGGCATGTAAATAATCCCAAATCAGCTTTAATGAGTTAGGAGAGAGTTTGAACTGCCTGTGAGCATGAAGCGTGGATGATTCGAGCTTTCGGAAAGGGGAGCAGTTGGTTTCTATCGTGTTAGTGCCAGTGCTATATAGCGCATGTTTGTAAAAGAAGAGGCAGTGGTTGAGAGAGATGAAAGGGTTTAAATGAACATGAGACTTCCATTTCGCGTGTGCATGTGTTCATGTGGGGGTGTGTTGGGGCAGTGTGGATAAAAGTGTTTGATAACGAACTCATATTATCTATTATGTGATCGTTAGCATTGATGTTATAATTGATTTGGTCAGCAGAAAGAGGGAGAGAAATAAAGGCAGAAACACAGAATCTGGATGTGAGGGTGTGTGTATAGATGTAATTTGTGTGCATATCTGTTCATATATGCTAATTAGCCAGTGGGTCATAACCAAGTGCAAACATCTTGAAGAATATTTAAAGGTTAACTCTGCTGAATCTTGGAAAAGCGATGGATTCACTTTTCTGTGAACATGTTTAAGAATATTCAAAGGTTAATTTTGCAGGTTTTTAGAAAAATGCAGTAGGCAGAACATTATATGACTCCTAATTCAATGCATCCATGCTTTTTCCCCCCTGCTTTTTGACTAATGATCTTCCCATACAAGTCAATGACATATTAACATTATAATGCACCTAATGATCCAGGTGATCATATTTATATATTGGTTTGCTGTTCTCTCTCACTGACAGCTTCTTAAAGGTGTCATATGATGCGATTTCAAGTTTTCCTTTCTCTTTGGAGTGTTACAAGCTGTTTGTGCATAGATAAGATCCCTGAAGTTGCAAAGACTAAAGTTTCAAAACCAAAGAGATATTCTTTATAAAAGTTAAGACTCGACCATGGCTCATTCAGACACGCCCCCACATGTCTTCGTCACGGTGTGGGGAGATTTGCAAAACACTGCCCAAACGTATACGCAAAGAAAGAGGGCGGGACTTTTATTCTTGCTGTATTATTAAAGTACTTTGTTTGGGCTTCTATAAATGTTGTTTCTATAAAGTGGGGAAATTCCAACTTTGAAAGGACAGTCTGGCACTTCTGACTCACAGCCTGTAAGTATGTTTTTGCCACTGACGATTCAAACGTGAGTTTTGAGCTGTATAGAGTAGTGCTTGTTGTTTGTCATGTCTACAATCACAAATGCAGACATGGTAAATGCAGACATTGTAAAAAGAGTATAAGTCATTATAATCAGTAATTATGTCCCCACTGGATGCAACAAATGCCTCATTTGTAATGGGGTTTATTGTTTTAGTCTCGTCGCACTGGGACACGGCATCACAACACACTAAGGGGCGTAACATTTCCGTCTCACGCTTGAGGTATTCGACCAATCACAATGCACCGGATAGCTGGCCAATCAGAGCATGCCTCATTTCTCAGAACAATGAGCTTTGTAAAAATCAGCGCGTTTCAGAAAGGCGGGACTTAGAGGAGCAACAATAATGTACAGTATGCGGAATATAATGTGTTTTTTGAACCTTAAACCACATAAACACATTGCATTACACCAAATACACAAAATAATGTTCTTTTTAGTAACGTCATATGACCCCTTTAAATCTGCGTTCTAAACACAGACTCAGCAAATCTATGAATACCCGGGCATATAAGATTCATGACCACATTAGGGCAATCATTAATGTGTGGGATGAGAAAAAGAAGAGAGAGGAAACGCATTGGCAGTTGAAATGTAATTTGAAAAGTATAATGCATGCTTTAATGCAAGCTTGGTTTGAGGAAAAAGAGTATAACGATGGATCATTTCAGTCGTTCTAATGTACAAAATCCAGAGCACTACTATGCACATAGGATTGAATAAAGTCACTGGATTCTGACTAACATGTAATTTTCGTGGTTAGTGAAACACTGATATAAGTACAAACATTTGAAAAGGTGCTAGAAAAAGTGTGATTTTTGAAAACATTGTGATGCCTTTGTATTAAGAAAGGAACACACATACTATGAAAATACATTTTATTAAACAAAAAGCTCTGTTTTGATTGGTATGTTGTGCATTAACATTAATTGGCAATCAACCAGCGAAGTTATGAAGGTGTTCTAAACTAACGCATACCATACTTTATAAAAGAATCCTGGGTCAAATTAATCAAATATGCCAACACGGCATATTGTTTGTATTTTGAAGTGGAAAATTAAAATGAGATCCTTGGTTAAAGACGCCCTTTCAGAACTGAGACAAATAGCCCTCAGCAGCATGCTGTTGCTGGTGTTTTGAGTATTTAATTTAATTATTATTAAAATTGATGGTTAATATTTCTTAATTCCATAAATTACATTTCAAATCATTCATCATTACCTACACTACTGTTCAAATGTTTAGGGTTGGTACTTTTTTAATGTTTTTGAAAAAAAATATTGTATGCTCACCAAGGCTGCATTTAATGAAAAGTGCAGTAAAATCGTGATGTTGTGAAATAATTGATTGCAATTGTATTGTAATATTTAAAAGTAATTTATCCCTGTGATGGCAAAGCTGAATTTTCAGCAGCCATTACTCCAGTCTTCAGTGTTGAATGATCCTTCAGAAATCATTGTTATAAACTGATTTGGTGCTCGATAATTTTATATTACGTTGAAAATGGTTGTGCTACTTAATATTTTTGTGAAAACCATGATACATTTTTTCTTTGATAAATATAAAGTTCAAATGAACAGTATTTATTTGAAAGAGACATTTTTTGTAACAATGTAAAAGTCTTTACTGCCACTTTTGATAAATTTAATGCCCCCTTACTGAATAAAAGAAGAAAGAAGAAAAAAAATATTGACCCCAAACTTTTGAAGGGTAATATATCACTTTAATGGAATAATCTAAACTAGTTTTAAACTAGCTTTTGACATCTTAAAGTGAAATAAAGGCCTATATAATTCATAGAATTTTATAGTACATCTATAGATGCATCTGCTTGATTCTGTTTCTCCCATTATTCAATTATTTAAACTAAACGCCAAACTGTCAAAATGCATGAATTTAAATAGAATATTTAATACAGCACTTTACATTAATGACGCCTTTTTCAAAGGCAATAAATGCATATTCATAAATAATATCTAAATTTTAGCATTTGTGCACTTGAACAATGCACATACAGGCATTAACTGCACTATCAGCAGCCACATTTCATCTTAGTAAATTCCCCCCTACTTCAAAACCAGTGCCGTATTAGAAACCGCTTATTTTCCAGTGTGCCATGTGACTTACGAAGTGAACTGTGACCTTTCATTTCCCTTTTTCATCTCTGAATAAAGACTTGACCCCATCTGCAGCCACTGCTGACACTTATTACAGTCCTCTGCAAGGGAAACGGCCCTCGGCTGCCTCTCTGAGGAGCACGGACCCGAGGTGGCGAGGCCTCACTTCAGTCCGTCATTGCGGCAACCAACGTTGGAGTGTGTTTATAAGTGGCGGGTGTATTAGTGGGTAGGTGGATTTGAGCGATGACTGTATTTTAAACAGCCCCGTGGATGTGTACGCATGTGGGCTGAGGGGTTACAAGGTACAATTCAGGTGAGATGGAGCTACATTGTGTGCGAGTGTGTGTTTTGTGTGTATCAGCAGTACTGAAGAGCACCTGTAGTGTAATGGAAAGCGGTAAGCAGTGTTGTGATGGACTACGCTGGAGCAGCCGGTGGCGTTCTCCTTCAGACAGGGGTCACACACAGCCTTCGTAAAGAGCCTGTAATAACTGTTCTCCCAGCCTGAGCTTACTGGTACAAAACAAAGCTAGAAAACAAACCACACGGGTGCTTAAACATAAAAACTTGCACCGAACCGCAGGACTCTCTTTGTGTACGTGAAGAAAGCACTCATTGATCGGATTTTAATTGGTTTTCGCTTCTTCCCATCCAGCTTTTGTGAAGAGAGAGTCAGGCAGATGTCAATTAGACTGCAGTAAGCTGGCACAAAGTGGGCAAGTGTGATGGTTCTGGAGATGATACCCTCTTCACCTCTCCAGGAACAGCTGGCCGTTGTCAAAAACCTCATTAGGCGAGTGGCGTGATGCAGAGCTGTTCCGGCTAGGTCATTGTGACACATCAACACTCACAGTACTCGCGCTACTTCCTTCTTCGGCAAACAACTCATCGCGCCAGCTGATCCCTTTGATCTCTGGTAAACAGGCCTAAATTAATCTTATTGTCAGTCTGCTTATTTAACTATGGAGAGATCTTTTAATGCCTGTTCATATACAAGGATTGAAAGCAGAATATGTGCCTGGAGTGAGCAGTGTAAAGCTGGAGAGTCTGTGTTCTCTCTCGCTCCAAAATTGCTCTGATATCGCTCCATCACGAGTGTAACACATCAGCCCATAATACAATTGAATGTCAATAAGAATTGCCAACAACAGACTATTAACACTCATAATGAAAGGAATTCGTGAAATTATTGGAAAGACTGTTGTGTTTTGTGGAATTTAAAAAGTGATGAGAAAAATATGAGAAAATGTTCATTTCACATGAAAAAAGTGTGGAATTAATTTGTAACTCTTGTCTATCTCTCAAATGTATAAGGGTGTAAATATTTGCTTTGATAACAGATAATGAAACTTGAAATTGGGTCACAATTTGAATAAATTGTTTTGAAATTATTAATAATTATTTTCAAAAATATGCTGAAGACAAATGTAGCTGATGAGACAATTTGCACTAGAGTCAATGCAGAGATGCTTTTGTAACCGCGTGACTTAAAAATAAAGAACAAAATTAATAAAATACATTTATTATTGATCTAATATGAATAAAGGTTAATAGAATGTTGCCAAGCTATGTGATAAGAAAATCATTTAAAGGGATAGTTCACCCAAAAATATAAATTACCTCATGATTTACTCACCCTCAAGCCATTCTAGGTGTATTTAATTTTCTTCTTGAAACGAATGAAGTCAGAGGTATATTAAAAAATGTCTTGGCTCTTCCAAGCTTTATAATGGAAGTGAATGGTGATCGATTTTGAAGCCTAAAAAAGCTCATCCATTCATCATAAAAAGTGCTCCACACGGTTCCAGGAATGTAAAATGTAGGCGTAGAATAAGCTTGAGGATGAGTAAATCATGGGGTAATTTTCATTTCAGCTATTATCTAATATGCACAGTAGATTTGTATATCTGAACATTGCAACTGAACATTTACAGAAAAACAATTAAAACATAAATATAACATTAAATATCTTTTATTATTATTTTAATATAATACATAAGTAAAATAAATGTGCTTGAAGCTTGAATTGTGATGATCGTGTAGTCTTTTTTAAAATCCCAAGCAATCATAGCATCATATTAATCCTGCACTGATATAATAGCTTTATGGTGGAGCAGTAACTGGGTGCAAATTAGTGGAGTTTTCTCACAAATGAGCATGAAATGGAAAACCTGGATTGGAGTTGGAGTGGAGTGATTAACTCTGATTGAAAGTATACGTAGTCAGAAAGAATGGAAGGCTTAAAGTTAATCTCACCGCAGAACTTCCCTTTGGCCTCTTACCTATCTGTCCAACACAATGAACCCTCAATCCCATTGAGCATACTAACCCAAACAACATTTCATTTAATCATCCACACCCCCGCCTCCTTTCTCGCTCCACTTTGTCTACTTGAAGAATAGACATGTGGCTTGTGCAGAGAAGGCAGGAGTTTTCCATTCCCAAAATGTAATCCCATCAGCTGTGGTGGACTAGAAGGCCAAGGATGCCCCTCCGATGGCATCCGCTTCATCAAAACTCTTCCCGCATCCGGTTCCTACCTTTGTAGTGAAAGTGCCTGTCAAGAATAAAGCCACTGTAATGGCGTATTCGGCAGTGTGGATGGGGAAAAAGGCCAGAATGATATTTCAATGTCACTCTGCTGGAAAAACTTTCAAAAGGGCCTTTTGCTCCCTCTTGTCTCTGAGGTTTGGATCATGTCCAGACGTATCGCTCACTCATTCTTTTATGTCATTGCGAGTTCACGCATCGTCCATCCATATAAAATCATTTAGCTTATTAGTATGCATCAACCATCTACGTGGTTGCAATGTTCAATCGTGTTTTTTTTTTTTTTTTACACACATCCTCAATGTCAGTCAAATAACTTAATATGATAGGTTCAATCCAGAGAGGCCTGCTGTAACACCAACAGAGTATTACTTTCACATCTGAACTTGAGAGGCATGAAATGGCTTCCCTCTTGCCTTCCAGCTTTACAATCTAACATTACACCAGGTCCTGGAACACAGTCCCATGAGGCGGCGCACCTCATGGTGAATACATCACAGGAAAAACAGACAAAATCAACGAGATCACAGGCCCCTCGAGGGCAAATGCAGGCCTGATTGCATCGTAGAAAGAGTCCACTGTCACCTCACTGCTCTTCTCCACCGCAGGAGTTTGTGAAGTGTCTCACCATGATCCACTGGTTGGCCTCTATTAAATCCTTCAGACTCAGACAGAGGTGGGCCAGTTGTCATTATACATGACACTACCCCCCATGGGTGAACTGCATGGCAGCTTGGAAAGCCGCCTCAACAGGGCTGTCTTAACAGTAAAAGAAAGGACCATCCTTACAGAAACCTGCTTTCAAATGTTATTTCAAGTGTGGGTACTGTGGTTATATTTTCCAGTAAGTGAATGATATCAAATGTCAGTATGTATCAATATATAAAACAAGGTATTAGTGCACCTTCTTAGATTTATTTATTTATTTATCATTCATTTAGGCAGTCATAGCTGGATTTCTTATCTCTGGACCAAGTTTTACAGATTGTGTAGTTTGAAAACGGACTGGTATAATTTATTTATTTTTTTTTACTTAACTAAAATGTTATAATTTTAAGTGGAACAGCAAACTAAATAATTAAATATGAATTTACTTAATATATTTATATTTTTGGGGTTTACAGCGCCCAAATGTTATCTGAACATAACTCATAACTACTGATTTCTAAATTTTATATATATATATATATATATATATATATATATATATATATACATACATACATATATAAATTATATATATATATATATATATATAATTTATATATGTATGAATGTATATATGTATGTGTATATATATATATATATATATATATATATACACACACATATTATTTTATTTATTTATTCCAGAAAGCAGCCTTTGACCGGCCAGCCCCTGCATACGAGCACGGCACGGAGGACAGCCACTGGGAAGCACAAGCATCGATCTCACGAGGAGCACGGAGCACCATCACACGCCACAGACACAAGTTTGCACCCTAAAACCCTCAATAAACTCACCCTCCGGGGCATTTGTTGACTACCCCTTGTAGTTTGACTCTTCACCCCGTTACACTATATATATATATATAGTATACAGTATATAATAGATAGATAGATAGATAGATAGATAGATAGATAGATAGATAGATAGATAGATAGATAGATAGATAGATAGATAGATAGATAGATAGAGAACTATATCTATATACACTACCGTTCAAAAGTTTTAGATCAGTAAGACTTGTAATGTTTTTTAAAGAAGTCTCTTATGCTCATCAACACTGAAAAAAAATGACTCATTGAATTTACTAATTTGTTTTTAAGGTAAGTGGTTGCAATCAATTTATTTTAGCAACATTTAAGTAAACAAATTTAGTTGACTAACTTTCAACTAAATTTGTTTATTTAAATGTAACTAAAATAAATTGATTGCAACCACTTACCTTAAAAAAAAATTGTAAATACAATGAGTCATTTTTTTCAGTTTTTCAATTAGTCATTTTTTTCATTTTACTCCAGTCTAAAGTGTCACATGATCCTTCAGAAATCATTCTAATATGCTGATTTATTATTAGAATTATCTTTAAAAAACAAGACTTACTGATCCAAAACTTTTGAACGGTAGTGTACATCTGACCAAATCTACTATTGCTTTTTAATTTGAAGCAGAAATTAGTAAAAGTGTTCACAGAGAAAGTGTTTAGTAACATTATTTATATATATTAGTTTAATATAAAATGTATTTATAAATCTATATATCTATTGGTTTTTAATTTAAACAGAAATTAACAAAAGTGGAAAAAGTGTTTTGTTTCATTATTTATATATGGATAATAATGAGAGTTTATACATTCATCATTTGTGAAAAAACAAACTGTAAAATAAGCATTTATTGTGTTTTGAAGATAAACTCTTCGATTAGAGGCCCCAGAGAATTCACATTCAAAAGAGACAAACAAGATTTGACAGAAAACAACCAAGATTCATTATCAGATCCACTGCTCCTCCCTCAGGAACTCAAAACCATCTCAACAATATAATGCGATAGGATTCGACCAGAAAGAGGATTCTCCAGTACTCCTGACAGCATCTTCAGAGCTTGATGTAGAAAACAGCAGCATGTAGAAAACAGCGGGTGAGAAATCAGGACATCTAAATGGGGAGGGAGAACATAAAAGGACAGTAAATGGGCTAGAAATCGCTTGGCAGCACAGGACGGCACTTCTTAGGTAGAGTCTCCTGGAATATAATGGCTACCTGAGAGGAATAAATGATTGAAATTGTTTTGTGTTTTAACACCATCAAAAGCTTTTTATTTTTTTTTATTTCGAGAGAGAGTTCTCCTGGCATGACATCAGCTGTAGCAGAGGTAACGCTGAGTGTCAAAGAAAGAGCTTTTACAGCTTTGGAAGAGCCATCTTGCTGCTGACAATATTTACATAGCCCCCCTGCAGTTCTCTAAACTGAATAATGTTACAACGCTGTTCATTTTTCAGGGTAATTAATTTCACCACCTGGAAGATAGAAACAATAAAAGTGGAATTTATTGACCCGTTTTATTTTCTTGATGCTGGAGAGAAGAGGCACTGAGGTTTGTAAATAAACAAAGAGTCATTATTATAAGTAGAGCTGACAGATAATGGGGTTCTCATCACATCTAGTGTTCATGTATTAGATTCCGCTGAAGAAAAAAAAAAAAAACAGCTCATGGCCACCTTAAACATCTTTTGACCTTTCATTTCTGCCGTTGATCCAACAATGCGAACATTCGAGTACACCTGGCACAGTGTGAGACGTTCTCTTGGATCATGATGTTTCTTCCTGGAACATCATTTTCGATTCATCAGAACTTTAACACTACTTCTAAAATCACAGGTCAGGTATTGGCTGAAACAAACTGTGGACCAGGAAAAATGTTATTGTTCCAGGATCATGTTCTACTGGTGTAAATAATATAAAGCCTGAAGCTAGAGTAGCTTTGGACCTTGCAGAAGTTCTTTTTTACCACAGGCATCTCTATAAAGCAGGTAACAGTTTTCTAGTCAATATGATTAATATAACAAGAGTGATACATCACTCTTGTATAGTAAATTTTTACAATTAATACAAAGAAATGAAACATAAAATTAGTAGAAAGACCAAATTAGAAAACTTCTAGGCAGTATCTTTGGTTTCACTTTATTTTGATGGTCCCTTTAACACATTCTGTTGACTTTAAGTAACGTTGCACTTCCATATCTACTAAATCTCATTAGTGTGTTAGTAGAGTATTAGTAGGCTGGTAGAGTTAGGGTTAGATTAAGTTGACATGTACTTGCAAAGTTACTTATAGTCAATAGAATGTCTGTTAGGAGACCATCACAATAAAGAGTTAGAAGATATAAAGCAAACAGTCTACTAATACTCTAATGATAGTTAGTTGGCATGTAGATGCAACATTGCTTATTGTCAACAGAATGTTCAAAAGGGACCATCAAAATAAAGTGTTACTGTATCTTTCATCGTTATAGCATTAAAAAAAAAATGTGGGGATTAAGAATGTGACTTTGATACTAGAATATGTATTATCACACAGGGTTTCTGTGACTTTGTGAAGGTAAATGAAAGACTTTAAAAAAATAAAAAATAAAACCAAGTAAAGAAAATTAAATGAATAGACAGCATAAATGCACTTAATTTAGTAAAATTTCTTCGAAAACAAGACATATCTTGCATAACATTTTGCATCTCAAGTATCTTGTTTTAAATATGTTTAGATACTCGTACTAGAAAACAAGACAAAAATACAGCAGAAGAAAATACAGCAGAAAATATCTAATGCCATGACTTTATGAATTGATGACTTTGTGCTCTGATTTAGATATTTTAAGGCCATAATGAGTATCTGAACTAATCTGTTTCGCCCAACAGGCAGATCACAATTTCATTAGGCATCACAGGGTACTACTTTTAAAATTAAATACATATTCTGGTAAAAAAAAATAATAAATAAATACATACATACATACACACATACATACATACATACATAAATAAATAGAAATGAAATGAAATTAAATTAAATAAAATAAAAAATAATCATGAATATGTCCCCAAATAATAAGTCTGCATTTCTGCACTTCAGAATTAAGTAAGCTTTGCTGGTGTTGCTAAAACGATCCTTCATATGTCTTTCAGTCTCTCAATAGCCTGGTCCACTTATCGCATAAACATCCACTGTATCTTTTGCATTGTCATCATTTTTGCTCGACATTGACACAGTCCTCCTCTAGGCTGTGAAAACAATTACAAACAGTTCTTCAAACTTGTCAGGCCAAAGTATCTCCCTTCCCCTTCACTCTCTCTGTCCCAGAAGTCCATGCCTCATCCTCCTACATGGGCCTTAGTTGTGGATAATGAGCTGGGATTGAGGCAGCAGCACTGTGATGGAGTTTGAATCCTCATGCCTACAAGCAGCTGTGTCTCTATCTGCCTCTCCTATTACTCCATGTTGCCTTGACTACTGCTTTAGAATTATTGTCAGTGTGGGGGAATTAAAAAGAAAAAGTTCTTTGTTCAAAATCAGCCGTTTCCAAAGCGGGTGACTTACAGTAAGATCAAACGTCAGCAGGCAGATGTACATCCGAGGCAACTGAAGAGAAACATTTCCCTCGCAGACTGCGGGAAAATTTACTGCTGAAGAAAAGAAAGAGGACACAGAAGACAATGCAGAAATACAATGCATCATTACAAGAGCTAATCAACTGGTATTTGTGTGCGCGGCAAAACTTCACATGATTAAGAATGATCAGTGAGCTTTAAACCTAACAAGCTGGCTTTAATTGATAATTTAAATCTGACAACATTCTCACTAAAGACTTCCTAGGCTTCTCTTGTTTATTGAGCTTCATTTTATGCGTCCATAATTGTATTACTAACAGCAATGTTACGAGGCCATTATCACTGAAGCGTTAATCTGCTATGTGGCAATTCGCTAGCTTTGAGCGAACGTGGATCAATTCTGAATGGTATCGGCTTCTCAGTTTTAGCTCACTATGCAGTAACCTTTATGGCATACGTGCTTTTCACCCCAGGCAAAATAACGGTGCCCCCTCTAATAATGGCTCCCAGTTCCCTTGTATTATTCATTGTGCTCATCATACCCGAATTGAACATTTTTGTTCTTCATACAGGTACAAGAGGGAACATGACATTTGGAGCACATCCTTTAAGTGGGAAACATGGGAATCGCTCAGCCCACTGAGTCACTAGTCAAGTCAAGTCACTATTATTTGTATAGCGCTTTTAACATTGCAAATTGTGTCAAAGCAGCTTTACATCAGCTTGACATAAAGCTGGGTGGCTTTACATCAGCTTTACAGTATTTAGACGGGGAAATAGTGTGTCGAAATAGTGTCATTCTCCTCTGGCCAGACAAAATCAGCAGTTTAAATATAGGCTGCAGCAGAGTCAGATTGTGCAAAGGACTCATCTGGTTCCTGTGGTCTTGTCCCGATGGCCGTCTAGGAGACAGGGTCTTCACTGGGGATCAATCTCTGGGGCTCATCTAGTTGTCCTGGTCTCCGCTGACATTCAGGGCTGTAGAGGTCATCTCTAGGTGCTGATCCACCATCTGATCTGGATACGGACTGGATCCGGGTGGCTGCTGTGACCATCTGATCTGGATACAGTCTGGATCTGGGTGGCTATGGTGACCTCGGAATAAGAAAGAAACAGACAAATATTAGCGTAGATGCCATTCTTCTAACGATGTAACAAGTACATTGGGTGTTTTGAGAAGTGTTCCCGGTTCTGGTTGACCTAATTAATGCAGCCTAACAATCCTTTAACGGATTTGAATTATAGAAATGCAATAGTGTATTATGTGTAAGCCAAGATAAAGAGATGGGTCTTTAATCTAGATTTAAACTGACAGAGTGTTCCCGAACAGTGTTAGGTAGTTTGTTCCAGAGTTTGGGCGCTAAATGGGAAAACGATCTCCCGCCCAAAGTTGATTTTGATATTCTAGGTATTATCAAATGGCCAGAGTTTTGAGATCTCAGTGGACGTGAAGGACTATAATGTGATAACAGCTCACTCAAATACTGAGGTGCCAAACCATTCAGGGTCTTATAGGTAATTAGCAAGATCTTAAAATGTTTACGATGTTTAATAGGGAGCCAGTGCAGTGTTGACAGAACCGGGCTAATGTGGTTATACTTCCTGGTTCTAGTAAGAACTCTAGCTGCTGCATTTTGAACCAGCTGGAGTTTGTTTATTAAACGCGCAGAGCAACCACCCAATAAAGCATTACAATAATTTAGCCTCGAGGTCATGAACGCATGAATTAATGTTTCTGCATTTGATATTGAGAGCATAGGTCGTAATTTAGATATATTTTTAAGATGAAAAAATGGATTTTTACAAATGCTAGAAACATGTTTTTTGAAGTAAAGATTGCTATCAAAAAGTAAGCCTAGTTTCCTAACTGATGACGAAGAATTTACAGAGCAGTAATCAAGTATTAGACAGTGATCTAGGTTATTACATGCAAAAGTTTTGGTCCAATAATTAACACCTCTGTTTTTTTTTTTTTTCAGAATTTAGCAGTAAGAAATTGCTAGTCATCCAGTTTTTGATATCAACTATACATTCCGTTAGTTTTGCAGATTGATATGTTTCATCGGGTCGCGAAGAAATATAGAGCTGAGTATCATCAGCATAACAGTGAAAGCTAACACCATATTTCCTAATGATATCTCCCAAGGGTAATATGTAGAGCGTGAAAAGTAAGGGGCCTAGTACTGAGCCTTGAGGTACTCCATACTGCATTTGTGATTGGTATGATGCCTCTTCATTTACTGCCACAAATTGATGGCGGTCAGATAAGTACGATTTGAACCATGCCAGTGCACTTCCTCTAATGCCAACATAATTTTCTAGTCTATTTAAAAGAATGTTGTGGTCGACAGTGTCAAACGCGGTGCTAAGATCCAGTAGCACTAATAAAGAGACACAACCACGATCAGATGATAAGAGCAGATCATTTGTAACTCTAATGAGAGCAGTCTCAGTACTATGATATGGTCTAAAACCTGACTGGAAATCCTCATATATAGCATTTTTCTCTAAGAAGGAACATAGTTGTGAGGATACTACCTTTTCTAATATCTTTGAAATAAAAGGGAGATTCTGTAATTAATTAATTCTTTGGGGTCAAGTTGTGTTTTTTTAATGAGAGGCTTAATAACAGCCAGTTTGAAGGTTTTTGGGACATATCCTAATGACAATGATGAGTTAATAATATTCAGAAGAGGATCTATAACTTCTGGAAGCACGTCTTTTAGGAGCTTAGATGGAACAGGATCTAAAATACAGGTTGTTGGTTTAGATGATTTAACAAGTTTATACAATTCTTCATTTCCAAAAGAAGAGAATGAGTGGAATTGTTCCTAGCATACTATCTGATGCGATACTGAGGCTGACAGCTGCATGGTTACAATTTTATCTCTAATAGTTTCAATCTTGGAAGTAGTCATAAAGTCATTATTACTGTGCTGCTGGGTAATGTCTGCACCTGCTGATGTTATATTTTTTGTTAATTTAGCCACTGTATTGAATAAATACTTGGGGTTGTGTTTGTTTTCTTCTAAAAGAGATGTAAAGTAAGCAGATCTAGCAGTTTTTAAGGCTTTCCTGTAGGAGAGAGTATTTTCCCGCCAAGCAATACGAAATACCTCTAATTTTGTTTTTCTCCAGCTGCGCTCTATTTTCCGGCTACACTCTTTAGGGCCCGAGTGTGCTCATTATACCACGGTGTTGGACTCTTTTCCTTAATCTTCCTTAAGCGTAAAGGAGCAACCGTATCTAAAATGCTAGAAAAGAGAGAGTCCATAGTTTCTGTTACATCATCAAGTTGTTCTGAGCTGTTGGATATGCTGAGGAACTGAGATAAGTCAGGAAGATTATTTATAAAGCAGTCTTTTGTGGTCGAGGTGATGGTTCATACTATATTTGTAACAAGGAGTTGGCTTTACAGCTTTAGCTATATGGAATATACACAAAACTAGATAATGATCTGAGATATCATCACTCTGCTGCAAAATTTCAATGCCACTGGCATCGATTCTGACAGTATTAAATCTAGAGTAAGATTTCGACAATGAGTAGGTCCTGACATGTGTTGTTTAACACCAATAGAGTTTAGAATGTCTGTAAATGCTTATCCCAACGAATCTTTTTCATGATCAACATGGATATTAAAATCACCAACAATTAGGACTTTATCTGCAGCCAGCACTAACTCAGACAGAAAATCAGCAAATTCTTTAATAAAGTCTGTATGGTGCCCTGGTGGCCTGTATACAGTAGCCAGTACAAACATCACAGGGGATTTATCATCAACACTTGTTTCTTTGGACAATGTTATATGAAGCACCATTACTTCAAACAAATTATACTTGAAACCCGACCTCTGAGAAATACTGAAAATATTGCTATAACTTATAACAACACCTCCCCCTTTGCCTTTTGGACGCAGCTCATGTTTGTAATAGTAATCTTGGGGGGTAGACTCGTTTAAAGTAATGTAATCATCTGGTTTTAGCCAGGTTTCTGTCAAACAAAGCACATCTAGTTTATGGTCAGTGATCATATCATTTAAAAAAAGTGCTTTTGTAGAAAGGGATCTAATATTCAATAAGCCAAGCTTTATCATTTGTTTATCTGTATTTAATCAGTTTTTTATTTGTTGAACATAAATTAAATTGTTACTTTTATTTTGGGTTGGACGTTTTCTGTATTTTCTAGTTCGGGGAACAGACACAGTCTCTATTGTGTGATATCTAGGTGAAAGAGTCTCTATTGGCGCTTTTCCACTGTGTGGTATGACTCGGCTCGGCACGGTTCAGAACGGTACGGCACGGCTCAGTTCAGCTCGGTTTGCGTTTTCACTGCAGTTTAGGACCACTTTAGAGTGGGCGGGATTATTCACGTGTCGTTATAGTTGCGCCGCCTCTACTGCCGTGACTCCTGAAAAACTTTTTCATTTCGCGTTGCTCCATCATGCTCTCGCTGGATCCGCTCCTCAGCTATCAATGAGAGGACAGTCTGTACTTCCTCAACAGACAACGAAACAGCTATTTTTTGGTTGTTAACAGAAAGGTCCGCTCATTCAAAACAGTTGCGTTCGATCATTCGCTGGCTGTGCTGATTTAAATCTAGCAGGTCTGTTGTGTCTCGTGCCACAAGTTCAATGACGCAGGCAGTGATGATTTTCTCCGGCCAATCAGTGATCAGCAGAGTTTGCATATCACGTTTTGGTAACGGTATGGTTCACTTGGAATCTTGGCACTAAAAAAAGTACCAGGTACCAGGTACTGTACCCAGTGGAAAACCCCCCAAAAGTGAGCCGTACTGAACCGTACCGTGCCTTACCATGCAGTGGAAAAGTGCCATATGTGCTGAGAATTAACTGACTTCTGTGACGTGAGGCAGCTAGCAGACGGTCGGTTTAGCCAGTCTGTCTGCTTCCTGACCTGGGCCCCAGTTAGTCAAATACGAACTCTAAGACTATGAGCCATATTTCTAGAGAGAAGAGCAGCACCACCCCAGGAGGGATGAAGACCATCTCTTTTCAACAGGTCAGGTCTGCCCCAAAAACTTTTCCAATTGTCTATGAAACCTATGTTATTCTGCGGGCACCACTTAGACATCCATCCATTGAGTGACGACAGTCTGCTATGAATCTCATCACCCCGGTAAGCAGGGAGGGGACCAGAGCATATTACCGTGTCTGACATCGTACTTGCAAGTTCACACACCTCTTTAACATTATTTTTAGTGATCTCCGACTGGCGAAGTCGAACATCATTAGGGCCGACGTGGAAAACAATCTTACTGAATTTACGTCTAAAATTAGCCAGCACTTTTACATTTGCCAAGATGTCAGGTGGACTATTTGGACTATGGTGGCTGGTGTCTCTATTTTCACATTCCGTACAACAGAACCACCAATAACTAGAGCACTTTCATCAGGTTTCTCAGTGGGTGCGTCACTGAGTGGGGAGAACCTGTTTGATGTTTTGATCGGAATGGAAGAATGGTGTTTTGACCCGCGACTATGCCGCCTCACAGTCACCCAGTTGCCCTGCTGCAGAGGCGCTGAAACCGGAACCGAACAATGTACAGGAGTCCCTGAGCTAGTCACATCCAAAGCAGTATCTACAGCCCTCACATTCTTAATATCCTCAACTAAAGTTTGGATGCAGCACTGAGCAGCACCTTAGTTGTTGAAAACCTTTTAATCCTTTAGAATGTTTTGAATTCTCTTTCGCTATATATTGGAGCATATCTGGGTAAATAAATAAATAAATAAGGTTTAGGTGAGTTCAAAAATATCTTTTCCACAACATATGGATGCCCGTTTCCACCTTGGATAGATAGATAGATAGATAGATAGATAGATAGATAGATAGATAGATAGATAGATAAATAGATAGATAACATAGATAGATAGATAGATAGATAGATACTATCAGAACTGCAAAATATAAATTATATATTATATATTATGATCTATAAACTTAGAATTCTGAATTTTTTTCCTCACAATTCTTAAAATCTTGCAATTCTGATGTTTTTCTTTTTTTCTCACCATGGAATTTAAAAAAAAAAAGAAAAAGAGAGATTATAACTCACAATTCTGACTTTTTTTCCCTCACAGTTGTGAGTTTGTGAGAGATAAACCCAGAATTACGAGAAAAAGTTTGAATTGTGAGCTAAAAAGATGAAATTACTTTTTTTTTTTTTTTTTATCGCGTGGCGGAAACAAGCTTCCATTAAAACAGGATTACAGGCTGAAATGGCAGATTAAACACAATTAAAAACATCAGAACAACACCCACATGTGAATCCTACAAAAGAGCAAAGGAACATAGCATCAGATTTTGGAACAGGAAGGAGTCAAAATGACATGGCAGCAGGCGGTCTTCCTCCCCTCGGGCCACAGTTCTGAAGACAGAGGCTCCAGATGCGTTGTCATAAACTAAATACATTTGGGAGATAGATAGTAAAAGAAAAAAGGATCACAATCTCATCGAGATAGATAGATTATGCTGGATGTCAGCAGGGAACAGTAGGCATCAGATGTTTTTGCCGAATCATTCCACTGTATTAAGGTGTCGTCCCACCAACTAACTTGTAACAACTCGATTTTGGTAGGCGATGTCACACCTACTCAGGTGTACTCAAACCCGTGTTGACATTTTTTTTTCTATAGTAACAGAAGGTTTGGCAGGACATATTGAAGGGCTCATCCTTTTAAAGCACAGTAATCACAGCTGTGCTGATATTCAGAAAAACAGCACTGTTGTGAGTACTGCAAAACCATCTATATAGATAGATAGATAGATAGATAGATAGATAGATAGATAGATAGATAGATAGATAGATAGATTAGAATTTCTATATGAATCAAAATATACAGTAGTTTATTGACTCTGTTTTTTTAAACAACTTGGTTGAGTAAATGATTCAATGACTCTCACAGAAAGATATTTGTTTTGTTTCACTCATAAATGAATCAGTGTTTTGAATGATTTGGTTGAACTAATGATCTATCTATCTCACGACCAATTCATACGTATTTTACGAGATGGCTAATTCGTTCAACCTCACCTGACGATTTTGTATGATTTTTCTAAACCCCAGTGATGGGTAGGTTTAGGGGTAGGTCATTCGTACGAATTCATAAGAATTGGGGAACTCATAAAACACATATGATTTAGCAAAAATCATACAAATTTGTATGAGTGAGGTTGTACAAATTCATACTAATTAGCCAGCTTGTAAAATATGTACAAATTGCCATGAGATCGGCTTGGTTTCACTATGTTATTCTGGTGAGGGGAAAAACTTTATTCAAATGAAGCACAAGCAGCAAGAAATGTTTCCTTAGATGGCTTGTATATCTTTGGGATTTTATTCGCTCATGTCACTTACATAACTGAGGGTCAGACTATCAGACTAGAAATATGATTAGAAATGAGAGAGTTTATATCTCACAATTCTGAGTATAAATCTAGAAATTCTATAAACTCAGATTTATGAGAGACAAAGTGTAAATCGTGAGATTAAAAGTCACAATTATTATTATTATTATTATTATTATTATTATTATTATTATTATTATTATTATTATTATTATTATTTTATTGTGTGGTGGAAACCACATAATGACCAAATCAATGACCTACGTAAAGAAACAATTAATGCACAACCCATGATAGGAACAAATGAGAGAATGAATAAATGAACAAAGGTAAGAACAGAAAGAACTTTGATTTCTTCCACATGAAACAACACTAAGCTCTTTTCATTTTATTTTGACCTAAATAAATCACACTCGAAAAGATAGCAAAAGCAATTTTCCACATCCATCACTGGCATTCATATCTTATCTGTCTACTTTGCTTTATCTTCTGCTCAGTTACTCTGAGTAAAAGACTTTCTTTAGTTCAGTGACCTCTCATTTATGCTGTCAGAGTTACTGGTTCAATAAGACGTAAGCTCTTCATAAAATTTGTTTCACGAATATTATACCCAGTGTTAGTAGAAAGCAGAGGGGGTGAATTCCAAACACTTTTAAAGATGTCATTGAATCAAATGCAAGAGCTGCTCCACTAAAGCTCTTTTAAAACAATTGGAAACATATTAAATCCTTGCATTTTTTTCATTAAAATGTTTCATAAGGTCATAAAATTAATTTTGCTTCATAATTCCTTGCAAAAGCTTTGTCTTTCCATAAAAAAAAAAAATCATTACCAGTTATGCACTCATCTATTTTGACAGGCAGCAATGCATGTCAAAATAATGTCTAAGTTAAACAACCAAATGCCATTCATTGCTGCCTTACCCTTTATCTTCAAAGAATAGCTGAATGCCTCATATGTGAAGAAAGAACACATGAAAGAAGCCAAATGCTCTAGTCAGAATATAAAGACTTGGTCTGTCTCATCGATTTGTCTGAATTATTAGAGAACATACAGTTGCCTGACAACTGCAGGACTAATAAGGGAAATATTGGGTTTACTCTCTTTGTTACAGGGTAGCTTTTGTTTTCATAATATGTTGAATTTGTAAACTTTGTAAAGATTTTCCTGTAAATCTGTATTTGTTAACATTAGTTGGTTACACTTTAAGGACCAATTCTCACTATTAACTAGCATGCCTACTACTAACATATTGTCTGTTTATTAGTATTTCTAAAGCACATATTCATGTCTTATTTAACAACTACCTTACTAACTATTAATAAGCAGCAAATGAAGAGTTTGAGGCAAAAGACATAGCTTATATATATATAAAAATTGAACCACACCCCATAATTCATTAAAAAGGCCAAGGTGGAAGCTAAAAGATCTAGTATGTATTCATTGTTGCTCCAGGCACAGATTGGTAGGAGCAGATTCATGTTAATTAAACGTAATGACTCTTTCCAAATACACATTATTCTCCCCTTTACTTACGAATTTATTTCAAAAACCGTATTAATCTTTACCAGAATCATTAGCAAGATTTCTAAGCAAGATTTTAAGATTCATAGCATGAAAAACACTCCATTGGCTCTCTCCATTACTTTCATGCCATTTTGTTGTGTCAAGGGCTTTGATGGAGTGCTTGAGAGGTGTTATACCTTACATTTCCATCTCAAATTGTTTCAAAGTAAAGTATTTCAATTTTGTGAAAAAGCTTGTCCTAACAGCAAGCGAGTGATTAAATCCAGTGTCACTGTAAAAAAAAAATAATAAAATAAAATAAAAAAAATATATAGTGTTGTATCATAGTGTTGACAACTGCAGTGAGGATTACAGATTCTTGAATTTTTATAAGGTATCAATGTCTCCTCTAAAGCAATTATGGACACAAATGATGCCAGCAAGTACTGCAACTAGACTAATCAATTACCACATGAACAAATATTGACAGGGCATACATGTTTATGCAGGGACCAGTGTATTTCCATGCTGCACAACCTCTCCACAATCTCATTGTGACAGCACACACAGTAAACAAATTAAGAGATAAAAGTTTGCCTCTCATTATAACCTGAATGACTCAGCAAAACACCCACAATCCCTTATAAAGATACTCCTCTTGAATTCATCTCTGCTACAGTTTAATAACAAATATTTGAAGGTCTTTTGATGTACACTGATTATGCAGCTGACTTGATTATATCAGTGTAGCCTGTCTATTTTTGTAATATTCCATTTTCTATCATTCTGTACTACCTATTTTGCTGATGTTTACCCAAATATTAATGTTTGTTTATCTCAGGATTTGTACTTTGATTGCTCTGCCACTGCATTGTTTTTATACACCTATTCTACACAACTCCATATGGTCTTGTGAAACTCTCACAGTGGCAGAATTCACACAACCACGTCTTTTTTTTTTTTTTTTAACTGTTTAAAAGTAACAATTTATTCCTGTGATGGCAAAGATGAGTTTTCAGAAGCCATTACATCAGTCTTCAGTGTCACATGATCTTTCAGAAGTCATTTTAATATACTCATGTGGTGCTCATGAAGCATGCTATTACCAATGTTAAAAACAGTTGAACATGAAAAATCATTATTTTTTTTTTTTTCAGGATTCTTTGAAGAATAGAAAGTTCAAAAGAACAGCAATTATGTAAAATAGAAGTCTTTTACAACAATATAAATGTAACTTTTGATCAACTTTTTGATCAACTGAGTCCTTGCTGAATAAAACTATTAAATTCTTTATATTACTGACCCCAGATTTTTGGTATACTAAACTGTTGGACCTAACACATCCTAAACTTAAAAAAAAAACAAAAAAAACCTTTTTCTCCCTTCTGTTATGTCTTTTCGCCTAGAGCAGCACCAAGCAAGTCAGAACTACTTCATCATAATCACCACAATTTAAACTAGGGAGGGAGGAAGTCATTCTCTGTTTCAGCCTCCACACCACCTTTCTGTCTTGATCTTCTGTCTCTAGAGCCAAAAGCCTCTGTTCTTCACCTTTATCTCAGACTGTGTCTTTCACCATCCTCCCCTCGGCCACACTGGGGCTGGAACTAAACACATCTCAGTGATACCGGTGCTCATCAGCCACAGAATTAAAACAGAAGGGTGGAAGGAAGAGGAGTGCATCTCCAGAGGAACTGCCAGGAATAATAGTCATTTTGCTCTTCTGCAGTCTTCAGTCCAAGGGCAGCTCACCATGGACTGATAGATTAATTTCTGCAAGTAATAATTGGAAATGTTTCCATTCCCTTGTTCTTTTTTTTTCTTTGAGATAGTCAGAAACTTTGATGTGCATTCATACGTGGAATGAAACAATGAGGCAATATTCCTCTGAGCTGCCGAGTGTATTGTTTTGAACCATCATCAAAGTACAAAAGTGTTTCTGCAATAACTTCATGCCATAACTTACAAATGTAGGTTTTATGCTATAAAATATACATTGTGACAGCTTCTAAAGTCTTTGAATTGCAGTTTAATCACATAAATTGCCTGAAAGAAAATTACCGTTAGTGTTTCACATTCCAATCAAACGTCAAAACACTTGTTTGTCTGTCAAATCTAATTCACATTTATTTAGCAAAGACCTAATAGACCACACTTTTCCATATCCAGCTATCAGGGAATGTTCTCAGAACTTTGAGAGAACTTTATCAGAATGTTAGTTAACATTATGAAATAACATATTTCCAGTAACATTCACAGAACGTTCATTCAACCTATCTGTCTGGTCTTTAATAAAGTTAGAAAAACAGCAACAGAAAGACATTTATGTTTATGGAATCTTTCTCTAAAACATTTCAGTTGGACGTTCGTCAAACATTTTAAACATTTGCTATAGTTTCAGATAGTTTAGAGAACATTCCGATGTAACATGCCCATAATGTTTGCAAAATGATAAAATGGAGGGTTCCCTTAATTGTTTTCTCAGGACCTAACACAGAAAAAAAAAAAAAAAAAAAGTTTCTTAAACATTTAAAAAGCTGGACATTTTGAACATTCAGAAATAATGTTATCATAACTTAATGGGAACATTAGCAAAATGTTCCTAGAACATAGTTTTGTTAGCTGGATGGAAACTGGCATCAAGACAAGCTATAATACCTGGAGAAAGTAATTTGTTATTATTCCCATTTACCTCAAAGGCAGTTAAACTAGGGACTAGTTATTCTAAACCAGTACACGAGTTTTGTCCCCATGAGCTAACTAGCCAAACCTAGTTACAGTAACACAACCCTAATTTCCAGTTGTATCCCACCAACACCTTGATCTTTAAATTGAGTAGGCTAAAGGTATCCAGTGAGTGATTGCATGAGATTTTGATGTATTATGTGAATAAACATCACCCCTCTGATGTAACTGCATTATTCTCGAGCTGCAGTCTTTGTGACAGTTTATTAGGTTTGTTATTGAGTCCATGTGTCATTGTCGGTGGGTGTTCTTCAGGCCGAGCGTTACATCTGTCACTTGTGATTGCTGATGTAAGCTATGCTGAAAATGAATGCCTGAGCACTCTAGCATTTGTCTTTCATTTCGGTATACAGAGCGAAGGAGCTTGAAACTCATTCTCTTTCTTCAGAATAAAGAACATGAATTCCAACAGTTAACAAGTGCAGATTGAAGTTCTCTGCTGAACTGATGGGCTGAATGTCACTTTTCAATACCAAGTTGCCACAAACTCCTGAAGTTCTGAAAACCTTTAGCAATAATTGTGCTGATGCCTGTACTATTATTAAAGGTCTTCTTAACTCAGTGGGTTTGATACAGCTGACTTCATTGTGGCAGTACATAAAAACTGATGGAACTGATGCTGTCAGGTCTGCTGAAATGGAAATACATTTTAAATGTGACACTGTCCCCATTTATACCCAACAACCATCTCAGGCCAAATTCAGATGTAGTCAGAAATGCATGTGTCTACAGTGCTTTTGTAGTGTACATGCTAATCTACCCTGATGCATTCTTGACAACTGTGAAGAACTGCTCACAAATGCATTAAAACAGAGCTCAAACTGCTGGTTAAGTGGTTGAAAACAACCCAAATGAAAAATTCAGAGAAGTCCAAACATATACAGACTTCTTCCGTATGCCATATACAGTGACAGATAATTCACTTTGGATAAAAGCATCTAATAAATGAATAAATACTGAAATATGATGAAATGTAAGCCATGTGAAGTGCACACAACTGAACTGCATTTTTAATATTAATACAAATTTAATACAAGTACTCAGCTAAAATGAGAATTCCGCTTAAACTGTCCTGGTGACATTGCAGTTTAGATATATTTGTGTGTGCTAAGTGGTTACTGAAGAGAGACAGAGATGTGTCTAAATACCAGGTGAAAATGACATGAGTGTGAGCAAATGATGTGATGAATAAAATTATCATTTTAATTTTCATTTTGGGTGAACTATCCCTTTAATACCAGGAGGACAACAGTGTTGTTTTAATATTATTTATATATTATTTTAGTAGTATGTTGTTGTTGTTGTTGTTTTCAATTTTAATTTTAATCAAAGTTTTAGTGATTTTGTTATGCATATGTCATTTTCCATTGTGCTTTATTAGTTTTAAAATATTTCTATTTAGTTTTAATTAATTTTTATTTCATTTATAGTATTAATAATTGTAGTACTTCAACTTAAAAATATATTTTCAGTTAGTTGCCACTGATCTCTCATTTTCATAAGTTTAAATTCACTACAACCATTTTAAATTAATTTTGTTTTAGGTTTATTTAATGATAACAACAATGGTGTACAACATGGGCCATTTAGCCCTGCAAATCATTTCTGGTTATCTGTAATTGCTATATCCAGTTTTCTGTTTCCCTGACTGGCCATATATGGTCAGAGTATCAATAGGGTCTTGGATATACAGCAACTGAGTCTAATCCTCCAAATCTTCCATTAAGTACATTTCAGAGCCCCAGTCTTCCATTTGTGATTTCCAGCAAATCTAGTCTAATACCACCACAATATCCACTGAACTCCAGACTTTGCCACAGGATTTATAGTTTGGAGCCTCCTAAAATTGAAGCATTTTGCAGTATATTGCTGAAAACACTATATGAGAACATTTGTTTTTTTTTTGTTTTTTTTTTTTTCCTGTAAATAGCTTTTCTGGCAACCTTTTTGAAAGACATGTTATATGTTCCACCCCTGAAACTGCTGTTACACACACATTAATACCCTGACCACAAACTTATTTACATATTAATTAAACAGCATTATCCTTATTCTAATTTATTAATTTATTTGTGCATATTATCTATAATTGCTGATAACTGAAATTAAATTATTCCCAGTCCCTTGAGTGAAGTGCTATGTGATTCCTTCTGATCAGCATGTGTTTATAGATATTGTTATCAGACATTTTTTTCAATAATTCTTGGCCTGCTTTTTTTATTTTCTCACAGCAACAATGGCAGGGCTCCTAAAATGGTCCAATTGAAAGCTACTGAACTGATTTTGATGACTACATGCGCATGACTACAAGCAGTGGAAACACTTTCAAATAACAACAAACCAAAACAAAGCTTCAGAAAGATAATGAGCGAATCAAAGGGAGATATAATTTAGTCATGCTCCATTTAAACCACTTTGCTAAGGACATCTGATGACTTTACAATTACTAAGCAAATGTTACTTTAATTAAAGAGATAGATGGAAAATTTGGACGCCATTTACTCACCCTCATGTAGTTCTAAACCTCTATGGCTTTCCATCTTCTGTGGAACATAAAATAAGGTTCATTTTGTGGGTAACTATCCCTTTAAGATTTAAAGTATACACAACAAAGGACAAATCTTTGTCACACAGGGTTGACATTATGTGTATGTGAACCTTGTGGCCTCTGTTAAAAAAATCTCTCCACTTTTCTCTCTCTCAGGAGTCATTGAAAAATATTTCAGGTTTGTATCATAGGAGAGATATCTACTCTAGCCAGTTCTTGTTGGCCCTTTGTAATAATTCACTATTGATTTTTAGCTTTATAAGCTCTCAGTTCTATTCCATGACATTTTCAGCAGAGAATGATTCTTAAAGAGGAAGCCTGGGTTGCACATTCATCAATAATCTCTTGTAAATCGCCACCAAAGACAGAGCACCATCTCTTTCTCTCTCTCTCTCTCTCTCTCTCTCTCTCTCTCTCTCTCTCTCTCTCTCTCTCTCTCTCTCTCTCTTTCCTGTTATGCAGTACATTTTGAATTCTGTAACCTAAAGAATAATAATATGCTATAGGGTTGTAATCTTTGCAAGTGTTTTTTATAAAAAGGTTTACCAGACTTTTTGGCATACACTGTTATTAAGTTCAGGCACTTGTATTAATTATAACTTGATTATTCAAAATGGCAAGAAAACAGGCAGGATGCCAAACAAAAAACACAGGCATGGGAGACAGAGTTAGCTAACATGAGGCTGTAAAACTTGAATTTAATTTTGACATTTTTTTAATTCATAGATTATAAAACAGGATAGAATAAGTAAGACAAACCTGCTAATAACATAAGACTGAATTAAAAACATCCTTTGCTAATACTTACCATTTGTGCTGTTGTTTCTGCATTAAAAACTGTCACTTACAAAAGGATGATGCTATTAAGAACTGTATTTTGTTAGATATATTACAAAAAGACTAATCGGATTGTAATTAAATCGAGGGTACGAAGGGGAAAAAAAAAACTATAAAATGATTACCAATTCAAACGATTTTCAGAACAAAGCATAAAACATTTAAAGAAAATTATTTGAAATATGATCAAAGAAAGGAAACATGGTAAGAAAAAAACAACCCTGTACTTTTTTAATTATTATTTTAATAACCTGCACACATACAAAAAGCATCACCTTCTTCTAAAATTTTCTTTAAATGTGACACTGTAAAAGAAGACCAAGTAATGTGATTTTCATCTTTAAAAACTGGTAGTTTGATGTTTTATCCAGTATGTTAAATGATAAAAGATGGAGACACAAAAATATGCTGCATAACATGAATGATCCCTTTCACTTTACTCCCATCACATAAATATCTCACGTTCACACTGACAGAAGGAAAAGTAAATCTAGCGCTACATACTTGACAGCAGAAAATATCTCCTCGATGCATACATATTACATTTGCATTTTATAAGTGTGACCCTACATTTCTTTAGAAATGTCAGTTCAAAAGAGTTTCTTTGTGTTAGACAGAAGAACAGTTCTGAAGGATATGCATTTGCATTTCGTTTGGAGAACTTCATAAGATGATGATGATGCCGGGTCAAGAGTATTCTATCATTAAATGACATCAAATATAAAATCTGTCAGAGCTGACAGCTCACCCGTGCATTTGAAACAAAGAAAATAACCTTAATCTGCTGCATTAAAGCGCCTGAAGCTGCAGATCCCTCAGAAATGTTCATTAAGACTTCATAGCTGTGACTTGCATTGCATTTCTTTCACCTCATGCAGGGTGGTGAGCATTCTGGTTTTGTCCTATTACATGAGTCATAGGCTTACTACTCTTTTTTCTGCCAGGAGCTCTCCCTGCATGTGTGTCAGGAGCCACTTATTGCACATCAGAAGCTGTGCTTGATTAGAGCAGTGCCATGGGGCAGCCCTAGGGCACATTATGAGCTTGTTTTTTTCTGAAAGGAGCTCTCATAATAACATTTAACAAGGAGAGAACTGCTGCATCACACTGGCAAATACACTGTAATTAAATATAATCATATGTCTGTATGTATGTATGTAAATAATGTATATAGATTTTAAAGTAAATAATAGTGGAATGTTCAATTGCATAATAATGGAACAGCAAAAGGTGATTTTCCACCATATTTACAACAGGATCTGCATTGGTTTAGATAAAAGATTTGAATTTGAATCTGAATTTGCGACAGCTGAATGTAACATTTTTACAAAACCAAACATCTCAGTCTCTGAATAACATGTAATTTATTTCAGATAAACTTTGTTCCATATAATAAATGTAATGAACTATGCAAAAAGCATTTCAAATGTCTCCAGCATGTTTTAATTACCCTAAAATTAAACAGTTCACCCCTCTTGCATTTTTTCATGTCTGTCAAAAACTTAGGCTGACTGTTAGTTAGAATATTATAACTAAAAACATCAACATAACATACTCATGGGTAATCACTTCGTTGAATACTTTCCAGCTAAAAAATAAATAATTATTACCATACGATCCATGTGTTTTCAAATCCACATCACTTGCATTTCACAAAGAGCAAAGTCTGTCAAAAACATAACATGAAATATACAGTATATTTTAAGGTCCTATACTTGTCATTAACAAACCATTAACATTTGCCTCAGTAGATTCCTAATTTGCGGCTAATTAGTTACTAAGGTAGTTGGGTAGGATTAGGGATGTAGAATATTGTCATGCAGAATATATGCTTTATAAGCACTAATAAACAGCCAGTTTGTTAATAATAAGCAAATAGTGAGAATCGGTCCCTATACTAAAGTGTTACCATGTATATGCATATATACAGTTGAGTTCAAAAATTTACACCCCCTTTGCAGAATCTGCAAAATTTTAATTATTTTACCAAAATAAGAGGGATCATACAAAATGCATGTTATTGTTTATTTAGTACTGATCTGAATAAGATATTTCACATAAAAGATGTCTACATATTTTCCACAAGAGAAAGTAATAGTTAAATTTACAAAAATGACCCCGTTCAAAAGTTTACATCTACTTGATTCTTAATACTGTGTTGTTACCTGAATGATCCACAGCTGTTTATATATATATATAAATATATATAAAATCACACGAGTGCTGTTTGTCCCGAATATTACGAGTTTAAATGTGATTTTATACAACAGTAAATAAGAAGTTGATATTGTGTTCTATTTTAAATACAATATTATGTGTTTTTGCTCAATTTTGCAGAGAACATTACCTTTAAAGCCATAGCAGAATTGTGCGTCTCTGAGAAACACAGCGGTGTTAACTCTCTGAATGAATCAGCCGTTTGAACGAATCGAATGAATGACATTTACCGACACATGCTGGCAGATTTAATTTCTTATTTAGAGTATCATCAATTAATAATAATAAAATAATAATAATAATAATAATAATAATAATAATAAAAACACTAAAGGGATAGTTCACCCAAAAAAATTAAATTCTGTCATCATTTACTCACCCTCATGTCGTTTCAAACCTTTCTTTTGTGGAACATAAAATAAGGTACTTTGAAGACTGCTGGTAACAAATCTGTTTTGGTTACCAATGACTTTCATCTTATGAACAAACAATACTGAACAATAATTATTTCTCAAATTATTCAAGTTAAATGATGTAAATTCAAATTAACTTCTTTTATGTTCCATAGTTTACGTTAGGCTGTTGTAGCCTAAATGTTTATGTGTATTTTATTTATTTTTTTAATCAAATAAAATATTTCTAAAGCTTAATTTGTAATGTCTACTTGATACTTTCTCATTTAGCACAAAAACAGCTTTAAATAATCTTTTGTGGGTATTTTCACAGTCAAATTTATTTTGCGATTAATTGCAATTAATTTGATTAATTAATCAAAATATCATGATGTAATTAACTAGATTAAAAATTGTAATCGACTGACAGCCCTAATATATCTATCTATCTATCTATCTATCTATCTATCTATCTATCTATCTATCTATATATATATATGTATATATATATATATATATATATATATACTATGTACTGTTCAGCTACCTATAATTATTAATGCCAGGATTAAAACTGTGCAAAGCAACCAAGGGTCACAGTTTAGGCTTGATGTATAATAATCTGCCTGCTGTTTTCCATCATTGCTATGAGGAGGACATTGTAGACCCCCGTTGCTTAACTACAGTTCTTATTTGAAGCAGTGTTGTTTCTGCCAAGACCCCCAGAGTTGTTGTCATGCTTGCAATGTCTCCGTCATTTGCTCTCTGTGTGTGTTGTGTTTACTCTGGTCAATTCTCTCTGGGCATGCTCGGGAACGACTATCCAGCTCCCATGATCTTACATCTTACATTGTGAAAATGTCTTAGGTGAAATGACTGCAAAACCTAAGAAGAAGAAATAACTGGTCGACAGAGGAATCTTGACATCATCCCTCCCGTGATGAACTGCAGAGAATCTGGTTTAACCTTTCTTACTATGGGCTCTTACGCTTACCATTTGTCTCTTTCTTTCACTCTCTGTCTCTTATTCTCTTTTTCTACATTTATCTTCTTTGTCTATTTCTTCTTTTTATACTGTGTTTTACTGGCTTAGGTCATTTGAAGCTTTCTAAAGACGTCCATGTATAAACCAAGTTTTCAAACCAAGCACAGGTTATTGTTTGTCCCTTCAGTCCTATTAATTTTATTATCATATACATAATAGGGGTGATGGACCTGAAGGCCCCCAATGCGGTAAAAGACTCTTTTGATTTTATTTTCTCTCAAACACAAAATAGAAAATAAACAACACCCTCTTTTAAAAGGACACCCAAATAAATGCTAGGTTGGAAGTGAGGGAAAAAGCTGAATCCCTTCACAGCAAAGAATTGTTTTGTACAAGTCAGGGGGTATGAATTGCAAGAGATGTGCAAAACATTCAAAACAAACATCTTTAAGAATTACTTTTCTCCCAATTGTGTTGCTCTTGCAATTTTCAATAAAAAAAAAAAATATTTTTTTCTATTGTCATACACTTCGGAAAAAAAAAAAAAAAAAAAAAAACAGTTTTTCTAAAGGGATGCCTTTGGCTCGCTGAACCTTGTTGTTATAATTTTGTACACACATCACACATTTTCTGTTTTTATCCATCAATATACCACAAATACATAACGTAAATTTTTTAAATGGCTCTTTATTGATCATCAAATTTCTCCAGAATTTCACAGAAATGTAAAGATCTCAAAGATTTCAAAACGTGTATGGTAAATGATTAAATATTATATTATATTATATTATATTATATTGCATATTTTAAGTGAACATTTTATACAGGTTGTATTTTTTGGCCAATCAAAAAAATGTGTTTGCCATTTTTATTGGCATCTGAAGGATTAAACTATTTTTCATTTTGAAAAATATATTTCCTTACACTTGGCTAATTATGACCTATATTTACTAAATATATTATGTCAAAAATATACATATTATTTGCCATATGGGACCGTAATCACAAACTTTTCATTCCCTCAGTTATTTTTGTTATGGCTCGCATTTGATTATTTATACACATTATCAGCCTGGCAGTTGTACTGTACATTTTTTGGAAATGGGCATTTTTCTGCCCTCTGTCCGTGTACCATATTCAGGTCTTTCCATCAATCCACATTTCCTACTTCATTTTATAATTCCTCTTACTGCCGATAGCCACACATACACTTCTCAGCGGCAGCTAGAACAAGGTTTCTGCGACAACACATCACAGTGCCACCGCAACCTACCCTGTGGGTTCCTCACACTGTCGGATTTTCAAAACAACTCACTGGCGTCCGGTCAGTGGAATTGTGACAGGCTCGGGCATCTTTTGATTGTTCTCTCACAGCTAGATTTGTCTGTGGAGAACTTTTCTGAAAAAACTTTGTGGGCTTCAGTGCAGCCTTTCAGAAAGAAGTTCTAGTAGGTTTTAAAATGTCAACCTTGTCTTGACTCTGCTCAGAAAACAATATAAGACACGACTCAGCAGGAAGCCCTGAGGTCCGTTTAGTTCAGTCTAAACTTCGAAATTCGGGGACATTGACATGACAATAAATTCCCTAAACTTTCGTCCAAGGCACAGTTTGCTAACAACGGCATTCAGCAGGATCACACACAGCACATTCAACAAAGAACAGTCTATTTTTTGAACTCACGCAGAGACCTTTTCAAGTCATGCTCGACCTCGAAGTATTAATGATGCAATTTTGAGCTTCTAAACTCTTCCACAGCTCAGCAAACAAAAAGTAGCCAACACATTTTAGCAGTTTGTCAAATGTCTCAGACAAATAGAAGCCAATGTTTGCCAGCAGGGTTCAGAATTGAAGAATTGGCTCCCTTTCAATCAGTCAATCCATCCATCTATCCATCCATCTTTTAATCTTCAAGGCTTCTATCCATCCATCTATCAAACTTCAAGGCTTTAAAGCTTTTTCAGAACTTATAAGGCTTTTTTTTTTTTTTTTTTTTTTTTGCTTTTCTAGTTAAAAATGACAGCTACATGAATTTCTCTGAGTTGCAGTTCATTTATTTTTTTATTTCTTTGTGTAATAAAATTCAAAATTGCAATTCTGCATCATGATTGGTACCTCAATTCAAAATCAGAAAATTTAGAATTTAAAGCAACTGTATGTAAGTTATGTATATCGCAAATTGGCGGAATTTTGCAAATCCTAAAAGATTCCTCTGATATAGGCCAAAATCTGTAGTCTTTGATCACTGGTTTGACATGTTCGCCGACAGCCGAGGAATGACCATTCAGATAAAATTTTTATGTCAGAAGTTGGGACACAGTCCAGCAGTGTGGCTTCTCCTACGTCAACAGTCAAAATTTGATTTAATCAAGAACCATTATGAGCACAGAACCTGATGACACAATTAGTGCAACAACACAACATCTTTGTTTTTGTTTATTTATTTATTTTTTCCATTTCTCTTTTCAAGTCAAGCCATTTTCAACAGTAAATTCCACTCTCATAACGGCAGAGTGCTCTGAAGTCGCAAAAATACACAAAACTACATACAGTTGCCTTTACAGCCATTCTCAATTCAATTTTGATTGGCACACTTCCCAGTAGTTCCAATTGCTATCAAACATTAAATGCATTACGAACAAGTGTGCACATTATCCCATTCTCTGTTTTAGAAATGATCCATGCATCTTCTCTGAAAATAATAAAAAAAAAGAAACTTCTATTTTTAAAGTCTCCCTAACACCATTCAAGTTACAAACAGAGACACCCGCCCTGTGTCGGAAGCAGTGAATGAGACGGGCCTAAATACAACTAGCACATGGAAGTGAATAGTAATGTTGATGGCAAGACTGAAATCAGTATTCACCTCTATGCGCTTTACTGGAGGTGTGGCTTGCACACTGATGTAAGTAATTGGCTGCATCTGAAGTTTTTTACAGAAGAAAAATGGGGGCAAAGATTCTCATAAATTCTTTTCCCTTCAGGGACAAATTTTAAGCTTCCTCTTATCTGAAGGTAAGATTCAGAATTTCTCACAGCATCTTGGGGATCAGAAATTAGGAGGCAAAATACCCATGAAGCTCCTAATGGTGTTAGATCCAAAGCGTGAGAAGGAGCTCCATGAAATCTCAGTAAATTTTGAGATGTGGTGGCTCTTGAGTGAAGCAAGTTCGACTTCAATCTGGATTAGAACATTATAAGTCTGAATAACTGTGTTTCTGGCCCAAGGCTTTTTTTATTTTTTTTTTTCCAGGCTTCTAAGTGTGCCTATTTTCATCTTTTGACACCGTGCTATCGACATATTTTACATTTCATTGTCTCATGGAGCCTCATGACCTGTCAAATATGAATGCTCAGTATGCTGCAGTGTGTCATAATGCAGCAGTAGACACATTGAGAGCCACTATTCAATATAATAGTTTAAACCACTTATGATTTTTTTATATATATATATATATATGTTGTAGACACGACACATGATAGATCTGTGACAAAGGAAGCGGTCTCAAATTGTTGATCTCCCCTTGCCTCTCGCCAGCCCATTTCTGTTCAGTCTTTTGTCCACCGAATCTGTAATAAACATTATGATCTCTATCTGCTTCAAAGGCCCTCAGTAGAGCTGGAACAAGCACTTAGAAGAGATAATGTAAGAGTGAGAGTGAGTAACAGTTAATGGGTCTACTCTCCACGCAGCAGTCTTATTTCAGCTTTTATCATTGCAATAAACAGCCTGATAAACAATTGCATTTAGAAAGGGCCTTTAATTCGCCTCTCTAGAACATTTTAGACATGGTCATGTGATTTCCCTTCATCGGTACATTGAAGAAATCATGCATTAGAGGCACTCACTTGTTCATGAGGCAGTTAACATTTAAATTGTCTGGTTTGGGCAAATGATGATAATAATAATAACAATAATAAAGCATAGAATAAGATAAAATCATCCTCAGCTGAGGTAATGGCTTGAATATTTTCTTTATTCTTTTTGGAAGCACCAACTATAGGATATATACAGTAGCATATATACAGTCCCTATTTCTATATTTCTCTATTATTATAATTGGATATTCGGAGAACAAAATGGATTTCCACTCTGGATTTCATGGATTTCATGTTCTGTTATTTTCTGTAAAGCTGTTTTCAGGTAATATGAATTTAAAAACTCTTTGCAAATTATTTTAATATGACCATAAACAATTAAAATGAAAATAGTTAAGAGACTTCACACTACCCATGTTACACAAAAGCCTCCTTAAATATTGGATTCAAGTCAAAACTTTAACTTGGACTCTTTTTAGTCTTTCCGATTTGGATCTGAATTTGTATTTTGTATGAATTTCCTGCTACATTTGGAGGTATTGGCCTGCACTGTGGTTCAGTGGAGTCCAATAACCATAGAAATGGCTTTGTAACCCTTTCTAGAAAGATCCATTTCTTTTCTCTGCTTTTTCAATTTTGATTATGGCAAGGGTTTCCAATCCTGCTCCTGGAGGGCCACTATCCCACAAAGTTTAGCTCCAATCCCAATTAAACACACCTGCACTAGCTAATCAAGGTCTTCATGATTACTAGAAATTCTGCAAGACATTGGTCCTCCAGGAGTAGGATTAGACACCCTTGGATTGTGGCATTATGTGCCTATAGACACTTTGTGCTGATTACATCTTTCTGTTTGAAAGTTTCAATGTGCGCAATTTACTCTCAACAGGACCGGTCAAGCTGTGCTATTCTCTTGAATCAAATTACCACCACCAACATAAAAAAATCCATTAAATATAGGTTTCCCTTGTCTAGTCTAAAATTGCATTTGATTATAGGAAACCATTCCACAAGAGAAACATGCAAAGGAAGAGGAAATCAGTAATTCAACTACTTTCTCACACCACCGAATATATGAAAATCAAAATGTTTTGCGATTTCAGAGATGCATACCTTGACAATATTTAAGTTTGTTTACTTATATATCTGTGCTAATAATGCTCTGAGTTATGTCTTTCGAACCTATGATTTATTGAGGCAACACTGAGCATTTCTCAACTAGATGCATCATGCTATACACGCCTATATGTATAAATGTGCTATTTTCAAATATTCTGCATCATTACCACCAGAAAACCAATAACAAAGTACACTTTCCACATCTTTCTAAGAGCTTGAGGGATTCTGATGCAGTTTATGTATCATCCACTGTTACCAGTGATGTCTTTGTCTGGCCCCCAGCTGCTTTAGTCATAGAATTGTGAATTGATTACTGAATTTCCAAGTGTTTATATTGTTGTCATTGTCATTTGCCTGGATTAAATCCCTAAGATGATTGATATACTTACTGGCCTCCGGTCTTGTGTACTGTATGCACTGGAACCCTGAGTGCTTTTGAAACAGGTCCACTTGCATAGGCCAATTATTTGGTTATGTAAAGTGGAGGTTTCATTAAACAAGGTTCCTCAGAAGTACTTATGTGGTTGAGAGGGTAATTTCTGCCTCAATATAGTCCACTTATCAGCCGCTCTGTTGATGAACAATCAGCACTGCTTAAAGCACTTATGCAATTGTAATAATGGAGCAATTTCATTTTGTACTTTCAATAACAACCAGATGCCAAACAAACCATTCCATAAGAGTCTGTCTTTTAGCATTGTACATATATACACATATTGGGTGGTGAAGAGGGAGATCAGAGGACTCAGTTGCTTAGAAGTGACATGAGTGAAACATGCCTGGACTATTAGTGTGTGACAGTATCCACTATCCATTTACCCTGTCTGTCCAAAAGCCTTCAGCCAGTGAGAGACTTTGAGAAAATGGAGGGTATGATGGCAGCTGCAGACAGTCAGAGCGTCCCCAGCATCTGGTTTGCACTTAAACAGGCAAAATGGAGAAGAGGGAAGAAAGAAAGAGTGTCTCTCAATATTGTGATTTCCCCCATGTTAAGATTCCTCTCACACAGCCAGAGCAGCACACACGGCAGGGGTACGAATGCAGCCTGTGCAATCTGTCTGTGGAGAGTCACTTTCTTTTCCCCTTTATCATTATACAACTGCTTCTGTGTCTCTCTTTTTTTCCTCTCTTCTCATCCCCGTTTCCCCATCCCCATGCAGCCCCTGAGGAGGGAAGTAATTGAAGGTTCAGATCTCTTCGGTTCCGGCTTTCTCTACTTGCCGAAAGCTTACGAACGATTCTACTGCAATGTGTGTTCGCCCCATGTGATTCATGAAATCTGGCTCATTTCTTTCTGCAACCTGTGAATGTTATGGTGCTTCACTTGAGTGGAAGCACACATCAAACATGTATGAACTAGAGAAAATAACTAAAAAAACAATATGCAGCATGCACATATATAGATAGTTTAGTGATGATTTATTTAATACAATACATGAGAAGCATAGCTTCCGCAAAAATCTAATCAAAATGTATTCATATTCTATGAATATATATATATATATATATATACACACACACACACACACACACACACACACACATATCAAAACAAGTAGCAAGCACAGTTAAATTTTCCTTTTTCTAAAGCTAATAGCACTCATAATGCTTGCATAGATTCCAAGTAGAGCACACCTTTCGGTAAAATATTCAAATGTTCGAGTGTTTATTATGTATTATATAGACTACAGAATTTTTATATATAATTTTTTTTTTTTTTTTTTTTTACGTTTCAGTATATAAAGCAATTTATTATAGTGTTAAAAAATAAAACTCTATTATATATATTTTTTAATTATTCACATTTTGATATTTTACATTTTTTACATTTTAGAGAAAGGTGTGCTCTACTGGGAGTCTATATGAGTGCTATTTTCATTGGAAAAAGAAAAATGTATCTGATAGATTACAGCAGGGTTTTCATTCATACATTTATGTACTGTCTGAAAGCTCAGCTTTTCTATTTGATGATTGGTCAGGCTTTCAAATGGGAGTAATTTCATGGCCAATAATTGAACGTACATGACTGACAGCATTTGAAATTAAAAGCACTCAGAGAGAGATACAGTTAGTAGTCTGATGTAACATTTACTTTAGCATTCATACTCTTTTGACTCTTGTCAATATGAGTCTATCGCAAATAATTTATTTTGCTAGTAGTAGACTGAGAAGCAACATAAAAAACTAACTAAATAAATAGATCTAAGTACATTTTGCCACTGATAACTGACACCTGTGCTTTTTCACTTTTGAAAAGCACCAGTCTCCATTGATAAAGACATAGATATGGATACAATAAATGTGAATGTACATTCATTACATTTGAAAAGGAGCATGACCACTCATTTCTGGCTGCTCTCAAAAATATAAAGGTCCCATTTTTAAGAGAGAGGAAATAAGCAATTATCTGCCTTGCACTCGGTGTTCCAGAAATTCAAATAATGGGTCAATGGTATTTAGATCTGGTAATATGGACAATTTTGTAATTGTTAAAAAGATAATTTTGCTGTTTCCTTTAATGTTGTCCCTGGTGTTCAACTGCCTGAGTCCTTATGTGAGCTCATATTAGATAAAATAATATCATTATTTTAAATTGATTGCTTTGGAGATATGTAAGTGTAGTTTCTACAGTGTACTAATTTAGAACTTAGATTTCAAACACAGATACCCTGTAAAAGTTATGGTTACTTTAATATACGAGTATCTATAATACCCAGAAAAACTTAGCATTCCCATTCATTTCAGTTTCAGTTGCTCGGCTGCCAACTTTATTTGGAACCAATCACCCGAGCCATAAATGATATGTGACTAATTACTCTAAAGTTGCAAGAAAACAACATCATGACAACACTGACACAAGTATATGCAGAGTCCCAACAACAAACAACTATTGATAGTCGAACTACTATCTTTTGAGGGAAAGTTCACCCATAAATGAACATTCCATCATCATTTACTCACCCTCAAGTCGTTCCAAACCTGGGTGATTGAAAAATATTTTACCTTTTTTGTCCATACAATACAAAGTCCTTTAAAATGCCCTTTTCCTTCAGAAGAAAGTCAGTCATACAGGTATGGAATGACATGAGGGGGAGTAAGTACAACAGACTTGTTCTTTTTGGATTATCCTCATAAGAGTCCTTCACAAAAACAACAAGGCACTAGCAAAACACATACAATACTATTACAATGAAATATGCTGCTTACAAAAATGCCCCATTTGCCCACCAAAGGCCACAATTCACAAGAAAGACCAATGTGCTCACATAAAACCGACTGTGAAAAAATCATAAACAAGTCTTAGTGCCCATCAGTAGGGTGGGTTCCTCCTAGAGAGTGAAAGTTTGAACAGAATAAAGAGAGAAAAAAGGACAGCCGTGATGAAAGGAATTTGACATGCTTCCTATGAACCACAACATCCTGCAGTCAGTGGAGCCGAACGCAAGTGTGTAGGAGTTTCTCACACTGATGCTCCTCTACATCTCCTGCAGTGATTAGCCCGCACAAGCCTCATAAATCATAAACCCCACTCGGACAGAACACATTCAGCGGTCGTTTGCCAACAGGACTGCCGTGGGCGGATCGACACAGCGCTGATAACGTAGAAGTCTGGTGGGAATAGTCAAAAGTTCAGGGCCAGATTATTTGCCCTGGCTGCGGCTGATGCAAAAAAAAGCTATAATTAATATCCTGCTAGTTAAACCTATGACAAGTCTGCTCTCCTCCAACTCCCTGTTATCAGTTACCTGCTATTGGATACTGGCGAGAGAATTCAGATGAAAAGTCTGCGCTTCTTATTCCTGCAAATAAGAAAAGATAGAATCCAAGAAAGCACGAAAGGGATTTCTACCTTTTTTCCCCGCTGCAGTATTGCACTGTCTCATCTTATTAGTAGGCTAATGCAACTGCCTGTTTTAATACCGCCCAGCAGTTTTTGTATATATATTTTTTCTTCTTTTTCTCCCACTCCTCATTCTATGTCCTGCTCCCCGCTAATCTAAGCTGCTCTGGCAGACGATAAAACAGGCCTCATCCGTTTCCCACCCCAACTCTCTCTCGCTCAACTTCACACTTGTTCCTATAGCCATTCAACAGCCTTTTCAAGAACTTTAAGAAGAGCGGTGGAGGAAGTTTGAAACACTTTTGGGAGTGTTTTTTGTCTTTGTTGTTTAATGTGTTATTCCTGAATCTTTTCTTAGAGGTGATATTGAGGTTTTTTTGGTGCCCCTCAAAAGCTTAAAGGTAGAGGTAGTAAAGCTCCTTTGTTTTACGCACAGACAGAAAGCCAGGTCTTAACGTCTTTGAAGTGCACAAAGCATCTGGGCTTACCGCCATCCCAGTGTGGAGAAAGGACTGATGTCTGGGATGAATTCAAACCTACAGAATTAGACGCTTGCATTAGGCTTTATCTGCACTTCTGTTTGGCTAAGTGAGGCTGGACCTTGCATACAAATATAGCGCAAATCTTCATTCTAAAGCCTGCAGATCTATGGATGGTAACACTTTCTGTTATCGAATTATTCGCTTGTGTTCTTTAATCGTCAGCGGTGGTTTGACAAGAACGGTGGGCTCTTGGGGTGGTCAGTACTCCTGTGCTAACGTGCCCTGCTGGCCTCCTTCTATTCGGGTCGCAAATTAGCTACTAATTTTAAAATCTCCGGTTTCTGCAAGGCTGTTTAAATGACAAAACATTTTACATGTGTAAGCAGAGCATATTTATTGTACCATCCATATTAAAAGGTTAAGCTACATTATTCACACTAGGAGAGTTCAGTGTTGAGCTTGAATGCGGCAAAAAAAAAAAAAAAAAAAAAGTTCTCTAAATGTATTCATCAACAATCTTTTGCGATCAAAGCTTTTTTAAAGCAACATAAAATACTGGCGAGATCTACTCAGCCACTGTTTAAAAAAATCATACATTTTTATATGAAATCTGACTGAATTTAAATAAGCAATCAAGCAATTTATAGCTACATTTTCAGGTTAAATGACAAAAATATGTCAAACTGCAACAGACCAAACCCGTTTTTTAAAAATGTGTCAAACATAAAAAAAAAGAAGTAATCAATATAAAACTCACCATGTGAAAACCTTAGGTCCTGTATTCTGAAGTGTGTTAACCACTGCTTTTTTAAAATATTGCATTGTTTTTTATGGACATAAAATTTACAACATTTATACGTTATATGTAACCTACTACAGATTCACTGTTCATTCGTTTCATTATCTGTGCAGAATGAAAATGCAATATTGTTTACATTGTAGATATAGCTGATTAAACTCATAAATGCATATATGATGCATTTGAGTGAGCTAATTAAGTGACAAGCAAAGATGTTCACCAGTTTACCAGTGTTTAGCTCAAACAACTCAAGCAAGGAAATTTTCAATATTTATGATTGAGTCAGTCATAAAAAAAAAAAAAAAAAGTCTCTCTGCATTTTTCTTCTGTGTTGATACATGCATACAAAACATTTTTGATATCTAGCAGTTTTATTTTTGGCAGCGGCTATTTGCAGTAAGCGATAGATGCTGTTTACACTAAGTGAAAATAGCAGTATCTTCTTAGCGGTAGATTCCAACACTCTGTAAAATAGCAGTAAGATGGCGCCGCAAATGGCAGCTACTGTGCTTTGCTCTTCAGTGTTTGTACTGTTTTTGTTCGTTTTTCCTGTTTTTTGTTTCTCAAACACCATCAGTTTTACCAGGGATGATCTGCTGAACATTCGGCAGAACACACCACAGAATCTTTTACCGGTTTTTGATTATTCGGACGTTTTGCTGGACATTGTTGTTGGCGGAGCTGTAGCTCTGGTCAAACGCTTCAGGACGCGCAGACGGGGGAAGCGAGCCGGCGCACTCGTGAAGCTCAGACAGCGTGGATTTAGAACGGCGTTGCCTACCATCCATCTCGCGAATCTCCGCTCTCTACCCAACAAAACGGACGAACTCCTTCTGCTCTCCCGGACAAACAGGGACTTTTCAAACTCTGCTGCTCTGTGTTTCACGGAAACCTGGCTGAACGACGCCATTCCGGACAGCGTGCTACATCTTCCGAGCTTTCAGCTGTTTAGAGCGGATCGTGAGGCAGAATCAACGGGGAAATCACGCGGCGGCGGGATGTGCTTTTACATCAATGAGAGGTGGTGTACAGATGTAACTGTGTTAAAGAAGATGTGCTGTTCTGATCTAGAAACGCTCTTCATTAACTGCAAGCCTTTCTACTCGCCGCGGGAGATTCACTCGTTCATTCTCGTGAGTGTTTACATTCCTCCGCAAGCGCACGTGAGCTCAGCTTTACAGAAACTCGCTGATATGATCACAGAGACTGAGCAACAACACCCGGACTCTGTTTTAATCATTCTCGGGGACTTTAATAAAGCAAATCTCTCCCGTGAACTGCCAAAATACAGACAGCATGTTACATGTCCCACCAGAGACAGTAATATATTGGATCACTGCTACACAGCGATAAAAAATGCATATCACTCTGTTCCACGAGCAGCTTTAGGACTCTCTGATCACTGTTTGGTTCATCTTATACCGACCTACAGGCAGAAACTCAAATCTGGAAAACCTGTATTAAGAACTGTTAAAAGATGGACTAATGAAACAGAGTGGGATTTACAAGCCTGTTTCGACCTTACTGATTGGACTGTTTTTGAATCTGCCGCAAATGATCTGGATGAGCTCACAGAGACTGTAACATCTTATATCAGTTTCTGTGAGGATGTGTGCATTCCTACCAAGACTCATCTAACTTACAACAACGACAAACCATGGTTCACTGCAAAACTCAGACAGCTCCGTCAGGCCAAAGAAGATGCTTACAGAAAGGGGGATAAAGTCTTGTATAAACAGGCCAAATACACACTGGAAAAGGAGATCAGAGTGGCAAAGAGGAATTATTCCGGCAAGCTAAGGAAAAAATTCTCTTCCAGTGATTCTGCTTCAGTGTGGAAAGGTATGAAAGAAATCACCAGTTACAAGTCACCATCCCCCAGCACTCTGGAGAATCAACACCTGGCAGACGGTCTGAACGAGTTCTATTGCAGGTTTGAAAAAACACCCCACACCCGCCCTGAACACCTCTCCACACAACCATTCACACAACCATTCACACCTCCAGCAACCCCCGTCTCCCCCACACCTGCAATTCAGATCAGCGAAGATGAGGTGCGCCAGGTCTTCAGGAAGAACAAAAGAAGGAAAGCACCAGGCCCAGACGGTGTGTCACCAGCCTGCCTAAAAATCTGTGCTGACCAGCTGGCCCCCATCTTCACACAGATCTTCAACAGATCTCTGGAGCTGTGCGAAGTCCCCTCATGCTTCAAACGCTCCACCATCATCCCCGTCCCAAAGAAACCCAAAATTACTGGACTTAATGACTACAGACCTGTGGCTCTAACATCTGTGGTCATGAAGTCATTTGAAAGACTGGTTTTGGCTTATCTGAAGTCCTCCACTGGACCCTTACTGGACCCCCTGCAGTTTGCCTACAGAGCAAACAGGTCTGTGGATGATGCAGTCAACATGGGACTGCACTTCATCCTGCAGCATCTGGACAGACCAGGGACTTATGTGAGGATCCTGTTCGTAGACTTCAGCTCCGCTTTTAACACCATCATCCCGGACACCCTTCAGAACAAACTAACTCAGCTCTCCGTCCCACCTCCGTCTGTCAGTGGATCACCAGCTTCCTGACAGACAGGCAGCAGCTAGTGAGGCTGGGAAAATACACATCCAGCACTCGTACGATCAGCACTGGAGCTCCTCAGGGCTGTGTTCTCTCCCCACTGCTCTTCTCCCTGTACACTAACGACTGCACATCTAAAGACCCCTCTGTCAAGCTCCTGAAGTTTGCAGACGACACCACACTGATCGGCCTCATCCAGGACGGTGACGAGTCTGCCTACAGACAGGAGGTTAAGGAGCTGGCTGTCTGGTGCAGTCTTAACAACCTGGAGCTCAACACGCTCAAAACTGTGGAGATGATCGTGGACTTCAGGAGGAACTCCTCTGCACTCCCCCACTCACCATCATGAACAGCACTGTGACTGCAGTGGAGTCATTCAGATTCCTGGGCACCACCATCTCCCAGGACCTGAAGTGGGACAATCACATAGACTCCATTGTGAAAAAGGCCCAGCAGAGGTTGTACTTCCTTCGCCAGCTGAGGAAGTTCAACCTGCCACAGGACTTGCTGAATCAGTTCTACTCCGCCATCATTGAATCCGTCCTCTGCACTTCAATAACTGTCTGGTTCAGCTCAGCTACCAAATCTGACCTCAGAAGACTACAGAGGGTAGTCCGGACTGCTGAGCGAATCATTGGTACAACCCTCCCCACTCTCCAAGAACTGTACTCATCCAGAGTGAGCAAAAGGGCTGGCAAAATCACTCTGGACCCCTCACATCCAGCACACTCCCTCTTTGAACTGTTACCGTCTGGTCGACGCTACAGAGCTCTGAGCACCAGAACGACCAGACACAGGAACAGTTTCTTCCCTCAGGCAATCCATCTCATGAACACTTGACATTAAAAGTGGAACACACAACACTATTATAAATTATTTATTCAACACACATACTTATTTTTTTCATTTCAGATTTGCACATATTAGACCTGTACACCATAATTGTCTATATATTGTGTTTTTGCTATTTGTACATTGCCTATTTGTAAATTATTCTTTTATTATCTGTGCCCTGTCCTGTTGCTGTCTTTCTGTTGCACTGTAGAGCTTCTGTCACAAAAACAAATTCCTCGTATGTGTAAGCATACCTGGCCAATAAAGCTCATTCTCATTCTCATTCTCATTCTCATTCTCAGTATTTTCTTTGCAATAAGTGTAAATAGTAGTGAGATGCTATCTTAGTGCAAATAGTGGCAGATATCTGCCTCTCAGTATTGCAGTACATTATAAAACAGTACACAATAATAACTTATTAACTGTAAGTGATCATTTTTATTAAAATTATTAAATGGATGCCGCCTTGGGGCAATAAAGCCCTTCCCACAACTACCCCTAACCCTACCTAATAAATACCCATGAAACACGTTATTTTCCACTTTTCAATTATTTCCTTTATTTTTATTGAAAATACATGCCTTTCCAATATGATGTGAAAAGGGAGAAGAACGAGTTCGGCAAAAGACAGATTCGAACTCGTGTCGATCGCGTCAAAAAGTTACTTTGTGCTTTACTATCTACGCTACTAGAGCTGCTGTTAGACAAACGTCCTTTGTAATGTTGTCTATCCCAACCACACGTTGGTTGGTGAGTTAGTGTAAAGTGCCTCTGCCAAGACAGACACCCCGTTTATTTTTTCTCATTATATTTAAAATACTTTCAACTTATCTTTTCAACTGTTTACCTTATGTTTTAACTCATATATTGTATTCTTGTCTCCTGAGTTTCCTGTGCCCGTTTTAGTCATTTTGTAGTTTATTTTCTGATTAGTTGCCCTTGATTGTGTTCCCCATGTGTACCTTCTTTCTTTGTTATCCCTTACGTATTTAAGCCCTGGTTTTCCTTTTTCCTGTATTTCATGATCATTTGTTAGAAGTACATATTTCAGGTCCATGTGTCTCTTGTTCTTGGTTCTAATTTTGCTCTTCTCATTAAACTTCTTGCAGTTAGATCCACAGACGACAGACTACCAGTGTTAAACTACTATACTGGCTCATGACTCAAATGTACATCCCAGTGTGTTTCTATGTACAGAATTGCAACAGTACACAACATTCATATTCATATAGTAGAAATTCTTCTCTATACTGTATTATAGCTTGATTGCAAGTACATAATACTTTGAGCTATTTAAGCTTATTAAATAACTCTTTCTGCGAACTGAACTCAGGGTCGGTGAAGGCAATCTAACCAGTTACACAAGACCCTGCAGTGGAGTAGGCAGATACAGGAAATGAGCAGGCATGAGAGGATTGTGGATTGCATCCGCTGTCTTACTTCTGGGAGCCTTGTCACTAATGTTCAACTTGGCCATAAATCATTCAGTGAAAATTACTCAATGGAAATAAAGCAGAAAAAAAGAGGGTATAGAATAATCATATCATAAAGAGTGATAACAATAATTATAAGAGTACACTGAATAACAGAGGCAGTTGGTGCTATTAATTCACTTTTACAGGGGCTGCTGCTCAGATTTTAATAAAACAAAACTAATATTTAATTTTAGCATGGCGTTTATGAGTTGCCCATGCTGTCATATCGCATGTGTGTAAGAAGAGTCACAGACCATGTTCAAAAAATATGAGACGCCTTTCATCTCAAGTATCCAAGGTTTTTATATTTCAGCTGACACCTGGTTCACATGGTGGCATTCATGGGATATCATTCAGTATTATTTAGGATTGGTTGAACACAGTGTTGGCTATTGTTTGATTAATTGATTGATTGATTTACTTGTTTGATTGTTCATTAATGGTGATAATTTTAAACAGCTTTATTTTTATTGGTGCATTTATACATTTATACAAAAAAAAAAAATTACAATATGTCTGTATTCACAAAACAGAACGGTAGAGGAAAGAGAGGAAAAAAGTACATTATCTGTTTGACTTAGGAATAGTTCACCAAAAAAAATGAAAATGTACTCATCTTCAGGACATGCAAGATGCAGATGAGTTTGTTTCTTCTTGGGAACAGATTTGAAGAAATTTAGCATTACATTGCTTGCTCACCAATGGATCCTCTGCAGTGAATGGGTGCCGTCAGAATGAGAGTCCAAACAGCTGATAAAAACATCACAATAATCCACATGAATTTAATCCATCAAGTAATGTCTTGTGAAATGAAAATCTGCATGTTAGTAAGAAACAAATCCATCATCAATGCATTTTAACTTTAACCCATCACTTCTGGCAATAACTTATAATAACTCATTTACATCTTGGATGGCCTGAGGGTGAGTGAATTTTTAGCAAATTTTCATTTTTGGGTGAACTATTCCTTTAAGTATTTGATTTTTGAACATTTTTGTACATTATTTTGAATGCAGAGAGACACGTATGGAGGGCGTGAGGAGCAAGTAAAAAATATGGTCCCACTTTATATTAGGTGGCCTTAACTACTTAAATTAATCATTTGACACAATGCACTTATTGTGTACATACATGTTTTTACATTGTACTTATATATTTTTAAAAAATACCTATATGTAGTTACATCAGTAATTAATTTCTGTAATTAAATTTATAATTACACTGTTGACCCATCCCTTACACCTTAACCCACCCTTAAACCTACCCATACCACCAAACTTGTCCCTAACCTTACCCGTATCCCACCTCAAGAGCAGCAAAAGTGTTTTGCAATACAGTACGACCACAATAAGTACATTGTACTTATTTTTTGATGTAAGTACATAGTTAAGACCACCTGATATAAAGTGTGACCAAAAATATTTCTAGTAATAAAACAAACAAACAAAAACACTAGTATTTCACAAGATAGATGTCCACAAGCATCACCCAGAACAGGATAAGAGAGTGTTGAAAGGCTTTTAAAAGGCTCACTAACTTCCAGGCTCCTTAGTGCACTTCAGTGTGTTAGCCAGCAATGTTTTATCATTTACCAAGTCATGGGAGAAGTGCGAATGTGCAGCAAACCAGCAATAAACGCTCATCAAAGCCATATGGAACAAATTAGGTTTGTGTTGATTCAATTCACCTCATGTAGTCGTAATGAGAGTGAATCAGCCCGAAAGCACCATGCCGCTAACACCCCGCATAGCTAACAGAACTTTGGAGGCTGCGAGCGTGTTGATGCAAGCACGGGGCAATCCTCTGATGTGGTGTTGAAAGTTTTATTTGGACAGCCTGGGCAAGAGATCCAAATGCATCATCAGAGACTTTCTAACTCGCAATTACAACATTCTGGCATTAAAAACTGTAGGTTTCTGTCACACCAAACTCCCACGACAAGAACATCTTACCTCCGGCTGATCAAGTTCTCTGGTGGCATGATAAACATCTCTTTTCGCCATCAGATTGGCTGACAAAGGCAGATGAGTCGGATCATCGTTCGTTCCCAGGCATCCCTCTATAAAAGTGACTTCAAACTAATGGTGAGTTACTGGGCCATGATTCAGAATTTGATTTCCAAATCTCTAGTCTCAAGTGGTGCACATTAATTCTGTACTCAACATCACGAATTCCCTCTTGAGCTTATTTTAGAAGTAAGACTGTCATCATGAAAGAATGCCACACTTGCTTGTCATGCAGACATGAAAGCTGATATTTTGCCATTAAAACAGCATAAACATGAATAAATAAATCTATTTCTAGTATAACAATGCAGCATAATGGCATATTCTGATCCTTAAGATCTGAGCTTGTGCTCTGACCTCTAATTCAGGTGAGACAGCAGGGGGTGGTGAAATATACGCAGAAATTCTGTAATGATTTCACATCACATAAACTAAAATGAAAATAATATTAATACATGTCGGCCAAAGAGACTGTACGTCATATTTTATGATGCTTCAAGTCAAACCACCTTTATTTTTATAGCACTTCATACAATAGAGATACGTCTGTGTTCAGCCCAGTCTGAAAGAGGATACTGAACAATATCCCATGATGCCATTATGAACCAGCTAGAATATTAATTTTTTGGCGTACAGCTCCACATATTATTCCAGAATATTTTTCAAGTATTCCAGTTATGCAATTACAATGAAACTAAATTACAAATTACTGGCATTTCAGTGGCGTCTCGAAAAAATACCGACCTGCAATGCACTGTGAATGTAAAGATAACATATCAAATTTCCAAAGGTTTACCAGATGCATAGAAAAAAGGCTGTTAAATCGATTCCAGAAAGATTGTTGCCATCTACTGCATTGGTTGCAGATTGCCCTGGGGAGGAAGTGGAATTCTCAACTCCATGTCTCAAGTCGATGCAGCCACCATCACTTTAAAGGCTGCTCAGCAAGATTAACATTATACAGCAGTGAGAGGTTAAAATGTGTTCTCTTATATCTTCAAATATCTCACCATGACTTAGAGAGCCTAATTCTCTCTTCCCACTGACAGATGCATGACTTCCAGCTCTCCACAACAAACAACAACAACAAAACTGTTGTAAAATTGTCCAGAAAGGTGCATGGTGAATGCTCACAAAACGGAACATGTAATGTTCACACTTTGTCCACTGTTGCCCTGCAAAGTTCAGAAAGACAAATTTACAGTACTGTATTTAAAACACGTATTCATTATTTAATTACAAATATAAAATGTAAATCACAATACACACAGACTACTATTATATCTAATAGATACATCAAGCTGTGTCCTTATGTCTTTATGTATATTTGATACCCAGAACCACTCAGGCATCTCCATAAACTGAGACGACCTGGAAGCTAACTGATAGCTATTGATCTCTCAATGTTTGCATGTTCAACCAAGCAGAAGAGGGTTCTTTTATCGACTATGCTGTGTATGAAACACAGTATACATTGGAAAATTTTCCATCTACTGTAGTTAGAGGTATTGATGGTCTTTTTCAGGATATTTCTGTACCTTCTTCAATGGAATTGATTCACCAAAAAAAGCCCAATCTTGTCTATGAACTTCTTAAACAAATCTCTGAGACACCTTAATCAATTCAATAAAAAGCAGCTTGATTTGACTAATTATCACAGCAAGTAAGCATGAAAAAGAAAGACAAAACAAGAAAATATTATCCAGAAACATGAGCTTTTTAAAAAGCTTCAGTACTAACTTGGTCGATTAAAGGCTGTTTGTGAATAAATCAAACAAACAAATGTATAAAACAAATCCATGATGCTGTAAAAAAAAAAAAAAAAAAAAAAAAAAAAAAACGTAAAAAGTGAGAAATTACTTCATTAAGGTGAGAAAGCAATCTTTTAATGTTAATTGCTGAATCCCATGTTATTATAATAAATAATAATAACTGTAAAAAAATACAGCTGTCATCCTGTAAGCACTCAACAAAAAACAATCTAAGCCTTTGTTGAAATGCTGAAATTTTGAAACACAGTAGTGGTGTTTCGCTCCTGAATGAATCAGCATTTTTGAACCAATCGGTTGAATGAATGTTTTAGTGACTCACTTTGAACCTGAAGTATTTTCGAAGGACTTGATTGCATGAATGATTCACTGACTCACTTATAAAGAGAGTTAGTTGTTTGGTTCATGAAGGGCTCAACGTTTTTGAACAATTCATCTGAATGAATAATTCAAATGACTCACTCATAAAGACCTACTGCCTCTATAGATGTAACCACCTGCTATATGACTGACAATGCTAATGCACAGACTGAGCTAAAACATAAATGTATGAAATATTTTCTTTAAAAGACAAAAACAACAAACTATGTAAGAATTAACACTGCAAGCCATGCAACAATGTTTTCCTTTTAAAAGTACCATTCCCTAACACTGGTTTCCATCAATGTGTCTACACAGACTGACTTTCATCCACTGCAACTTTTGCTGCCATCGAGTTGTGAACCTGTGTGAATTCTGCCTGCTTACTCTCTCTCCCTCACTGACTCCAGTTCAAAGCACACAGGTAAAAGCACAATCAGTACCCTGGCAACCAGGGGGCACTCCGTCATCCACCTCGGCGAATGCTGTCTGTGTGATGTCCAGCTTTTAGCTCTGCTGGGTTAATATTTGGAGACCTCAATAGGCAGACAGGGGTTTCTCATAGAATAACAGCACCTTTCCCCTTTCCACTGCTAAAATGGACACATATCAGCCGACACCTTGGTCTCATGTCTCTCCTTGAGACAGGAAAAGCATTCATGCAGAATGCCTGAGTCCAGCAGCAAATCATTCTGATTTTTTTCAAAAAATAACAAAACAAAAAAAAAAAAAAAAAAAGAGGACAAGCTTGTCTGTTTGCATTTATAGAGCTCAGCAAAGAGAACATCACATCTTGTTGAGATGAAAAATGATACAACATAATAAATAATGAACGTGCACTGATGCAAACACATCCTAATTCTAGGTTGCAGTTGCACATTTATGTGATAGAATGTACATAACAATTGTAGTATTTTACTAGAATGGAAAAATGGAGGTATTTCTGGTGTTGCAATCAAATGCAGTGTTGCAACCAAGTGGCAAATAAATAAAACATAGTGATTTTTTTCTATATTTGCCTTATTAATTTAATTACCAATGAATAAATGAATACATTAAAGTTTGGCTTCAGAAAAGTTGGAAGAAAGCTAACAGTAAACAAAGATAGATTTTAAAAGAAAATACTATTTCAGTTTTCCTACTTCAGAATTTCACATTTAAGTCTTGCCATTTCTATATAATTATTTGTGATATTTACTAGCAATTTCTTAGTAAAAACTCTTTCAAAATAAATCCTACACTTTTTTTTTTTAAAGTGCAGGTTTGAAACATCATGAGGGTGAGTAAATAATGCAGCATAAACAAAGATCCATCACTTGTTACAAACTTTAACATCTCCCATCACATCTAGTTTATTCTTCTCACAGCTATGGGAAATAAAAGTAGACACAAGCAGTGGACAAAGATGTTAAAATCAATTTGCATTAGAAATGAAATCAGGGTTGCTGATGTTCCGAAGCAGAGAGAGATCAAGATCTGAAGAGGGTATAACCACATTACTTATCCAACAAATCAAATTTTAATGGCATGAGAACAATTACATTGGCCTCCACTGCTATGAGGGGTGGCCTTACATATATACAATATCCCCAGTGAAGAACCCCTGGAGCTAAATGTTGGCTAGAAACACATTAGATGGCCATTAGGGAGCTCCGGTCTGACAGCACTCATCATTCACTTTCTTTCATCCTCACTGGCCTCCTCGATGGTGAGAGTTTGTATGGATCATTATACACAGAAGATAATGTATTTCTTAGGGATGGGTGGGGTGTGTTGGGCCGCAGCGTCGAATAAATATTTTTAAATGCGAGAGATTTAGAAACATAATCCACACTGGCAAGGGTTTGCCGATTATCTTGTCAAATATGAATTAATTATAATGTTTCAAGCCATTATATCTCGATTGAGCCATCCATACAGATACTTGTAGCTCATGTAAGTGTGGCGAATAATTCATGTGTGAAGCGAATCTCTGTGTGGAATTGAATGGAGAGGCTCTTTGACCAAAAGAAAGGGGGAAAAAAAAAAAAATTCTTGTGTTCATTTCAGTCTGTAATTTTCTTCTGAAAACCATCTCTGCTTTACAAGTCACATGGCAGAAAGTAATGGATTTTGCCTGAATAGGTGCTGGACAGACATATTGATTGAAACTCGCTAGAAACTTCCCAAACGAGTCTGTTATATCCATATAAATATTTATTTCATAACAAAATGATAACTAGGTGTGAAATGACTGGTTCTGAAAATAATAATTGGCTGCAACAGGCACATAAACAAGAGCACATTTCAAAAAGCAGTTCAAAAACCTGCCAGAATCTCCTGTGAGTTAAACTGTAAATTGTACAATCTCAGAAAGCAAGTGGAATAACTTGTAACTAATAATAACTAATAATCATGTGGCTTGACTGATTTCATGAAAGGAAGGGGAAAAAAGAGAGGTATAATAGGGAAAATTACACCCTTAAACACTCTTAAGTTCCAATGACATCTGTCTTAGATATTTAGGACAGTTACGCTTTTCAAATCTTTGCCAGAAGATGAGACATATACAGTAACACAACAAAACCAACAATCTTGTCCTGCTAGATTCTGTGCTCCTAAAATCAATGTTAAATGCTTGTTTGAGGATTTTTTTGGCAAAATAATTATGAACAACAACCAGCTGCACTAACCTAGTGGCACAGGAGTATACAACACAACAAAGTAAACAAAAGCTGACAGCTCAGAAAAATGAGCAAACAACGCAACAGAATGAATCCACAATGCAATGATATTAACCTACACATCAGTAACGATATCAATGATTTATTGACATAAAAATACATTTAAAGTTGCTCACAACAGTTCCAGTGCAGAACTGACGGTTCACAAAGAGGTTGATTGACAGGCGATCTGACCAATCAGAACGCGGATATTATGTGCTGCTGTCCGCCATCTTGACGACAGCTACCTGTCTCCATGGAAATACATGTTAAAATGGGGTAAAAAAGATAGACTGAATTTAAACTTTTTCAATATAACTAAATATAAAAATGTGCAGAGGGTTAAGCTGTGCTGTTATTGGCTGCCATAGTAACGGCAATAAGCTAAGGTATTCCTTTAAAGTACTTGTTTTGCATACCAGAAAATCCGTCATGTCCAGCGCTGTATGCGTTAGTTAAATACTGTGTGTTAAATAATAAAATGATGTTAAAATGTGTCCTCTTATTCTGTGGACAAAATCCCGTGAACTTCACCCCGAATGGGAGCTTTATATGCACATGTGTGCTCATCTGTTTTCAATGCAGCTAACCTCGCGTCGCTTCATGTCATCTTCCCACTCATAAAACTATGACAGGTCCTTTACTGCAAAAAGACTGTCACTGCAACACTCTAAAGTGATGAAACTATGGCGCTATGCACTTTTTTAAATCCATTATTATAGGTTTCACGTTATATTGTTGGCTCGGAAAATATGTAAATGTGCATGCCCAGTAGCTGCAGCTGTATCCCTTATAGCCTTAACCACAAATCAGAAAGGAGAGCAGATTAACTTCGGTGGACTTAAACTTGAAAAATGGTGTGTTCCGCAGTTGAAATAAAACACTTTCTGATGTTTATTCGTGTTCATTTCGTGCTTTAAGTAAATATGAAAAGACGGTCGATTCACGTGTTTGAATTGGCAGACCTGTGGTTATGTGGCCTAAGATGGCTGTGCTTGGCAAATCACATGACCTGCTCACCCAAAATAGTTATTTGTGTATCAATTTTGGGTCAATATCACTAAAAAGTGCCTTTGGTGTCCTCACCAGAATCACTCAGTCATCATGACCATAATGCAAAATAAAGAAATTCTGAGGTTTTAATATAAATGTCCAAATGTTTACATACATACAATTACAGTGTTAAGTCTCTTGAAATATGTTTTTTTCATTTTATACCATTTTCTTTGATTGGATGTATGTGATTATGGCATGTGGCATGCACTGCTCAGCTAACTTCAGTGAGTGTAAAAAGCAGATAAATGAAATAAAATTTAAAAAAAAAAAAAAAAAATTGAATGTTCTTATTGTAAGTTATTTGATAAAACAAGTCATTTTGATCATTTAGATTCTGTTTTCATAATAATATTAAGCATTTTGCACGTGTCCCTGAAATTGCTGTCCACCCTGTCATAATGTGGTAAACGCCCCTTTAAGAAACCCTCTGAGGTACTCAGTGACATCCCCTCCCCCATTTTGCCTTTCTTCAGTGGAGGTTAAAACATCTGCTGCACAAACAGTAAGTATCTACAGTTATATTTCCTAATTTTCCTCATATTATGTTTGTAGTTCAATGTTGTCAAGCTTAACATGTCCACCCTGTCATAGTGAAATATTAATTAACATAAAAACTTTTTCAGAAATTGAAAATATTGCTTTTAAACAGTGTTAAGTCAGCTTCAACAGTGAATCATTTTGCTAGCTGCAAGTACACCATGTGCTCATTAAATGCTAACTTTAGCCAAAAATGTCCACCCTGTCATTGTCCACCCTGTCACCAAGTCTTTCATGACAGGGTGGACATGTGCATTGTTTTTGACACATTTTGATCATTTTTGTTATAACACACATATTACACCATTATATGCTATACATGATTGGACATATCTTTTGGCAATATCTGCATCGGTCCATATAAAGGATAATATTGTCCTTATAAATTCTATATAATGGATTTCATTGACTGTTTGAAAAAAATATAGCCCTAACAATGTAAATGAATAAATTCTTGAAACTCTTTTTAATATTGTTTAAGGGTTTCTTATTGTTGTTCCTGTTGTTTCTCCGATGTTTCTGTTCTCTAAGTTCATCCATTAAAGAAAACCCATTAAATTGTCCACCCTGTCATGCCAAGGACCACCCTGTCATCTTGTTGTCCACCCTGTCATCTTCAACTTTTATGAAAATAAACAAATTATTTTAACAAGTTAGAAAAACCTTGTGTGTGATTTATTAATAAACAAATGAGGGCCAGTAAGTATTCTTTGAAAGTTTGACTAAATATCTTTGTTGTTAGATTTTATTTAGAAAAGAATGTGCAACTATCGCATATTTTATTGGGCAATACATATTTTGGCCTACATTTTACAATCACTATGCAATGAAAATATATTTATACTACTTTGAATTTGCCCATGACAGGGTTGACATCTTTTGTGGTTTGTTCATATTTTGTCTGCCTACAGTTAAATTATAAAAAGTGCTGGAGCTTGACCAACATGCATTTCTAACAGACTAATGTCTACTTAATACAATAAATATGTGTCAGGACTATGGACCTGTCTGTGTGTGTTTCTCCCTCGTGTTAATTGTTCATTTGTTTCCAGGTGTGTCTCGTCTTCCTCCCCTGATTGTCCTGTCCTTAAAAGCCCCAGTCCATTCAGTTCATGTTTGTCGGTCCTTAAACGTCATTCTTGTGTTCCTACGTGTGTTGCTCATTAAAGACTGTTTATTTCCAGTACTCCTCGTCTCCTCGCTCCCCTGAGAAGTGTGACAGAAGGACCGACCACCAACAGTTACTTCCGAGTGTTTACCCTCCATTTTGTTTCCCGTTTTTTTTCCCAGTGTTTTTCTTTCCGTTGTGTCTATGGATCCCCTCGTCCGGCCCGAATTCCTCCTCCTCCTGCTGGAGCAGGGGGACAGATCTCTCGAGGAGCATACAAGACTGTTCCTGTGTTTAGCTAACGCCACCAGCTATCCGGACAATGCGCTCTGTTCATTCTGTCGTCCGAAGATGGTCGTCCGAAGATGGTCCTCAAGAGGAATTCGCCGCCTTCGTGGAGTGGACTCTGGCGAGAAATGGATCGCCACTCACCATCTACCCTGTGGATGATCTCGCCAGATCCACTCCTGACCCAGAGCCCAGCCCACCAACTCCCCGCGGTGCGGAGCACCAGCCCGAGCCCACCGATGACGGAGAGCCATTTCCCGCTGCGATTGCGATTGCATTTCCCGCAGCGCCAAGCCGAGCGACTGAGCAATGGATCGCCCCAGATGTTGAGCCCCACCCGTAAGGCCAGGTGCGAGAGCCGGCGACAGTGCCCACCACGAGGGAGCCAGCCGTGGACGGTGTGAGCGCGGAGTGGAGCTCCGCCCCCTGCACCGCGGCTGAGGGTGAGCTGATTATACATCTGGGACTGCTGGACATGGAGGGGGATTTGATAGACTGGGACACGGATCTGTAGGCCGACATTCCCCCTCTCCTCTCTCCTTCGTCCTGGCTGGTCCCGTCCAGCTCCGCTCCTCCAGAGCGCCCTCCAGTGCCCGCTCCCCGAAAGCGTCCTCCAGAGCCCGCGCCTCCAAAGCGCCCTCCAGTGCCCGCTCCTCATAAATGCCCACCCTCCCACCACTCCTGCCTCCTCCACCGGTGACGTCTGGCAGCGCCTCTGCTCGCCCTCAGCCCTCCATCAATGCGGTGCGAGCTCCGCGGGTCTGCCATCCTCCATCTCCGGGGCTGGAGAACCCCTCACCTCCACCCTTGCCTCCTCGGCCCGGACTCCGCCTCGGCCCGTGGACCCAGCAGCTCCACCTCGGCTCCTAGCTCCCTCACTTCCACCATCATCCATCGATCCACCAGCTCCACCGGGCTCCCTCGTCCCTCCAGCTCCGCCTTGGTCGGGCGTCGACCCGCCATTGCCTCAGGACTCTGCTCCTCCGGCTGCACCTTGTCGCTTCGTCCCACCGGCTCCGTTGGGCTCCTTCCTCCCACCAGCTCCACCTTGGTCCTCAGTCGCTCCGGCTCTGCCATGGATCTCCGGATCTCCGGAGCTCCATCTCCGCCTCGGTCGCCAGAGCCCTCGGCTCCACCCTGGCCCTCCGGATCCTCGGCATCCCCCTGGCTCGTTGGCTCTCCGTCTCCGCCTCGGGCTCCTCCATCACCTGCTCCGCCTCCGTTGGTCGGCCCCCTGGAGTCGGCGGCCATTCCTCCTCCATGGCTCCTCCCTCCGTCGGCTCCACCGTGGGTCGACATCATGGCTGTGGCCTGGGTCCTGCTGGACTCCTGCTGCTCCGGATACCTCCTGTCTCTTTCCTGGCTCCTCCCTCCTTCATCGCCTCCCTGGTCTCTGTCAGCCGGCCCCCTCCCAGGGGTTCGTCCTCCGCCTGAGCCTCCTCCTTAGTTCCCGCCCTCCCCTCCCCTTTGGATGTTACTATGGTGGAAGGACACACCTTCCGGGAGGGGGTGTTATGTCAGGACTATGGACCTGTCTGTATGTGTTTCTCCCTCGTGTTAATTGTTAATTTGTTTCCAGGTGTGTCTCATTTTCCTCCCCTGATTGTCCTGTCCTTAAAAGCCCCAGTCCATTCAGTTCATGTTTGTCGGTCCTTAAACGTCATTCCTGTGTTCTTACGTGTGTTGCTCATTAAAGACCGTTTATTTCCAGTACTCCTCGTCTCCTTGCTCCCCCAAGAAGTGTGACAATATGAGGTTAAATGAAAAATCTCAGATTTTTTTTTTAGGCAAATTGTGAAGTCTCAAAGGCACTTTTTGGTGATTTTGACCCTTTTGCTGTATTTTATTTGCTTTTAAGAAGAAACAACAACAACAACAACAACAACGAAGACTCATAATACTCAGACACCAAAAAATTTAAATAATTACATTTTTTTACAAATTGCCACTGCTGCACTTTACCTTTAATACAGGAAGTAGTTTGTATTTGAGTTTGTATGTTCTGAGTTGACTGGAATTATCTTGAAATAAAAAGATTCAACTGCCAACTTTGATGTATTCCTCAGCTTTACAGAGAAAGTATGGTGAGTATTTATTGTATCTCTCTTTTGCTGTGTGTTCTAGGCCTGCTGTGCTGTTTATAGTGTCTGCTTTGATATTGGTCTGTTTGCAGAGACATTTTGATTGCTATAGTGTAGGCCTTAGATCTGCTTTTGGTACCCACTGTAGTTTTGATAACATACAAATGTATTTTGTCTGGTTGTGCTTTTCTAGCTGTGGAAAATGTCTGTGTATTCAACTGGTCTTGGTTTTGGTAGTTAGCATGAGCCAGCTAGCCCCTGCAGGTTTATGCTGTAACTACAAGATGTGGACAAAATCATCCTTTGCAGATCATTATTCTAATTAATTCTGATTAAATGACTTCTGCAAGTGATAAATAATTGTATCTATTTTTTTTAACAAGTTACTAAATTATACAATTATAATTATATTAATAGCAGCTTACTACTACAACTAACAACAATAATTTTAGAATTCGAATTTTTTATTATTACAGCTCATTTTAGTTCATCTGCTTCTTCATGAATATTTTATTTTGAAGCAATAAGTAATTGTTCAGCTTTGTTATAGTAATCATTTTATTGTAATTGTTCTGCAAGTTTATTAAGGGCTTTTGCAATAGCCGGCCAGAGAATAATCACAAAATAATCACTTTTTAAAGCAAAACTAAAAAACCTTTCTCCTTTAGAAGGCTTATTATAATTTGAGTCTAAATGAGGCTTTGGTGGACATCAATTACATGTGTTTGTATTATATTTTAGTCCTGTACTGTTGTACTTATTCTAGATTTTTTAGTTAATATTGTTCAGCACAATCATGGTCAATTATTATTGTTTGTGTGTGTGCGTGTGTGTGTGTGTGTGCGTGTGTGTGTGTGTGTGTGTGCTCACTTTTTAATAAATGGAGATTGAGATTAAGATAGACATTCATCATAAGACACCAATGTACGGATTTTATTTTCATGTACTGTGTGTGCACGTACATTTGCACTGGATAACCCCAAAATAACCTCTGATTCTGCAGCTAGTCAGTTACACTACACAAGTTACACACAGTTACACTACACAAGCTGAAGTACAGACGCGGCTCCTGAGCCGATAAGGTAGGGGCAGCGAAATCGCAGCAAAGCTAATTAGCCAACAAAATTGGGCAGTAGTCCATATCGCTGGGCTCCAGAGAAGCCAATCTCTCTAGGCCCCAAGGGTGCAAACTTGCTGCCTGAGCTGCCTGACATGGGTTGCCATTGATAGCTAAAAGGGTTCAAGTGATTTCCAAGAGAAGTAAAAAGGCATAGAAAGAGAAAGAGGGGGAAATGTCTGGAAGTCTTTCACCAGGCAGCCAGCTAGCTTGATGTGTAATGCAAAACAGTTTCTGAATCTTCCACGGCTTTTCGTTTTCTGCGGAGTATGTAGAATGACACATATTAGCATGGCAAATTCAAACTATATTAAATAGGAGCACTTGTAACCATTAGACCAATATGACCTTGAAAATACTATAAGCAACAAAATCAATGCACAGGCAGCAGACTCCCATATCCAACTCCCATAAAACTAAGGTGTGGATCTGTTATCAACCCGTGATCTTGACCTTTCACTTTTAAACACAGGGTTTGAAAGCGCAGGATCTTATTGGCTCTGTGATGGATAAAGTTACATTCAACCAACAGACAGGAGGTATTGACAGGAGTTACATGATGCTGGTTATGATTGCAGATGTGAAAGCTGCCCATGTCAGTGTCATTTGCGATAACCTTCCGTCACCCTGTGCGTTCATGTTGTAGATAGCTTAAATGTAATTTCATGCATATTTATTATTCAGTAATGCCAGCTAAGCGCTTCATTTTACTTTGCAGTAAAGCTCATCAGCAGCACGGTAACTAGGTCCACTGTTGAATTTTTAGCTGTGCGTTCCAATTAAATGAAAGTCACATTGGAAATATACAGACAAAACAATCTTAGATTAGCCAGTGTAGATGAACCGCAGCAGAGAGAGTTGGGATTTGAGGAATGGTGAGCTACAACCAGAATAATTGGATTGTGACCGGCTCACAAGCATAATGCCAATGATTTCCAAGGCTCTTCTTGATTTTATTTCTTCGTCTTTTTTTCATATTCAGACTTTTGTATTTTTTATTTGCCAAAAGGGTCTGTGAGATACTACTTTCATGGTTGAGCCAAAATCAATCCTTTGATCACCTTTCTGAAGAAGGCATAAAAATGTAGTTGATAAACAATATTGGCAGGAGAACTGCAGTTTGTTTACGATTGGCCCAGTGGTGAAACATGACTGATATTAGAAGTTATTTATGATTTCTATGATGCAAAAAAGTGGAATAAATTGTAGAATCCAGCTATAACAATAGAATTTACGGTATAATGGTGAATCTCACATAATTTGGTCAATTTTGGATGAATAAATCAAAAGTGTTGTGCAGTCTATATAGTCTGCATGAATGAGCAGCATGGTTTAACTTGAAGAAATTGTTACATTTATTACTATTATACTGTAGAATGTACTTCTCATAGTAGTAGTAGTAGTAGTATATTAGTCAACCTGGTCTCATGATGACAACGTACCTCCTGGAACTTTTTCGCAAGACGTGAAATATGTGCTTCCATGTACGTTTTGTGACATATTCGATGTGAAATGTCCACTGGGTGGCACTAAAAGTGTGTTCGTTTTTTTCCCCAGAACAGTCGACTGTACATATGGTATGTTTTATGTGACGTTGGTTTTGTAGAAGTCACTGCAATTCTGACATGAAATGTCTGTTGAGTGTCGCTATAAATCTAATGCTCTGTGACATTTTAATATAACACAAGCTTATGTCCGGAAAGCGAAACATATGGAGCTGTAATTATAACGGTGTACTAAAACGATTACAAGTGCTTGATGTTTTACCGCTTCTAGTGTTCATATCTGTTGGAAACTACAGTGATATGTACTTATTTGTATGTACTTTGTGTCTTGCAGAAGAGTTCCCACACGTACATTTTCATCATGAGACAAGGTAGATATTAATACACTGTAAAAAAAAAAATAAAAAAAAAAATAAAAAAAAGTTGAGTCAGCGGCAAATCATTTTTGAGTTTATTCAACTTTAGTAGATGAAATTGTGCCAATTCATATATAAAAGTTCACTAAAACTACTGGTTTAAGTTGGGTGAACTACCAGTCAAACCTTAAAAAATGAGTTGGCACAACTTAGTTCTTGAAGTTCAGTAAACTTAAAAAAAAAAAAAAAAGCTTTGCAGCCAGTTGCTATAATATTTTAAGTTGACTCAACTACTTTTTTACCATTTAAATTTATAACTTTAAATCTTACATCCAGATTCTCACATTGCCACATTGCTCCTCACATTATTTAAGAATACAAATGCACATAGTACAAACAATACTGTGAACACAACATAAACAAGATTTTGTCATCAATACAGGAAGTATTTATTGGCATTCTCCAAAATGACACCTTCAATAGGAACATAATTTGGTATGCAGTTTTACATCACTCAAACTAGGATTTTATATATATATTTTCAACTACATTACTTATAATTGACATGTAACAACATTTATACTAAAAGGTTCTTAAAATTATTTTTAAGTGTCAGAAAAATGTAACAAAGATATTAAAATTCTGCAGCAATAAGCAAAGTCTTAAATCAAAAGTCACAACACACATTGTACAAAATTGAAAGGAAATTAAACTTTACCGTCACTTTAAAAACTTTCATCTTGCTCTATTACCTTTGTCACATCCATAATGCAACAAACGTGCTGGATCAATAAGCAAAATATTTCAACTATTAACACAACACAAAGGAATAGTTCAACCAAAATTATTCTGAAAATTCTGTCATCATTTACTCACTCCCATGTCATTCTAAACCCTTGTTCATATTCAGAACACAAATTAAGATATTTTTATGAAATCTGAGAGATTTCTGTCCCTGTATTGAAAGGCTGTTCACCCAAAACTTTGACACTTCAAAACGTTCATAATAGTAATATAAATATATAATAAATTAATATTAACTGAGCGGTTTAAGTCTTCTAAAGAGACGCAATTATAAGACTGCATGAAATAGGGTTTAGAAAATAGTTAATTTGATAGTTTATTCTCATTATTAGTAGTAAATTTATATAAATATTAGTATTATTTCTATACATTATCTATTAATATTGTTTTTATTTTCCCCTCTATTTGCTTGGTCTTATGTCTTGTAACCTCTATTAGGGTTTTACACACTCAGACAAAAACAGCATGTAGTTTCAATTAGGTACTTTTATTTTTTGTAATTGACCTGAACTTGTAGCAAAAATAACAATGCTCTAACAACAGTTATTAGCTGAATACAAATAATAAATGACAGTTGACAATGAACAACAAAAAAAAAAAATACAGCAGAAAGTAAAATAAAAAATAGAAACAGAAAATAGATGTAATAAAGACCAAGTTCCAGTGAAAGTATCTACAGAACCCTCTGTGATGCTTTTAAGTCTATCATTTTGGTGTGACCATTTTGAGTGGCGGTTTCTTTGCAGACGATGAGGTTGTTAATGTGATTCATCTGAAATACACAGTTGAGTTTAGAGTTAAAGAGTGTGCATGAGCATCCGTAGGCGGGACATAAATCACAGCATTTATCCAATGACCGTCTAGTTTGGAAGCACTGAAAAAAAAAAACTATTCAAAGCAGCCCCATTGAAGTCAATGGACGCTAGGCTTCAACAGGGAAATACACTGTGATGCTACGGGAATGTATCAGAAGGAAATTGAGTCAGCCGACCTGCTATATGTAGCTGATTCTGAACGAACTCGTCTTCCAGATGAATGTGTTCTAACGCATTTTTAGTCAATAAAATGTTAACACAATAGTACATATCTGACCTTTAATTTTTTGACATTATAGGGGAAGCCAAGCTTCCCTTGCAGTCTTAAAGAAATCCCCATTGTAACTTACTGGAGAAGAAGAGAGTATCCTTAACTGAACAGAGCTGGTCACACAAAAAAAAAAAAACAAAAAAAAAAACTAAAGACATTACTGGTACTGGGAAACCAGTTACAATATAAGAGTTATAATTTACTGACATAGTAAGAAAGAATTTTACCTGTTAAAACGGTTGACAGCCCTGTGTGTGTACTGGATTGTTGAACTCCAGAAAATCAGTAAGGCAGGAATAAAGAACCCTAAACTTGGTTCTAAATAGAAGTGTTATTGCACGTAACGAACCTTTAAAGAACCATCTGTTTTTAGAGTGTACTTATAATGCAATGCTAATTGCCATAGCTTTTAAGCTATCACTGTATAGAATACTAATATCTATCTATCCATCCATCTATCCATCTTCAAAAATATTGTAATGCATATATTGAAGGCTGGGATGGGTGATATGATCTGACTATTTTATTTCATTATTATTGTTTTTTTGTTTTTTACACAATAGGACATCATAAGTATACAAATGTAATATTTTTTTTCCCCTTTCTGGTATAGTATCCATATTTACCAGTATAGAAATAAGTCAGAAATAATACAAAAATTAAATAATCATGTAAAAAAATACTGCATATCTTCACCATACAGAATAAACTGATTCTTATTGAGGCTATTAAGCTGTTCAGTCAACGGCAGTGAGTGTTTTCTTAGCTTTTTATTTTTTTAACATTAAGAGAACAGATATCAGCAGGTTTATGGATAATACACGGATCAAATTTAGTGATACACAGGCAATTTTTCACTGAACGGTTTACTCTCACTTCAGACCTGACATAACGGACTGTTTACGTGAATACTCACCTATACATTTTGATATAACTTTGTGTGTATTTGACAATTTAAGCGAACTAAGCTGCTAAAAAGTGCTGAATTTGTGATCACATACTTTCTGTGTGTGTGTGTGTGTGTGTGTGTGTGTGAATAAGCACATTTATCATTACACGTCCTGCACTTTATTTTCTCATTAATGCATGTTTCTTTGTGGTGACCACTGAATAAATACAACAACTGTTTCACATATGCACCGGTAACATTATCATGGTATTAAGGGGAAGAAAAAAAAACAAAAACAAAAAAAAAAACCATGTACCAGATAAACTAGCATATCGCCCAGCACTACCATATACAACACATAATTAACCTCTATACACTTAATTCTATACTCATTTAATCGGCATAAACATTTGAACTGTACCTCTAACCATATATCTAAATACATACCTTTCAAATGCTAACTGCTCGTGCTTGAACAACAAAGCTCGCTAACTAGTTAGCCACCAGACTTCTTTCAACACAAAGTTCATTCTTTCTTTTAGGAACATTTACAAACCTTACTGTGTAGTTTACTTGGCTTACTTTCTATATTAAATCAAGGAGACATCCACTCCCTTTTCCCCATCGTTGTTGACCAGGGGTGTCAAACTCAGTCCTTGGAGGGCCGCAGCTCTTCAGAGTTTTGTTCCAACACGCAAACCATGTTTTCAAACAAGCCTGAAGGACTTGATTAGCTGGATCAGGTGTGTTTAATTAAGGTTGCATCTAAACTCTGCAGGGCTCCGGCCCTCCAGGAACTGAGTTTGACACCCCAGTTGTTGACGTTTGAAGCTGTAAACTCCGTGCATAATCCAGTGATGGGTATGTGCAGTGATGTGAAGTTAACCACTCAAATGAAGAAGTCAAAATATTGAGTTTACTCAACTTTCTTATTTATGTTCATTGAGTGAAATATATTAAAAATTCAGTTAACTTGTTTTTATGTGTAAACTCAACATTTTGCTAAAAAAATGTGTTCACTTGACCTAAAATTTTTAACTGAGTTAACAATTTGCAAGTTGGAGTTTTTGTAATAATAACAATACTAAAATTAATAAAACTAAGGAATATTACATAATTTTTTAAAAAGACCTCTGTTGTCCAACACTTTGTTTGCCAAAAAAAAAAAAAAAAAAATATATAAAATCCCTTGAGAAAAACTTGCTGAAAGGGGCACACTATGACAGCAATGCACAAAGACAGCCACACACACATAGTCGGCCATGTATATTTCAGCAATGCAGGGCAATACAAAAGAGAATTTAAAGTGGCAGAAGTGAACGCGCTTAGTTCCAATCCACCTGGGTGCAGTTACACCAGGACACGCGTAGCTCCAGAACCGGTGTTAACTCTAGTGTCAGGAAAGTGACTCTTTGTGTGTGCATTTTAGAGACGTAGATAGCAACACAAGAGACATAAAAGCATAAAAGACAGGCTGCGCAGCGATCATTTTCATACCACGGATGCTAAAATTCTTGCAAACTGTCTAAACTGAATTATACATGTCATGCAGACATTCATATGAGGAGTTTAACAGCAAATTAGTCATTCAGAGAACAAATTTTATTTTTGAACATGAAACATTTACCGAGGTCCAGACCTCGGTGGCCTCAAAGCTGGCTACGGGCCTGGGTAGGAAGCATCCTGTTTCAACCCCACTCTCTTTGTTTCTTGTATTCCATTTATGCTTTTTTTTTAACCAGCTCGATAATGCCTGAAAACTCAGCCTACCATGAAAGCATAAGAAAACATGCTTGAGGACTTTGAGAGAAACCTTATGAAGAGATTGAAAGAGAGCTTCATGTTACAGCTTCATTCAGTATCGTTTTTTTTTTTTTTTATATTTTGTCTTTTGAGGCAGTGTGACTACAGTAAGTACTCAATCATATCAATAAATTAATTAGGAATAAATCAAATTCAAAACCATACACACTTCCTAATGCACAATGGTGGATGATTTTACTCAAAAAGTTTTCTAAATGATATTTATTTATTAATTAATTAAATTATTTATTGCATGTAAAATATTTATCCTGTTAGTTTCCTTTAAAAAAAATAAATAATATATGTGTGTGTGTGTGTGTGTGTGTGTATTAATACTTTTATTCAGGAAGGAATAAAACATTTAACAGTAAAGACATTTTATTAGAAGTTTTTCCACAAAAATAAAAAATAAAAAAAATAAGCAGTACAACTGTTTTCAACTATATTAGAATGATTTCTGAAAGATCATGTGACACTGAAGACTGAAATAATGGCTTCTGAAAAATCAACTTTATCAATTTATCAGCTTAGTCAATAAATTTTAAAATGTATTTAAAAAAGGCTATTTTAATATCTGCTGTCTATGATCCCAAACATCCACTCCTTATGATTTATTTTGTTACACACCAGGAAATATGTAGCATTTATAGCGTATGGTGTTCTGAAGCCATCCAACAAACATGAAGTCACAGCAGTGGCAAACGTCTTTAGAAATTCATGCCAGTGGCTTTGTGAATCTCACAGCTGTTTCGAGTCAGGTGGGAGTGCTGTGACGCAATATACTTATGTTGAGTGAAGACTGAACTTTCGCATGTGTAATTCTATCAGCTGTGTAGCATTAAGGACACCATCGTGAAATCTAAAGCAGAGGATTCTGAATAATTCATTTACATGCTCTGACATTTCAGTAACAGCCATCTCATTCACAATAGGTTATGGTGATTCAAATTAATTTTGGGAAAGGAATATTGAATATGCCAACTAAGATGTCAGTGTGCATGTAAATGTTGCTCAATATTTGGGGGGAAAATACCCAACCAAGTCTCCCTGGAGCTGTTCTAGAGATGTGAATATCAGCACTACTCTCCTTACATTCATAACAACTTGTTCTCTAGTGCTTTCCCACTCATGCCACTTCACTTACGGACATCCTGTGTTCCTGCTCTAATTACTCCCGTGGTTCACACTTTGATCGAAAAGTGCATTGACTGAATAATCAATGGGCCCTCAATCCTCCTGCTTCCTCTGACATCAACTACTTCGGCCTGCCGGTCCACATGATTAAGGAAGTGATGTGCTCTCACGCTGTATCGATAGGGTTGTTGAGCTTTCCCTTACCTCTGCCCACTTGTTCAATCACAGGGTTGGTCAAGGAAAACTGTATTGTAGGTTATCTAAAGCCCACGAAAAAGCTTGATGGATAGTTACCAATTAATCATTTAGGGGCACAGGCTCAGCTGGGGCTTGTTCCAGTCCAAAGGAAATTAAGCATTGCCTGGCCTGCCTATTCTTCATTTAGGTTCTAATTACAGACTAATGGGTCCCCATTATGTTAATAGAACACAGATCCTTGGATGGCATTACCCTCCCTTTAAATGATAATAAAGCAGGAAGCCATTTTATAGAGTTTTGAGGAAAGAAATAAATTAGCTAATTATTGTGTACTCTTAGGCCCTCAGTTGTTTTGGTTTATTCAGCATTTTATTACGTATACTGCAGAGCCTGCAGGCTTTTTTGTTTATTTATGGTGAATGTATGCTATTTAGATTCACAGTAATTTTGGGAAATAGTTGACATCTTATCAGTGCTGTTAATTTAATGTATTAATTCGGTACAAATAATTATTGTATTATTTTTTTAAGAAGTCTCATATATGCTAATCACAACTTATTTAATCAGAAAATAACAGTAATACTGTAAACGGTAAAACAGTAATACTGTGAAACATTATTATGTAATTTATTCCAGTGATGACAAAATTAATTAATTTTCAGCAGCTATAACTCCAGTCTTCAGTGGCACATGATCCTTCATAAATCATTCTATTATGCTGATTTGTTGATCAGCATTTCTTACTTTTAATCCATGTTGAAAACATTGTGCTTCTTAATATTGTCTTGTTAACCGAAATATTATTTTCAGGATTCTTCGAACAGAAAGTTCAGAAGACCTTATTTGAATGTTGTTGTTGTTGTTGTTTGTTTTTCTTTTGTTTGTTTGTTTGTTTGTTTTTGTTTGTTGTTTGTTGTTTTACTTTTTCTTTTGTAACATTTTAAATGTCTAATCAAATTTCTTTAATTTGATCAATGTAATGCATCCTTGCCGAATAACAAATATTTTCTTTATTTCTGAAAAAAAGGATTCTTTGAATAGAAAGTTCAGAAGATCTTAGAATGTTTTTGTAACATTATAAATGTCTATAATCAAATTTCTTTAATTTTATTGATTTAATGCATCCCTGCAGAATAAAAATATGTTTTCTTTAATCCTTAAAAAAAATCTCTTAAATTTTGGATAGTAGCTTGTTTGTTTGTTTTATAATTTGTATTTAATTTCTGTGATGGTTCTATTCCTCAATCTTGGTTGGTTGTGAGTGTAGAACAGCAAAGCTAAGGAAGTGTGTAATGATTGACATGTTGTTGATGTGTCGTCTGTCCTGCCCAGTCATGTCTGTCTCTCCTTTTCGCACATGTCATACAAGGAACATCTGTGGCTCGCTCATGCTTCAGAATCCAAAATGACAACCCTGCATCCTAATGCACACCCAGCAGCACAGTACAGGCGCTGCAGACAGCATATGGGCTCTGGAGTCTTGACAGACTTGCATGTGACTCGACTCCATTAATTTTTGTTGGGTACTCTAGACCTATTAGATTTGATTAAGTATCCTTATTCTGGAATGATTATGGTGGGGCGTTATTTAGAAATGAGTGTAATGGTTGATTATATACATATGTTGCATGAATTGGGTCACATGACACTACGAGCCCAGCAGCTCTGGTGGCATTTGCAGCACAGCTTGTGACCTCATTTAAAGTTAAGAAGTGAGTGAGTGAGATCCATTTTCTGTATATAACCTCATAAACCTACAGCCAATTCTCTGTGTTTATGACCAGAAGTGACAGACCAATTCTGCTTGCTCACATTAAAAAAAGCATAGTATGTCTTGTGAAAAAGAAATCAATAATTTCACCTGCTTTTCATTTCATATGGGCCGGAGATTGAGGTCATATCCCTCCAAATAGCAATATGTCAGAGATTTATTAGTCTTTTTCTTATAGTGACAGAACATTGAGCTAACATATTAAATGGAGGGGGCATTACCAGTATTTCTATGACGTTAGCACAAATATCAAGACGGTGAAATGCTGTAGGACACATCACTTTGAAACTGTTAAATATTAAAATGTTTCAAAAGAAAAAGGAGAACAGAAGAGTTAAAATGAAAAGATTCGCTCTAGCTCGATTCAATGTTACCTTGAGAATATGCATGTTGGCTTGGCACTGCCAAGAATGCTAACTACAGCCCTGTGTGCTAATTTATGCTGACACACACAGGCTGTCTTTGTAGAGCGCCAAAGAAATTATTTTTCACTTTCCAACACAGCTTAGCAGTACCAGGAAAAAAATAATTCTATCATTACTTTCAAAAGAAAAAAAAAAATGCTAAAAAGAAAGAGGTTTTACAGTTGAAGACACACTGGCACCCTCTAAATCTAAAAGGAATCTGCTGGAAAAGAAAGAGAAGATGCCACAGTGGACTGAGGACATCTTATTTACAGAAGAGTTAAGATGTAAATGCATAGGAAATGATCAAGATTCTGCACCATTTCCAGAATGCTAATTAAATAAGGTAATTTGTCATATTGACCATTTGAACGCCTTTTACAGGTCAGATTTTCTTGCACAAAATGCTTGTTGGAAACTTTTCAAATCACTCTAGGATTTGGTAACCTTTTGCAGTGTTTGTACCGGTGAGTACCAGCCCACTTGGAGCACTGGCTGAATGTTTAATGATGGCTAATTAATTACTTATTAGGCATTTTAGCTGATGCTTTTAAAATGACTTAAAGTACTTGAAGCAAGACACTTAATTCCACAGCCCAGGGGTTAAGTGTTTCTCTTAAGGACAGAGTGAAGGTGGTTCATGGGTCAATCAGTCATGATGCACTTGAACCTTTAACCTTTCAATGACCAGGTCATGGTTTGGCTACAGTACTTAGCATGGTACAGTTAGCCCCTTCTGGTAGATGATGTAATTTTACATTATTGGGTTTCAAAAATTATGTTGTATAAATCTGTGTATAAATAGCCCTTGCGTTTCACTGGTGCTTGGTCAGTTGTTGAATGTTATGGCGTCTTTCTGCTCCTTGTTTCCCTGTGATTTGATTCTTTGTTTGTCCTTGTTTTGATATTGAACTACCTGCATTTAGATCCTTGCCTCTGCCTGCTGTTTCATACACTTTAAAAAAAAAAAAAAAAAATCCTGTAAAAAAACGGCAAAAAGTTTGGCAGCAGAGTTTCCAGACGGATTCTGTTAAATTACAGAAAATATCCATTTCACAGAAATACATGCAAAATCTGTAAAAATACAGAATAGAATTTACAGTAAAAAAAAATAAATTAAAAAAATTACATTCAAAAAAATAAATTAAATTACAGTATATTACTGTTGATAATATGTTTTTAAACTATGGAAAAACTGACAAATTATGCAACTGACTTTCAGGTTAATCTCTGTAAATTTTGGGTTTTAATTAGTTATTTTATAAAACTGCTCTGTCCATCTACAGTAATTTACTTTTAAATTAAAGCTTTTCCACATACAATAACAAAGAAATAATTTTAAAAGTTGCAATATGCACAAATTTAAAAAAAAAAAAAAAAAAAAAGTGTATATTTACAGGATTAATCCTTCATTTTACATAACCTCACAACTTCAACCAATCTCTGTTAATTAAAAGGTATTTAGTATTTATTTTATGAAACGGCTACCTACAATCATTTTCTGTTAAAATACAGATATTATTAGCTACAATAACTAAGAAATATTGTATAAAAATGTAGTAAGTACATAATACAAAGACAAATGTCCGTAGGTATACATTTTAATCATTCATTTATAGATATTATAGTTTAAAATGCTTGTTGGACAGAGAAGCAAGTACTTAGAAATACATAAAAATAGCAACATTTACAGCCAATTTCTGTAAAATTAATCTATTCTGTACTTATGCATAATTTTAAAGGAACCTGCACATTTACGTCAAGTTACATGAATAATAAAATGATAGGAAATACATACTTAATACATAATTTAGAACATTCAAAAATACCTACATTAAAAGGAAATTGCTGTATACCTTTATACATTTACAACTACATTTTATCCAACGCAACATACAAAGTCCCAGTTAGACACACAGTAGACAGTTTTATTTATTTATTTTTTAATAAACAGAAAGAGTTAGTATTAATGGGTCAAGTGTTCATGAAAAGATGCATGTTTAGCCATTTCTTGAAAATGGGTGGAGTTAGACAGTTTATTTCAACAACAGGGAACAGTCAAAGTATAGCTCCATGAAAGTGATTTTGTGCCTCTATGGGATGGCACCACAAGGCATGATTCACTTGCAGAACCCAAGCTTCTGGAGGACACAGGTCTGAAGTAGTGAGTTTATGTATGCTGGAAGGCCTGCCAAGAGAGCATTACAACAGTCCAGTCTGGATAGAACAAAAGCTTGGACAAGGAGTTGTGTAGCATGCTCCAAAAGGAAGGGCCTGATCTTCCTAATGTTGTACAAGCCATATCCGCAGGATCAGGCAGTGCAATGTGGTTGGTGAAGTTTATACGTGTCAATTATAACACCAAGGTTGGGTTGGCTGAAAACATGAGCAGTTTGACATGGTTGAGTTGAAGGTCATTCATCATCCAGCAAGAAATTTCCATCCAGCAGTCTGAGATGCAAGCAGCAACCGTTGGAACATCCAGCTGGAATGAAAGGTAAAGATGTGTGTCGTTAGGATAGCGATACTGTTGTCAAAAGTACAGACTTTGGTATCAAGTCGGTACTGAAATTTTAAAAATGTGACAATCCCAGCATTTCCCCCTAACATTTTCAGCACTGTTGAGCGGATTCTTAAACACCTCCGATTTGCCGTTGTGTTCACGAACTCAACAGATATGTATGTGATATCTGTTGAGTTCGTGAACACAACGGCAAATCGGAGGTGTTTAAGAATCTGCTTACAATTGGCCAGATCCACGGCAGTAGAGGCCTCAACTATAACGATCAGTCTATAATGCCACCTACTTTGAAGCGGTACTAAACTGCAGTGGAAAAGCAAACCGAAAGTAAAGCGATCCGAGCAGTGTCGTACCGAGCCAAGTAGTACCACGCAGTGGAAAAGTGCCAATAGGCAGCAACGTCATTGCAACTTTTGAGTTCCAGACAGGTATAAAGACATTTTTAAAATAGTCAACGTGACTACAGTGGTTCAACCTTAATATTATGAAGCGACGAGAATACTTTGTGTGCAAAAACAAAACAAAAAATAATGACTCACTTATTGGCCAGCTCCTGCGTCAGCATCACACGCATGCATCGTGCTGCTCACGTGAACAGTGTTGCCCAATAATGAGCCGGCATTCTGACGTCAAACACGGAAGCCTGCACTGCATTTACTATGTCAACTGTGTATAACAACAGTTCAAATTGTTAAATAAAGTCATTATTTTTGTTTTGGCGCAAAAAGTATTATCGACGCTTCATAACATTAAGGTTGAACCACTGTAGTCACATGGACTAATTTTAATGTCTTTATACCTTTCTGGACATCAAAAGGTGCAATGACGTTGCTGCCTATGTGATGTTCAGAAACCCTCGGATTTCATCAAAAATATCTTCATTTGTGTTCTGAAGATGAACGAAGGTTTTACGGGTTTGGGACTACATGGGGCTGAGTACTTAATGACAGAAATTTCATTTTTGGGTGAAGTAACTAACTCTTTAAGCCTAGGCCCAAATTACATATTTTCATGATTTCTAGAAACCAGAACTTGTCCAAGCACTTTGGTTTAACTAAAAACTTTAGCTTCCGTTTAAAACGACAATGATTGTTGGCATAGTGCCAGAGATTTCACACATTACATAATGTAGATTTCTTTAAAAGTGCTTCTCCTCATACAATAAAATTCACAGACATCTTTTCATGCAGCTGTTTTACACTGATTTTGGTTTTAAATGGTCCTTGGTTTGTTTATTCACCCCTTACCACATAGGAACTGAAAATTATACACAAACAAGAACTGCTTACACAAAAAAAAAAAAAAAAAAAAAAAAAAAAAAAACTGCTGCATGAAAAGAAAATAAAGAATATACTGCAATATCATATGGCATGAGAACACTTGTCCATGCTGATGTCAGGTAAAAATAAATAAATAAAATAAATAAGATAAGTCCACTGTTTCACACCTGGATTGCCATGCTCATCTACTGTAGATCTCCAGTCTTTCCACACGACCTGAAACCACAATTTAAAAAAAAGAAAAAGTAAAAAAAAAAAAAAAAAATCAAATACTTTGTATTACATTCACACATTACAGTATATGTTCCACTGAGACAATGGTCTGGAAGCTGAGAAGTAAGGTTAAAGGCTAACAGTGATGTCTTGGTCTGCCATGTGATTTTAGCTAAATTTATATAAACATTTAGAGAAATTTATATTATTTACTTTGACTTAGCTGCATCATATTACTACATAGGGGCATAACTGTCCATTCATCTGGATAGGTGCAATATTTATAACTAACGATCCGATATGTAATGACAATTTAACATCAGACATAGCCACGTTCAGCGTTTCAAAATGTCCCGCCATTTAATAGTTTCAAAACTTGGCGGGTAAGTTACTGCCATATGAGCACAGGGGTTAAAGCAAAAAAAAAAATCTTTTGACTGAAAATTTTTCCTCGGCCAAACCCCTTTCCGCAGCCATACCGGTCACACACCCAGTTTAAGAGCCGTGTTTTTCTTCTTGTAATTAGGAGAGCTTGTCCTCCTAATTTAAAAAATTTAGGAGCACCTTCTAATCAATAATAAAAAATTATGATCAAAAATTAGCCTTCTTAATACGATGTGACATTTGACTCAAAGTGATTTACAGGGGCTTTTTCTTTTTACCTTTGTAAATGCATTTTTCTAATTTTATTAAATTAAATTTTATTTCCTCTAGGATTTATTCCAGTTGTGGTGGCAGGACTGTTTCCCATGGACCACGTCACGTCCCCTCCCCACCCAAGAATCACCTGCACTCAGAATTTAATTTATTTTAACTAAAAAAGACAAGTATGTCTTTGAATAATTTAGTAAATAATAAAATAAGAACAAATAAATGAATGTCAATCAATAGCACAAACAAAAATAATAACAAGATATAAATTAAATTATCAGTACTTGAATTTTTTTCAGTTAGGTCTAACTATAATCTATTCAACTGCAAAATAACACTGGATAGTCTTCACTGTATAATGAAAGACAGCAGCAGGTTTATTTAGGCTGCTGTCTCTTTAAGACCTCATGCATGGATCTAATATGTTACACATGGCTCTATGCTTACTTTTCTTTTTAGGAGCTTTGTCCTCCTAATTTAATTAGGAGCACCTTCTGATCAATAATCAAAAATTCTGATCAAAAATTAGCCTTCCTAACACAAGGTGACATTTCACTCCTTAAAGTGACTTACAGGGGCATTTTCTTTTTTTTCCGATTGCATCATTTTCATCTATGTCAAATTCAAAAATTTATCTTTATAAGCTTTTTAAAATTTCTATTTAAAAAAATATAATAAGTAGAATAAGACAAATAAGTTACTAATTATATGAATTAAGTATTAATAAAAAATTAATTTGCACTACAGATGTGGCACAGAAGAACACAAAAGTGGCCTGTAGGTACATTTTCAGACGTTTAATGAGGCTCAGAGGTGGCATGAGTGGAATTCAATTAATAAATTTATGTGGAGATTAATGATTTAAATATACAATTTTGAATACAGAACTATTAAATGATTTAAATAACTGAAATTATATCCTCAACTGAAACCGCCAGCAGGTGGCGGTAAGTCACTGATTTTATCACTGAATCATTCATTCAATTGATTCGTTCGAACGGCTGATTCATTCAGGAATGAAGCAAGTGACTATCTTTATGAATGGAGAATCATGAATCACTGACTCACTAGATTCGTTCAAAAATGCACTTTCATTCATGAATCTGATATGATTCACCGCAGTGTTTGCTTTTAGAAATGAGCTGCAGCTCAGCTGTTACTTTATTTGGAACTATTTTCGTTGACGATATAGAGCAAAATCATACAGTACTTGTTTATTGATCTGTTGTATTAAATCAATATCACATTTGCAAACTCCCTTAATAATAATTAAAAGCTGTCACTCCTTATCGAGTCCTCAAGACTCAAAAGCACGTGCAAATGTGATACATTCAGTCTGAACCTGCGGGAAGGAGTAGAATTATTATTAACAACCGCAATCCCGCACCGAAATTCAAGATCTGCTCTTTTTTTTCAGCTAATTACCCGACAATTTGAAACTGCGTCATCATTTGTGCGCGCACACACATAAACAAATCTGTTTTTATACAGTCTGAAACAAATACATATGCCTCTGAATAAATTTTGTTGAATAAAAGTTTGGATGTTATTAACTGTTTTATTGAGTTGAAATAAAGCTGTTTCAAGTATGCTGTGTAAGTATTTGCTGGTATTTGTTAAAATGTACAAATCTTTATTTGAATAGGCAACATTACACTGCTGCTTAGAACAGATATTCCATAATTTATTTAGCATTTCTTTGAATATAGTATAAATGATTTCAATTAAATAGGCAAGGGTACACTGTAACCTCACTATTAATTTTTTGAGAATGTAGTGATTTATAATAAAGATCGCTCATAGATGCTGCTGCAATACTATACTTTTTGGCATGAAACTTTAAACAAATCAAATGTTTCTGAAGCATTAAAATAAAATTTGGTCTAAATAATTGGACAGTACACAGTGACTGACTGTTGATTTGTGGTTATACATTTTTTTTTTCCTATTTTTACAGGAAAAATCTGTAAATATTATATAACATTTTATATAAAATTACAGATTACTCTGTAAAAATACAGAAAATGTCCTTTTAAAAGCGGAAAATTGTTGTAATACCAAAATACAAGCAATTATCTGTAAATGTAATAGCAGAACTTTAAAATACATCAAATATCTGTAAAACAACAAGTATTATATTGTATAATGAAAAAAAATGGAAAATTCTGTAAAAAAATACAGACCATTACCTGTAAAATTACATTTATTTTTAACAGTGTATGTATGTATATATATATATATATATATATATATATATATATATATATATATATATATATATATATATATCTCAAAACAACAAACAAACAAATCAAGACTGTGTATACGCATAAGCAAACCTAGTAGATTTGACCCATTTGCTTCCCATCAATCACTGTTGTAATCTCTCACTAGTTCTCAATACATCTGCCAGGCATTAGAACAATCTTTCATAATTACTCCTTTTGCTTAACAAGGCTCACTGCTCATCGAGTTGTTCATTAGGGACTCTTTGTGTTATTTAATGACAAGCCTGCAGCGGCCTTCATTGTTTTAATGTATGGTTATTCAGATTTTCCTTTCGCTGATCTACCTAAAAATTCAGTGTTTTGAGGCATGCTTACATTATTATGCTTTTATTTAGCACTTTCATATCTCTTGTGAGTTACTGTTCCAGATGTGCAAAATTGCCAGATAAATCACCTCAGACAGGGGAGGAGTGGAGATGCACCTGCCACCCAAACTATGCTATATCCATCAAAGCAGAGATACTAATGAAAGTCGTCCTATAGGGACCCCCCATGTGTCCTCTTTTCACATAAGCATTTATTCTCTTAACTATGTAATCTGTGATTTCTGCTTGTGTAATACAATCCTTCACTCCCTATTGTGAGAAATGCAACACAGGCAAAATAACAAAGACGTGAGGTGGGCTGGCTGTCATGTCAAATGTTGAGGTTATGTGCCTCTTTGACAATGTCAGCCTGCTCCTCATTCTAATAGCAGCTTGAGATTTTAAAGAGCTGTTAAACATTTCTTTGCAAGGCTGGTTTCCTTCCTTTCGCTTACTAAGAACTACTGCTTCATTTCCCGTTACAGAGAGAACTAACTGCATGGTATGACCTGAGATACAGGTGCTCATTCTTGTGTAATGTGATGTGGCTAATATCTTCAAGGGTCAAGATGATTGTTTCATTAATCTTCAACAGAAAAAAAGTGTCTAGAATGGCAGCATGTGTCAGATACAGTATAAAAGCCTAATTATTATATCTAGTTTGTATTTGTCATATCAGATTTGGACAATTAAGAATTGGATCGCTTTCAGTTCGTGAGTGTGGATTTGAATTTGTTTTATTCATACACTACAAGATATTGAATGATAGGAAAAGGAATTTATTGAATTGAATGCAAAGAAATTCAAAAGGGTCAAACACCAGAATATGATCGTTCTAATACAAATCTCCAACAAAACATTTTTTTTTTTTACTTTGTCTATATGTAGAATGTGTAAATCGAAATTTAAAGAAGTGTAGTAACTTTTTTAATGTATTCTAATTAAATGAAATGTTTCCAGTTTGTGAAACATTTATGGAAATATGTATATATATATATAATCTTATGGTATGAAACTATTATCACATTTTATTTAAATGCTATAATTTGAAGCTAGTACTACACATGCAGCACTGTGAATTTCTTTACATTTTATTATTTTAATTCTTTCTTAAATACAATTTTTTGCATCCAGTTTACCACGTCTGGACAAATTCAGGAAAGGAAGTCTCTGTTCAATTCTAAATGGAACACAGCCATGTCTCACATAAAATATTAAGATGTCTAACTGTAGTGAAAACTTTTCCATATTTAATGACAGTACAAAAATCCTCCCATTTCATTGCTTCTTTTTAAATGACATGAAAGTGAACAAGACATTTAACCCCAGGTTGCTCCAGATGGACTGTTGTCTGCAAAATGACACATAACTAAAGTAAACTTGCATGGTTATGCCAGGGGATATATGACATAAATCTGAATGTAGGATTTTTTTCTGTGTCCTAATTGTAATTCACAGGGAAATTCATCCCAGCTTGGTTGAAAACCTCTTTAGTGACGTTTCTAGTCACTGTTTGCTTTGATGCCAAACATGAAGGGCAAGTAAGGATTCAGTTGTTTTTGGTTCAGTCTCGTCCAAAAAAACTTCTAGTCTTGTAAGATATTTAAATTTGACACATGCCACTTCAATCATCTCAAAAGCAAATCCTGGGCCAGCCCAAATTGTCTGTCATTACGGTGTAGTTTCATCTCCGACATATGCCGAAAATGGCATTTTTATTCATGTATAAAAATAAAACCACAATTTGGCATCACTCATCCTGACGGTCCCAAAATTGCCTACAGTGAATGTTGCATTAATGCTGCTGAGGGAACAGGTTTAAATGTCAGAAACTGGGATTGTCTTTTGAGCAAAAGTGATGTAAGATGACTACAGAAAATGTCACACTGTCTTACTGCTTTCATAACTGGAAGAGTTAAAAAAGCATTCAGTGTATATTCATGGAGAAAACAGGATCTTCTTGAAGAGAGCATTACCATACGGGGCAAGATGATGCATGTACAATACAGCAATAACAAGATTCTGCCTTTGATAAAATACTTTGAATTCATATGTTGCCCCTGTGAAAGACATTTCCAATGCATAATAATGAGAGGATCTGTATAAGCTGCTTTGGCATTCTTGTGGTACACATCACTTTCAAATTAGAAAAGAAAAAGAAAAGAAATCAGAAAAAGAAACTAGTGAAAGGCAAATCCCAAAGAACTGATTCAGTCCATTTGTGCACAGCTGAAGAGTAAAATTTTATTTTATTTTTTAATAAAAACACAAAAACAATTATTTATGATTTCATTATTGATTATAATACACAAACTTACATGAAAATTTGTGTGTGTGTGTGTGTGTGTGTGTGTAGCAAATGCGGACTGTTAATTTTAAAGGCTATTAATTAATATATTTGAGAATAAAATGTAATTTGACAAATTAAATACTTTTTATTATTTTTTTTATATCTAAATAGCAGATATTTTAACTGAATATCAGCATTGCAACGCATTTGTTTCCTTTTTATTTAAAAAATATATATTTTAAAAAAAGTATTTTTATGAACTGTGTAAGAAATGATTTTTCGAAGTTGTAAATAGAACTAAGATTTAATCCAATGTGTTACTTGTTGTTTCTATGTAATTATTTGCTAAATTTACTAGAAATTTCTTAATGAAAATTGTTTCAATGTAAATCTTACTATTTTATTCAGCTGCATTAGCTATTTTAAGTAACAGGGACTTGGTGTTACACATGGCTGTTTTTATTTGCCTTGGTCCCCAAATGATTCATGTTTTCCTCCTCTATCCTTGTGGACAGGGGTGATGATTTGCATTGGATTAGCATCTGCTGCTCATCGAGGGCCGTGCATTTCCAGTTGAGCGGTCTCCAAGTGACAGTCATTTATCAGAACCGCATTTGGATACGACTTGGATGAGAGGTGATTTCTGTGCTTTCCCTAGACTACTGGACTCTATGTATCTATGCCCAGAACAAATATTTGTGTCACTTAACTCCTAGCACTGCGGTCCAAGTCTAGTATGGGAATGCAAGGAAAGGAGGAGGGAGGCCATGCAGGGAGCAAAGGATTAGTGCTTTGATTCTCTGCAGCCCTTAAGCGGGAGCCATTAATCCAGCCCAGCGTCATTACTCCGAGTTTTATGTAATGAGCAGAGTTGTCCCTTTTAGAGCCATCAATGAGGCCAATCAACACATTTGTGATCATGACTGAGAGTAATTAGGAACAATTCATCTCACACTTTTGTTGGATCCAAGTAAAGCTGTAATTGTTTCCTTGATTTTATTCCTTCTCTAAATTCATTAGAGACTGCATACTTATTAGAGTATATCAGTGACAACTACCCAAATGTTGCTAGTGTAATGAGACTATTGTTTGCTAGAATGGTGCAATGGTGGGGTGGGGGGGGGGATAATAATATAAATAATATAAATATAATTAAGGCTATTATTTGATTAAAGGTTTAAATTAAATGACTTGATATGCAGAATATATAAATTTAACAAAAATGTGCATATACAGTGTGTGTATATATATATATATATATATATATATATATATATATATATATATATATATAGTATATAGTTAGTTAGTTAGTTAGTTAGTGTATGGAGGGAATAAATATTAGGGAAATGTATTTACTTTATAAATTTAAAAAAAATATTTCATTTCATTTATTATTATTTTTTTTTTTGCTGCAAAAAGCATCATAATGTAGATTATTCAAAGACATTAAAATATTGCGTGGCTTTAGAAGTCTATTTATTTATTGTTTATTTAGTTAGTTACTTAGTGTATGGAGGGAATATTAGGGAAATGTATTTATTTTATTTTATTTTAACCATACTAAATAACATGTTACATTAAGCCTTAATTTTTATAATATATACAAATTAAATATATGCAATCAATTTTTTTTTATGGTTTGACTTTTTGTTTAATAATAATATAACAGTCAGTGTTTACCAGTGTTCTTGATTAAACACTTTTAATTAGAATTTTAATAGTCTATTTAAGATTGGATTCTAATAAAAATAAAATTAAACAATACACAAATGCTTACAGATAGACAGATGCATTAGTGCAGATGGGAAATACAAGAAGTTATTGAGTTTGGAATTTAATGTTCACTTGCCCGGTGCTGAAATTGTGAATTGTGTTCAAGAGTTTGAGCGAACATTCAATAAGTGGTGTATATTATAAGTGAACATGTTTCCAGACATCTATTTTTTCCATCAGCCTCACTTTATCCAGACACAAATGAAGCCGTTTCTGCACAATTTCACATGCAATCAGCATTGATTGCATCAACTTTCAGTCAAAGGTAATGTCATTCCACCTTTTCACAGCCCAAGTGGTTAAGATTGACCCTCAAGATCATATGCTTAGCCCTTGTCCTTTAATAGACTGGTTTTGACATTTAAAGAGTGGAAATGTGATTTTCAAAGGCACATTTGAGCACCCTGTGGTCTCTGCTCCTTGCCAAGTTATTCACAGGAAAGCATTGGACTTGTATGCAGATTTGTCTTTATTTAGCATCTCTTTTGTTTAAACTATATACCGTTGGAGCATAGCAGCGAATCAGGTGATTGAGACATATAACACCCACTTGCGAAATGTCACAGCTAGCAGGTGTATGATCAAACATCCTTAACATCACAAAGGTTTGGAAGAGATAAAAGAACTTGTCTCTCTGTTGGTTTGGTTACTTGTTATTTAGCAGGCACTCTTTGTACAAAGCGACTTATGCATGAACAATCTCCATGCTGGTTATGTCGTGTTATAGAGTATCATCATAAAGTTTCATCTTTTTCATTACCATCCCCAAAACACTGTGCACACATTACGGGACCATAATGCGAAGGCTGAAGTAGTGGGATGCCTTTGACTCACATAAAACACCTATTAACATCCACTAGTGCCAGAACTAACAGAAATCTGTTTTTCTGGCCTGTCACCTGGTGTCTAAGTTCACCAATAGCTTGTCCAAGTTTGGCAGGGAGCCATCTTTCTTTCTATGCTTTCATCTGATTTTCATCAGCCTCTTCCCAGCGGCCTTCATTAGCCACAACCAGCTTTTGTCTATAAAAGGCAAAATACAAAACCATATCTGTTGGAGGACAATTGTGCTGATGCTTGTTCATTGTAATTCCCAAAAACATCAATTCAGAGTGTTGAAATATAATCGAAGGTTTTTTGAAACACTCTGCAGACCTGGCTTTGTTTTGTCTGCTGAATGAGAGTTGCCAGATCTCCCACAGAGATTCTGATGGTCTAGATCAAAGTGTGACCTGGCACACTATATGCCCATCCAGGAGAGGGAGAGGAAGGAAGAAGAGAGACCCTCTGCTTTGCGGGGTTTTGGATGTATTTAAATTGCTGGAGAGGCACAATGTTCAAATCAAATTGCTGAGAAATACTTCTACCTTTTTTAAAGAAAATAACCCAGCACTTTGAAAGCCTCAGAGAAAAGGAACCTGTAAAGATGTCAAAGAAAAGTACTAAAATAATGTTGAAAGGAAACTAAAGCAGTAATTTTATCTAGAAATAGAGTTATACCTTGGTTGAACCTGACAGAACTTAACACAAGTATTTAATAATTGTCTTTTAAATGCAGTATTAATACGATGCCTTCCCATTAGCAAATGCGTGAAGTATGCTACTGTCACACTGCATTTTTAGATGTTTGTTTTGAAGAATGTTCTCATATAAACATGCTACCGCAGAGAATAAGTGTTGTAGATTGCATGTTACATTTGTTCTTGATGGTAGCTGGATCAATCTGACAGAAAGAGATTTCATTTTCACTCTTTTGCCTTTGCATGAGATTCTTCAACTCTGCTCATTACACTTACAAACCATTTATGCTACATATATTTGATTATGCTTAAATTAATCATTTCGCAAATGAAAGAGAAATAACTTTTCAGCTATATTAAACTGAAATTGGAAAATGTCAGTTAGAAATTAATGGCTGGATCATCTCAGGCTTAGTACTGAGAAATGAGAGTGGTGAGCAGTCTGTCAATCCCTGTTCCAATAAAGCTAAAATGGACATGCACTGCAGCAAACAGACAAAGGAAATGTCAGCTCCAGAATGTGCATCATTTTTGATATGCTGTGCCTTTTGAATTACTCTATCTTAAACAAATAAATATAAATGAATGTGGTCATTTTGTAATTTATATTGAAGTGTATATCAGATTTTTAGGAATATTCTCTGGTCAAGCTCAGACACATAAATGTTACAAATTATAACTTGATGTTTTATTTGCCATTGTGTATATAAATAGAATGCCTAACATATAGAAATGAGGATCTAAAGATTGCTGCTTGTCAGTGAGGAATTTAGTGTTATCTTATATATATATATATATATATATATATATATATATATATTTTTTTTTTTTTTTTTCAAATTTTCTTTAAGCAATAATAATAATAATAATAATAATAATATTTTAATTATTATATTTTTTAATTTTATGTAACCACATAAGATGTTTTATGGCCAGGTTGTTTGCCATATTTTTTCAAACATCAAATCCATTGCTAGTATTAACTTATGTTTGTGTTCACACTTCCTGAATGATGTCTTTGAGAAACTGGATTTTTTTTGTTAAAATCATATGTCTTATTTCCTGTAGTGAGACTATTGTCCTAATAAAATTACCATACCATTTGCAAGTTAAGTATCATTGTATGTTATAAGGCAGATGGGAGTTTTACTTACTCAAACATGTTATGAGGGCAGAAAGGAAAATGATTGGTTTACGGATTCAACCAATGAAATTGAAGCTGAGGCGGGGTCAGGAAATTTAGACGTGTGGAGGGAATTCAGACAGATACGTTACTGACGCTTCGTGGGAGACATTTATTACAAGGTAAGTGAATTTACCATGTATTTTCATGAAAAACATTAACATTTCAAACATTTAGTGAGATAATTAGGGAACAAATATGGACAGAACAAATAATCATCGACTAAATATATCATATAGTATGCATTTTCATTAGACTGCTTCATCAGTCGATCGCACCAAAGCTGCTTATAAGGTAACTAGAGTAAAACATACTTTTCCAATGCTACCGCGCTGTCTGTGAAACCGATATGAGCAACAACAGAACTCGTTCAAATCTCCGTGACATTTCATCAGTCAGTTAGCATTAGCATTAGCATTAGCATTAGCACTGCTCTCAGGGCAGGAGTACTCAATATTCATATTACTGTTATTTTTACTGTACTATGCACTGCTCTCAGGGCAGGAGTACTCAATATTCATATTACTGTTATTTTTACTGAACTCTGCGCAACTCTCTGGGCAGTAGTACTCAATATTCATAATACTGTTATTTTTACTGTACTATTCCCTGCTCTCCGGGCAGGAATACTCAATATTCATATTACTGTTGTTTTTACTGAACTATGCTCTGCTCTCGGGGCAGGAGTACTCAATATTCATATTACTGTTGTTTTTACTGTACTATGCGCTGCTCTCTGGGCAGGAGTACTCAATATTCATATTACTGTTATTTTTACTGAACTATGTGCTGCTCTCAGGGCAGGAGTACTCAATAGGTCCATATTACTGTTATTGTTAGTGTACTGTGTGCTAGTAGATTCATATCACTGTTATTATTACTGAACTATGCACTCCTCTCAGGGCAGGAGTACTCAATAGGTCCCTATTACTGTTATTTTTACTAAACTATGCACTGCTCTCGGGGCAGGAGTACTCAATATTCATATTACTGTTATTTTTACTGTAGTATGCACTGCTCTCGGGGCAGGAGTACTCAATATTCATATTACTGTTATTTTTACTGAACTATGCGCTCCTCTTGGGGCAGGAGTACTCAATATTCATATTACTGTTATTTTTACTGTACTACGCACTGCTCTCAGGGCAGGAGTACTCAATATTCATATTACTGTTATTTTTACTGAACTATGCGCTCCTCTCGGGGCAGTAGTACTCAGTATTCATATTACTGTTATTTTTACCGTACTATGCGCTGCTCTCGGGGCAGGAATACTCAATATTCATGTTACTGTTGTTTTTACCGAACTATGCTCTCTTCTAGGGGCAGGAGTACTCAATATTTAAATTACTGTTGTTTTTACTGTACTATGCGCTGCTCTCGGAGCAGGAACACTCAGTAGGTCCGTAATACTGTTAGTTTTACTGAACTATGCGCTGCTTTAAGGGCAGGAGTACTCAATATTCATATTACTGTTATTTTTAATGTACTATGCGCTGCTCTCAGGGCAGGAGTACTCAATAGGTCCATATTACTGTTATTTTAAATTTACTATGCACTGCTCTCAGGGCAGGTGTACTCAATATTCATATTATTTTTTATTTTTACTGAACTATGTGCTGCTCTCAGGGCAGGAGTACTCAATAGGTCCCTATTACTGTTATTTTTAGTGTACTATGCACTGCTCTGGGGGCAGGAGTACTCAATATTCATATTACTGTTATTTTTAGTATACTGTGCACTGCTCTCGGGGCAGGAGTACTCAATAGGCCCGTATTACTGTTATTTTTAGTGTACTGTGCACTGCTCTGGGGGCAGTAGTACTCAATATTTATATTACTGTTTTTTTTTACTGGACTATGCACTCCTCTCAGGGCAGCAGTACTCAATATTCATATTACTGTTATTTTTACTGAACTATGCACTGTTCTCAGGGCAGGAGTACTCAATATTTTTATTACTGTTTTTGTTTTTTTTATTTTACTGAACTATGCACTGCTCTCAGGGCAGGAGTACTCAATAGGTTCATATCACTGTTACTTTTAGTGTGCGCTACTTTCATCAAAGTATTTCCGTATAACTATTCTTTGCATGGGCATTTAAGAATGATTTTTAGATGCTGTGCAATAAGATTGGTCCGCTGGTTAGTCAGGTTATGCCACCCCGTCGCACAAAGTCACATGACGTTTTCGATGTGCATAGAGGAAATTGTACGGCAATTGCATTTCCATTTCACATTATTTGCATTAAACCTTAATCACACAAGCCAAAACCCACCTCGAGCAATTTTTTTTTTTTTTTTTTTTTCGTGGAGCCTCCCCAGTCGACAGCATTGTACATTTTGAATGTTTTCTTTATTCCTTGGTTTCCTTGGATTACCTTGAGAGACTCTAGGAACAATTTTAAAATCCTTGGTTTAAACTAATCCTGTTTCTGGAGCTCTAACTTCCTGAAATGTTCAGCTGCAGCCTTAATCAAACAAACATGAACCAGCTAATTAAGATCTTCAAGAGCACTTGATAATTACAGACAAGTTTGTTTGGATCAGGATTGGAGCTGAACTCTGCAGGAAGGTAGATCTCCAGGAACAGGATTGGGCACTCCTGGTTTAAACTATATGTAGCTGAAAACACAGTAGTCTAAGAAAAAATGATTATAACTGATTTGTTGAATGTAAATTGCCTGCTAATAATAAGAATAATAATAATAAATGCTCTGTACCCATACATTATTTATTTATTTATTTATTTAATATTTCAGGACAGTGCGACCAGAATTGGAAAGAAAAAAAAAATCTGGGCAATATTCACTTTGTTTCAGCAGCTTCCTGAAGAGGTCAATTTAAAAAAAAAAGAGAAAGAATTGGTTTCTGTTACAATTCATATTTGTAAAACTTTATTGACTTTTGCCAAGATACTTTTTCCATGTTATATGTTTTATGTTTTCTATGAATTAGTTGTAGTATTTGTTAGTAGATGTATGGAGAGTAGTATGGTAGTTCTATTGCAATGAAGGTTTACCAGATGGTAAACCTTCATGCAAAGATGGTTTACCAGAAACTAAAATGTACTGTATATTTGTTATCTTATTCAATATGCACTATGCACTGGTAACTACACACAGAGAAGGTGTCTGTTTTCTGTATATATTATTCATAATTGTTTCTGTCTATAGTCCTGGAGAACTGACAAATGCACTGTATGCTGCATTGTAGATTCAAGAAACTACTTTTTTTTTCCTTTTTTTCTTTTTTTTACATTTTCACATGCTTATAATGACAACAAACCTGTCACTGACTGTGACTGTTTCATGTAGTTTTTTTTTTCTTCTCTTTGCAGAATAACATTCTTGAAAAATCAGAAGCTATCACTGGTCCATACTTGGAGTAAGGGAATTTCTGGACTTTCTTTGTAAGTTCCTCTAGTTTTAGTTGAGAGTCTTGTTGATATTTGAAGTGTCCATATTATTTTTTTCCCCAAATATTACCTTTCATGCATTGTAATATAGCTGTTTGTAAATGTAAAAGGTCTCCAAATGTTTAAAGATCAAATTGCATGACAAAAAAGTTTTGTCTCCTAAAAGTAAGAATTGATTCTGAACTGCTGTGCTGAAATGAGTGTCAGAAACTCCAGTCTCACTTCCTGTTACCAATTACCTGTTCGGTTTTGTTTGCATAATGCCAGCCTATGGATTTCATCGACTGTCCCTCAAATGTCTACTCTAATCTGCCCTCAATCACTGTAGTTGTAGCTGAGGCAAAACAGAGTACAGTAGGCTCTAGGAATGGCAGGGTTTAAGGATGTATTATGTGTCATTAAGAAACTGTCAAATTTGAAGAAGTTGTAAATGTGATTTTTATCTTTGATCTCTAGATTTTACAAGTAATTATGTTTGTTTACATTGCTACATTTCAGATGCTGTGCAGTGAGCTGGTCAGTAATGTAATGTTCCTGGTATGCAAGTTTGCTCCACAAAATAAAGTGGTCCAGGAAATATATGAAAATGAGGATGTTCATGATTCAATATCAAAACTAAACCCTTCAGGTAAAATACTTTTTTTTTTCTTTTTTTTTTAACATTTTTTCATGACTATCAGTGTAAATTGAAACCAGATTCTTTATGCATTTCAAATGCAGGAAGACGTTGCAAACACATCTGGAGACTTTGAGAAACTGACTTTGAGAAGATATCTGGCAAGGTGACCTATGGCCTAGGGCCTGGTTTTAAAGGGAACAGGTTCAAACTACAGCAGTTTAATGATACACCTGCTATACCTTTTTGGGTCCCACTTTATATTATGTGGCCTTAACTACATCAAAAAAATAAGTACAATGTACTTATTGTGGTCATATTGTATTGCAAAACACTTTTGCTGCTATTGAGCTGGGATACTAGTAAGGTTAGGGACAGGTTTGATGGTATGGGTAGGTTTAAGGGTGGGTTAAGGTGTAAGGAATGATTCAACAGTGTAATTATAAATGTAATTACAGAAATTAATTACAGATGTAACTACATACAGATATTTTTAAAATTATAAGTACAAGGTAAAAACATGTATGTACACAATAAGTGCATTGTATCAAATGATTAATTTAAATGTAAGTAGTTAAGGCCACCTAATATAAAGTGGGAACCCTTTTGGTTGTGAAATGTTCCTCTGTATTATACATGCATTTAATTTTCTGGATTTGTTTGTAATGGTATAAAAATGGAAAGAAGTCATAATTATACTTGATTATTTTATTGTAATATTGGACCCGTAAACTGATTATTTTCAATCAACATTTCTTTCATTTTGTTCTTACAAAAACAATCTGTACAACAGACATTGAATGAAACAACATTAACAGCACAATTTAAAAAAATAATAATGAAAACAAACACTAATCATTTTGGCTATTTTTTTAAATTACAAGTCTTAATTTCTCTGTAATAGACTATGAGAACATTATGTGGTTGCACATACTGTAGATTGACACAGGGATCTTTTGCAATCACATTTATGTATCACCAAGTCAACTCTGTGAGAGAAGTCCTATCAGACGGTAATTGTTTCTCATGTGAACATATATAAAAATGTATTTACATGGCGCCTCAGTGATAACTCATGGATTTGATGCTTTATTTACAGTGGAGAAGCAAGATGTGTGATCATATGAACCTAGGAATGCATTGCTGACATGGCCAGTCGCATGGTTGTCTGCTATAAATAAAATGTCATATGCTTGGAATAATAAATAAATTTAAATGTAATAATATACTATTCATTGTTTATTTAAATCGCTGGTTTAAAAATAGGAAAATAGACCCACTATAGTTGAAATGGTTTTCTTAATTTTATCTCTCAAAATGATGGGTGTCATTAAAAATGTGGAGATTAGCAGAAATAAGTTAATGCAACTTCTTATTTATACGAGGTAAACAAAGCTGCTTGGTTTACATTTTTATGCATGTAATTGTAGGCCTATACATATTTTAAAGTTGTATTGCATACCTGTTACTGCCATAATAATGACCCATTTCAAATGTTTATGTGCTTTTCTGGTATTTTTGTTCTTAACATCACCCAATCACTGTGGTGGAGCAGTTATGAAATATTGTTCTTGTAAATGCTTTTTAGCATTTCAGCATTTTTTTTTTTTCAGTAATTAATATGCATGCAAAGTACAACAGTATATGGTGTTAAATGGTGGTCAAATTATTTTGAATCGATTTCTTCTTCTCAGAGATGTGGATTCGGACAGCAATTAAATTACCACATGACCTTATTAATTCAGCTGGGGATTTTTACAGGGATGGTGGGAGAAAAACAATGACATTCTGGATTCGGATGGCAATAAAATCACAGACTAACCCCTGCAAATATTGAAAATCGCTTACGTCCCCATGAGAACCAATTACCGTCTAAATCTGGCTATTATGTGCTTTTATCAGGTGGAACCAAACATACACCATTTTTCATTCATCTCCATTCTTGCATCATTTTGTACTCGGTAGCATCAGATGCCTCTTCAGTGTAAGCTCCTTTGATTTGTCCAGTTTCTGCCAGCTCCTTCAGGTAACTGAAGAATGATATAAAAGATCAGTCTATAATACAGAAATTGTCTACTGATTTATAAATGTAATGATTTAAAAAAAAATAATAATAAATAAATAAAAATTTGAATATACACTGAATATTATGGGATTGTGGGCCAACTTGCTTCAGTTTTACAACAGGCAAGAAAGTTCAGGAAGCTGACTGCCATGTTTACTGAATGTTCTTCATGATTGATATGTGTTGTTTAAAAAATGAACAATGGTTAGATCCTAGAGGATAGAACATAGTAGACTAAAGATAAAAGTGATATAAATGTTGAGTACTCCTGCCCTGAGAGCAGCACATAGTACACTAAAAATAATAGTAATACGGACTTATTAAGTACTCCTGCCCTTAGAGCAGCACATAGTTCAGTAAAAAGAACAGTAATATGAATAGTACTCCTGCCCTGAGAGTAGCGCATAATTCAGTAAAAATAACTGTAATACGAATATTAAGTACTTTAGTAAAAATAACAGTAATATGAATATTGAGTACTCCTGCCCTAAGAGCAGTGCATTGTTCAGTAAAAATAATAATACGGACTTATTGAGTACTCCTGCCCTGAGAGCAGCGCATAGTTCAGTAAAAATAACAGTAATATGAATATTGAGTACTCCTGCCCCGAGAGCAGCACATAGTTCAGTAAAAATAACAGTAATATGAATATTGAGTACTCCTGCCCTGAGAGCAGCGCATAGTTCAGTAAAAATAACAGTAATATGGACCTATTGAGTACTCCTGCCCCGAGAGCAGCGCATAGTACAGTAATAATAACAGTAATATGAACAATGAGAACTCCTGCCCCGAGAGCAGTGCATAGTACAGTAAAAATAACAGTAATATGAATATTGAGTACTCCTGCGCCGAGTGCAGTGCATAGTTCATTAAAAATAACAGTAATATGAATATTGAGTACTCCTGCCCTGAGAGCAGCGCATAGTATACTAAAAATAACAGTAATATGAATATCGAGTACTCCTGCCCCGAGACCAGCGCATAGTACAGTAAAAATAACAGTAATATGAATATTGAGTACTCCTGCCCTGAGAGCAGCGCATAGTTCAGTAAAAATAACAGTAACATGAATATTGAGTACTCCTGCTCCGAGAGCAGCACATAGTTCAGTAAAAATAACAGTAATATGAATATTGAGTACTCCTGCCCTGAGAGCAGCGCATAGTTCAGTAAAAATAACAGTAATAGGGACCTATTGAGTACTCCTGCCCTGAGAGCAGTGCATAGTTCAATAAAAATAACAGTAATATGAATATTGAGTACTTCTGCCCCAAAAGCAGTGCTAATGCTAATACTAACGCTAACTGACTGATGAAATGTCACGGAGATTTGAACAAGTTCTGTTGTCGCTCATATCGGTTTCACAGACAGCACGGTAGCATTGGAAGAGTATGTTTTACTCCAGTTGTTCACTTATTATCTCATTAAACATTAGAGATGTTAATGTTTTTCATGAAAATACATGGTAAATTCACTTACCTTGTAATAAATGCCTCCCACGAAGCGTAAGTAACATATCTGTCTGAATTCTTTCCACACGTCCAAATTTCTTGACTCCGCCTCTGCTTTAATTTCATTGGTTGAATCTGTAAACCAATTATTTTCCTTTCTGCCCTCAGAACATGTTTGAGTAAGTAAAACTCCCATCTGCTGTTAGCAGCGAACATGAATAAACAAGGTAATTATAAGTTAACCTAGACTAATAAATATTGTAAAAAATGTCATTGTTAGATCATGATACCTAATGCATTAACTAACGTTCAAGAGTATTGCCTCAACATTTACTCAACATTTAAAATATTCACCACAAAGACTTTTTTAGAGAATGGGGAAAAATGGAGAAGCACCTGAAATATATTGTAAAATTTGCCTTCTTTAAAAATGTTTATGTTAATGTTTAATATTTTTATATTACAACACGCAGACAGACATGACATAAAGCACTGCATAGTAAGGAATCACACAGATACCAGACCCCACCCTACAGTTATTCAATTCTAATCGAGTTCATTAGTATATCTCGACAAGAAAATGGAATAACCTTGGGAAATCTTATTACCTGACAAACATTGTTTGAGTTATCAGGCTCAATAGAAGCCATCTCAGAGTGATAGCACAGGAAAACGTGCCAGACTTAAGCTAGGAGTTTGTCTTCATTTCTCTCAGACAATGATGACCACTCTAGGTGACCTGAAGACTAACCCAGCTGTCTGATATTTGAAGTGCTAAACATCTTCATTCTGTCCACACACATATGGAAAAAGGAAGGCGAAAACATGAGAGGAGGAAAAGGTCATGTGGCGTTGAAAGGAATGAGTTCAGCATGCAGTATGCTCAGTCTAAACTCTGATCTAATATGCTCTTTCTATCTGCTCGAACTTCCACCCTCACCGGTCGCTCTCTACACGCATTCCCGCAAATCTGCCGTCTCACTACCGCAACCTGATCCCCATTACAGCTTCCCATCACATTCCCACCTTGTTAAGCAGACAATTTAATGCCCTGGGCCACGAATGACAGGCGCCAGGAAGGATTCCTGCTGGCTTCCCGTAACTCACCTGTCTTGCTGTTTTTCCACTGACACTGGCCCATTTACAGGCCATTTTGTGTCTTCCACTGAACATTGTGATGTGACATTATAAATATAGATCTTCTGAGTTTTTCTTTTCATTGCGGTATCTGAATTACTTTGAGCTGCTATTATTAACATGCGACTTGACGCACTTGTGTCTAGATGTGGGTGTTATGAAAGGTCAACTCTTCAGAAATCACAATGACAAATATAGCTTTTATTATGCATTTGGTGAAGATAAACATAAATGAGAACTGTGATAAAAATAACATGCAACCATTCCTATTTGGATGGGATTATATTAGATGATCCCAAACAGTAAACAAATACATAGGTGATTAAACAGTAGGTAATTTGTTCAGTTTTTACCAAGAAAAACACACATCTGATCCGGTTAAGATTAAAATCACATCTATGAAATTTGACTTCTTCAGGGAAAAATAGGTAATGGACCTTCTGTGAAAATGGCGTGAACTCAAAAGTGCTCATGAACCAAGGGTTAACTTTACAGGAGGCAGAGAAAGACCCAGATTCATAGGCTAAATTTGTCACCAGCAGCTTTTATTTATTAATCTGTTTATGGAAGTGTCAAATACAGCTTTCAAATACTCGTGAATGATTAAGTTTTGGGATGCCATACTTCTGGTTTCTGCACACGCTCTGGTTTGAAGAGTAGATTTAGGTTTAAGCATCATCTACACATCTTCATTTACACATTTATTGTTTGAGAGTTGTCAGAAAAGTGTATTTTTAAACATTATTTATATTCGGTACTAATATTTGCATATAAGTACGGTACAAATATTTGCATATAAAGGTAATATTTACCACATGAAAACTACTTTTTTTCACAATCATCTCAGGGAGCTGTATAATTTGAATATGTTCCTGCTGTCGCATTTCAGAAAGCAGGTAGACTTTATTGATGTTGTATAGAACCTATAATCATCATACTGTATATCTGGAAAATATTTCAAAGATATATTTATACAATTTCTAGTCCACATGAAAGAGCATTCAAATGTGGTTATGTAATGTGATGTATTTTCAAGCGCAAAACTGCAAAAGATCTATCAGGAATTTATTGGCTTGTGAAAAATGACATTCAAGTCATAGACAGTTGGAGAGGTGGGGTTGAAAAATAAGAAGGCTTTGCAAAAAAGAGGCGGAATACATTATTACATTTTGTGCATCCATTATTCACATGTGCAAATGTGAAGACAAACTGAATGAGGCTGGTTTTTAAATTTATAAATGAAGAAAATAGAGAATTTATAAATGAAGTAAATAAAAAAAGAACATTACATGGAACAAATATACAGAATATTATGTTGTCAATACCTCCAGATGCAGAATGGGTCATTTTCTGGACATGGAAGACCAAGTACACTTCTTTTCACAGTACTTTAAATACTAACAGCATTTGATTCATACCGAGTGCTGTAGATTGAAATCCACCACCAAAGGAGGCAGAAAATGATTTTTCACCACATGCTACCAGATGCACAATTTTCATTAATGGACTTTGTTATCAAATGAACAACCATTAGGAGTCCTGTCCATGAAGGAACAGCACTGTAAAATAAGAGGATGTTTACAGGGGTTGATCTGAAGCTGATGAAGAGGAAAGACATACTTTCTTCATAAACCCAGTCAGGCTTAAAGGATGTTAAATTGCTAACTGTTCCAGGTATTTGGGTGGCAACATGCTGTTCCAGACTACAGACTACCAAACCCTGGAGATGAAATATGGTTTAATCTGTTGTGAAAAAGTTGAGAGCTGTCATAAAAGTTGTGAATCTGTTAAAAGTGGTCATCCTGTCATTTGTGATAAATGACAGCGCATCAATTGATTTTGCAGTTTTAGAGGATAGATCTACAGTACATGAAGCCCCAGTGTAAATGTGCTAATATTACCTGCCAGTTTTTGGAAAAAAAATCAGTGTTTTGTGTGTAGATTTATTTATTCATTTTTTATTTTATTTTATTATTATTATTTTTTTTTTTGGTAAGGGCTGGAAGAAAATGCAATGTCTTTACATGGCATACATAGAGCTTCAGATTCGCTCATATCAATGTATATAACAGTAACATAATGTAAGTGACAGGCATATGCTATCTACATGTTTATTTATAGAGCCAAGGTAAATGCTGCATGAAAGACTCACCTCTGGCTGTACAGATAGCTACAATGCTCACAAATCATTCCAAGAATTCTCTATGCTGCTTAAAAGAGAGCCATATCTTCAATGGGAACTCCTAGTGAAGAAAGATCTCTCCTTCACACAGAAAAAGTGTTGAGTCCAGTTGACCATCTGAAAGGATACAGAGGTTGCAATGATACAGGATACATTTTAAGACTACAATTTACAAGCATTGTGCCGTATAATCTAAACTCATGCGTGCTATTAATAAATTTGTCTTTTATAATATTAATACACTTGAAATGTGTGCAGAGTGGAGCAAAATTACATGGTTGTAAGTCCCACAGAGTCATGAATCAGACTGTTAATTACTCAGTATTTTGCAGTAAGTAGCTGTTAGGTATTAACAATATGTAGAGTGATCACTGCTGTTTTGTCAGGTCTGTTTTTACTTTTCCTTATATTGTAGTAGGTACATTTTTGTTGTTTCATAAGATGTAATCGTCTTTGACTGAAAACAGTGAACTTAAAGGTGAAGAAACACTACATAGAAACTCTGCATAATTAAGAGAAATAAGCTTTAGCATTTATACCTGCTGTGAAATGTGCTTTGTTTGAACAGTGTGTTCAGCTGCTGTCCAGTCTTTGCTTGAGGAAAAGTCTTTTATAAAATGAATATAGTCATCGAGTCAGCCTAGTGAGTCAGGCCTGATTACCCTTTTTAGAAAATAGATGGAAAAAATAGGTATGTTTACTTTGAAGATTAACTTTAAGGCCTTGACAGCACCGATAACCGCCTTCCTTTTGGGGACTTGTCTTTTACATTTCTTCTGAAATTTTAGTTTCACTCTATTTTCACTGTTTCTTTGTCAGAGATTATTCAAGGACGTCAGTAACAATGTACTGAGCAAGAACAAGACTTTAATTCATTGCTTGTTTCTCAGTCCATACGCACCTCAGCTTTAATCTTCCTCACAAAATCCGTAACTAACATCATTGCGGGGGAGACAGAGAAACAAAATTGCCTCTGGATCTTGGGAACAGCAAACATATTTCCCTCGATGTCCAAATATGTTACCGAGATGGTGTTTGTTCAACTTGGTATAGATGAGCAACAGCGGCCTTTGTCTGAGTAAGGATGGTTGGCTATTATCAGTCAACAAAAAATATGAAACCCAATGAAAGTTCTGTCATCTACTCACACGTCATTTTGTCTTTTCAAAAACTTTGATTGGTTTCCTGCGAGAAAATTTGATGCAGTGAAAGTGTGGTAACCATGGACTCTCAAACTCCATAAATAAATAAATAAATAACAAAAATAAGCTTCTGTAGCGTTGTGTGAGCAACAGTTTTATATATTCTTTTTTTATAAAAGTGGTTATGTTTAGGCATGGAGGTAGGGTTAAAGAATCTAAATATATATATAAATAAAATGGCACAAAAACACTATATTTTTTTATGAAGATTCATGAACATGTTTCTATAGCTGTAAAGATGCTTCAATCTGTTCATCACAGTTGTGAGGATATAATTATTACTTTTCTTATCAGTATTGACTTTTTTTTATTGAATAATTTTGTGAAACCGTAATACATACAAATATTATGTGATGATGTTTTTTGATTATATTTGAATGATTTCTTAAGGATCATGTGACACTGAAGACTGGAGTAATTACTTTTTTTAAACCCCTGGAAAAGTTCATCCTTTCTCAACTTTCCCTGAGAACCTACCCAAGAGGTCACCTACCACCCTAATTCTTCTGTATCATGTCATTTTTGGTTAAGAACCCATCAAACAACCAAGAGTGATTCATTAAAACCACCTCTGAGAGCCACGCAGAGAGGGAACAGACAGCTGGTCAGTTGAAGGAGACTACGGATCTTTTTTGGCAATCTGTCTCTCCGTCAGTGGGAAGGGAACAGAGCCAGGAGAACGTGACTGACATGGCAGGATTGCAGATGTACACTTCATTCTGCAGGGCTCTGGGCATCTCCAGGGCTTCCTGGTTTTTTCCTCCCCCTGGATACATTGTAACACGAATGGGCATTTCATACCCCCAGGCCCTATTGGTCCTAATAGGATGGGGACCAGTTCGGCTTGGATTTTTAATGAAATGTAAAGATTATGTGTCTGGTTGGCAGAATCCAAGTGACAGATTTAAGGGAGGCTGTTGTCTAATCTCAGAGGGCTGAGGCACCAAAGGCATCCATGTGTGATTTACCCACACAAGAAGTGAATAATGGGTACATTGCCAATGTAGCATTTCTTGTGCTTGGCTAATGAATGGAATGAAGTGAATATATTGTGAGTCTGAATTTGGGGAGGCTTTGATTAAAGTACACAAGGAGGTTTAATTAAAGTACGTTTCTCACCTTGTTTAAATTTTAATTACCCAATAAGTGAGTACTTCCTGCGTTCATTTGAAACTGCCAGCAGGCTAGATACATGTTTCCCCAAAAAAAACAGACCTTTTGAAGTGTTTGAAATTCAAAATCTCAATTAACAATGCAGCAGAGAAATGAGAGAAAGAGAGAGAGGTAGGAAACTACTACCTTTTTGTAATGTGCTGATGTGCAGCTGGGTTATCAAATTTCTTGGACTGGTCCGTTTATGTTGGTATTCGGCATTGCAGTGTAAAGTTAATACGAAAGAGGGCAGCTTGATTAATAAGGGCATCATGAAGTCTTCAGGTCTTGACTTTTCTGCACATTTCCTCATTATCTTCAGTATCTCTCATTTCCTTTCTGTAATTATTTATCCTTACTAGGCGCTCGTTATTTCATGAGCAAAAATGTGCTGTGTTAATTTGACTGTACCTATGGAAATAATTTCTCTTTTACTGTATTACCTTCTAAACAAATTTGTAATTACTGACGTAATATCTAATTTTTATGATAATCTTTTGTTTAATGCCTTTTTTTCAAATTCATGTGGTGTTATGGAAATACTTCGTTCTGGAATCTGACAAGTCAGCAAAACAACAGTGATGTATTGCCTGAATTCAAAAACCTGGTCAAAAATCCCTCTGTTGTAATGCATTTCGACTCAGATTTGTACTTATTGTTATGGTATTTTTATGGCAGTGGCAGTAATAATAAATGGTTGCAATCTAAGCAAATTTCCAGTGTCTCATATTTGGTGTGGGTAGAGACTGTGAAACAGTATATATATATATATATATATATATATATATATATATTATTTTTTTTTTTTCTCTCCACCTGATAAACAAGAAAAAATGTGCTCTGTGAAGATGACAAGCAATTTTAAAAACAACATTTTTTCTGTTTCATATTTTTCAGTGTCTTTTATATAGAAAAATGGAGTAAAATAAATAAACTGACAAGCATGCTGATGTGACTAGTTGGGCAAAAAAATAAAAAATAAAAAAAGCACCTTCTCATTCTCAAGTTGAAAACCATTTCTACAAAGAACTCTTTGAACTTTAATAGTTTTATAACTTCTCAAATAAGTTTGTTTTAAGTAATCATTTTTTTAAATAAAAAGAAGACAGCAAGTAAAAAAAAAAAAAAAAAAAAAATACACACATACTATATGCATCCATTTGAAATTCCCTCCGCATTAAGTCATACATTACTCATAAATTATACTTAGGACAATATACCTGCTTTAGTGGTGATATCTAGTATAAGTATCATTTTCAACTCTTAATAAGGAAATTCAGCATTAGATAATAATGCAGCTGTGCCTGGAAACAGTTTTTATAGGCACTATATTAAATAAATAAGTCAAGTATTGGCTGAAATATTTATAAGTCTCTTGTTGATATTCTAAATCACCTAATTCTCACTTAATCTTACCTAACCTTGCACGTATAATAGATTGATGCTTAAAAAAAATAGGCCATTTATAAACATTATTCATGGAAGCGTTGCTTTCTTCTGTTGAGCTCATAAAATTCTCAAGGACACAGACAACCAGTGCAGGTTGAAAGTACAATAAAAAGAATATGACCACGGGGAGCTTGAATATACTCTTTTATCTGTTTCTCAGTAATTTCTGTTTAATCGGCTCAGGACAAGCTCTTTTAGTTTTATCACATATACGGCCAAATGTATGTGCAATGCAGTGCCACATTCTGCTGCTGCAGACACATTCCCGGTTTATGGTTTATAAAATACGGTCTGAGCAGTTAATATAGTTCATATAATCCACTGTATAAACAATATTATATGCTTCAGTTGATGGTGTGTTTCTGGCATATTCTACTATATCAGAATATCAATTTGATTAATTTACAGTTGCTTTTACAATTATATGGACGATGCATTATTCTGTATGTGCTTGAGAAACATAACCAAGGTGTTTTAAAGCCCCCACACAGTTTAATGTCATGTATTTATCTCAGAATTGCAAGTTTACTTTACACCTCACAGTTGCAAGTTATGAAGCCCCAATTGTGTTAACATTTTGCAATTTTGATATTTTGATTGATTGTTTGATTGATTGATTGATTGACTGATTGATTGATTTTTTTATTTTTTTGCAATTTGGGGGGAGAAAGTCATAATTTACGGTGGCCGAGAGAGCTCAACGCGCTGCAAATAGAAAAACACCTACAAATTAAGAAAACAACTTCATCAATTTGACGACACACACGTGCTACAAATGCTCACAACACAACCAAATAAAGAAACGCACTGCAAATACTCACAACACAACCAAACAAAGAAACGCACTGCAAATAAAATTCTTTATTTGGTTGTGTTGTGAGCATTTGCAGCATGTTTCTTCATTTGTTTGCATTATGAGCATTTGAAGCACCTTCTGTCAAACTGATGAAGATCTTTTCTTGATTTGCTGGTGTTTTTTCTATTTGCATGTGTTTTCTGAAGTTGCAGTGCGTTGATCTCTCTTGGCCACCGTAATAATTACCTTTATATTTTTTAATCCCAAGGAGGAAACAAACTTCCATACTCTTTGTTGAAAACCTCACAACAATATGAAGGATGTGCATTAAACTAGAAAGTGTTTTTCTCTTAAAATTATGACTGAAATCTGAAATAAACCAGTGTATATTTATGTATATGTTTTTGGATAGCTAGATTCACCTGTAGTTCATGATCTTTTTTGTTGCGTTTCAATAGCATTTTACCAATGCTTTAATTTTTAATGATATAATTTGCATTACGGGAAAAAAGAACGATTAACCAAATTTAGTTCAAATTAGTTAGATGGGTAGACGGTTCCTTTCTTCTTCTTCTTTTATGCAGGCTGCATTCTGTTAAACCACTTTGACTGAATGTACGATGGATCTTGACCTTTCCAATATAGTGAACACACAGATGTATACAGTTTTTAATGCAGCATATAGATACTGATATGTGATAAAACACTTGACCAAGCAAAATAATGTGAAATCATCTCAACTTGACATTTGCAAAAAAGTGCTAATATTTATGTTTGGCAGTTGTTTGTTTATATGCTGAACTGAGAACTTGTCATACATTATGTATAACACCACTTTACATATTTCCCCTGTATAACAAACAGCTGTGTTTGATTTATAAAGTGAGCATGATACAGTTCCATTGATTCCTTCCACGTTCAGCTGCCAAATCCACCACAGTTCAGTGGAGTGTGAAGTCATATCCTTTTCAGTTTTTCCAAACAGCCGGCAAACTTTCATATAATTTCTCCACGGACACATTAGCATATTAAAGCAAGTGATTTGGAGCACCACAGGTGTATAATGCTTTGAGATGCATTTAGGATGCTATTCTGCAGATCAACAATATAGTCATGCATGGAACAAGGTGAAGGGCAAATCTGGCAGTTTTCTGAAACAGTCACAATAGAATTGTAATATCACAATTGTAAGAATTTGGCCGTAAGCACTTTATGTCACACAGAGAAATAGATGGCTCTGCTTTGGTTATTTTAGAAAATTACACATTGTAGGTGTAATTTATTCCTTAATTGTTTGTTTGATATCTATTTGTTCTCAACCCTTCTTTCTTTTGTTCTCAGTGTAGTAATGATAAATCTCTAGTTAATGATCATCATTTAGTTAAGAAAAGCAATTTGCGATTCTTTTCATGCACTATGTGTTACAGGTGATACAAAATCTAAACATGATCTTTTATATCACAGACTTGTGCATAATAATGGATCTAAACATGCAAATGACTAATGCACAACATCTCAAACTTCACTGAGAGTGCACTGATATCTCTGCAAGAACGCAAATAATAATAATAATAATAATAATAATAATAATAATAATAATAATTATAATAACAACAACAACTTCCACTTGGTCACATAGTTCCAATGCAGTCCCTTGATGATGTTTTTGTAATTGAAAGTGAGGCTAACCATTTGATATGGTTTTGTCTTGGTCTCCAGCTGTGAACAGAAAGAGAAGTTAAAAGGAGAAGAGACATCAAGGGAATGTTAGACTAATTGGAATTCAAGGATGACATCTCTAATATCTTCTGTAGCACTGAATCGACATGCAAAATCTCTCATGCTTTACTTATTTTGTCTTTTTCATTTTTGTTAACTCCCTTATTTCTGTAAATAAGGAATATGCATTAGGAATGCATTACTTTTTTAAATTACTGCTGACAATATTTAAATGGACAAATTCAGAACTACTAATTATTATTATCATTGCCGTTTTTGTTGAATATTATTTCATATATTTATATTTGTATAGTCTCAAATAGGGATGTATATTAAATTGTAATTTGTTTGTGTTAGATCCACTGAAAAAAAAAAAAAACCTGCTCCGTTCATAGGGACCATCTGTTCAAGAATCGGACTACACTGGTTGTGCAATGTGTTTTTAAGTCACTGTAAAGAAACGTCTTGCAAGAGTCATTCCCCCCCCCCCCCCCCCCCCCCCCCGTTGATTGAGGTTTAGTGAACAACAGTATCATCTGACTGCACTTTTTTTTTTTCATTTTTAATTATAGTTCAATTAAATGTATGAAATATAATGTTAAAAATGAAAGTTAGAAATGAAAAAAGTAAGGAAGGTTTTTTTTTGTTTTTTTTTTTTGTAAAAAGAACATATTCTGACAAAAAATCCTATTCTTGGTTCTCTATCCTCGCCTTTGGTGATATGTCTTTCTCCTGTGTGTAAAATCTCCTAGTAACTTACTGTACAAGTACTATCTTTGGTTAAATTCAAAAACTGTCAGGAGAGTCATTTCTTCTCAATCAATTCACTCCTGTGTCAGTCATTTTCTTTTGCATTTTCTCAGCTTTTCCAGTAGCAGAAATGATTGGCCTGGAAAGCAGCCCACTTAGAACCTTATACTAAACAAAATCAAGAGGCCTTGACAAGAAATTGACATGACAATCTGCAAAATAAAGAACAGAAATTCTATCTGGTTGCATTTTCTGCAAAACATGTTGTCATCATAAATAACTGTACAATGAGAGCCAGCTCCATTACATTTCTGGAAACAAACAAACAAACAAACAAACAAAAACAGGCATTTTTTTCTAGTATTTATAGATATTGGTATTTTGACTATGATAAATCATACTCAAAGAAACGTACATCAAAAGCACCTTTATTTATTTGTATTTCTTTATTTATCTTCAACATTTTATGCTCTGAAAAAATAGGATGCTTTTTCCATTCATGCCAAACTCCTTTTCAACTTAACTTATCAACTCAACTTATCCAAAGTAAAGTGAACTGAATAAACAAGTATGACATATGTGATGAATTATGCGTGCAAACAAACCCTCCTCTAGCTGTCGTGTGTGTCAAACCGTTTAATTGATTAATATGCTTTTAATTATAATTAGCAGTCAGTTTTAATCTATGTAAATCAAATATTTCTTGGGTATCTTAAAAAAAACAAAAAAAACAAGGAAAGATTGCTGATGGCTGAGTGAAGAATGCTAGAAAATTCAAGACGTACACAAAAATTCAAGACATAAGATTTTCTTCTTAAGACTTTTACATTTGCATGCATATATTCCTCACAGCTTAAATGAGATTGATATTCTTGTTTTCGTGTATGTCCACAGAAACAGGCACTTGAGATACAATTTTCCTCAGTCACTTCCAACAGTAAGGGAGGGCCTCATGGAACTTGAACCAAGGATTGCATTTATTCTTGCTCATATGACAAAAATAAACACTTAATGTATGTCTTTTGCCTCAGATAAAAAAAAAAAAATTAAAAATCAGTTTGCTTTTATTCGCATGAGCTCAATATGCTTAGCGGAAGTTTTAGGGCACGTCACTAATGTGACGCATCATTTTAAATTTGGTCCAGGAGTTTTGTGTCCACAGCGTGATCCTGCCCTCATCAAAGGATCCCCTCTGAGGCTAATATACGTTTTTATTACATGTTGTCTGTCTTCTACAGGACTCTACAGAGAATCCTTTGGATGATAAAGTTATAACCTTTGTGGTTGAAAAAAAAAAGAAGAGCAGTTTAACTGGTATTTTACAGTGAGAATCTAGATATCTGGTAAGCCAAGCAAAGTTATGTAAAAAAAAAAAAAAAAATATATATATATATATATATATATATATATATATATATATAATTCATCCTAATAATAATAATAATAATAATAATAATAATAATAATAATAATAATTATTATTATTATTATTATTATTATTATTATTATTATTATTATTATTATATAGTTTATAATTTATATAGTAATATAATAACACTTATATAATATAATAATTATGAGTATATAATTTACATAATAATAATAATAATAATAATAATAATAATAATTATTATTATTATTATTATTATTATTATTATTATTAATATAATGTATAATTGATATAATTAATAATAATAACAATAACAACAACAACAACAACAATAATAATGATAATAATAATAATAATAATATTTCTTTTCTTTTCTTTTCTTTTCTTTTCTTTTCTTTTCTTTTCTTTTCTTTTCTTTTCTTTTATCCCATGCAGTTACAATGAATGGACACTGGAGCTTTCAAGCTTCAAAAAGGGCAGATGTCAGAATGTTCAGTGAATAATGAACAGAAGTTGTTTCTCACACTATGGCTTCAGAAGACCTATAGTGTATCAATCACATTTGTGCTATTTTTAGTGTGCTTTAGTATCCTCTTTCAACCCTTCTGAGCCAAACAGAGAAAATGCTTTAAAATTTAACCATTTGTACTTCACAGAAGAAAAAGTCATACAGGTTTGAAATGACATAAGGATGAAAAAAAAAAAAAAAGCATTTGTGGTTGAATTATTGCGATAAAGTCAAGGAAAGGTAAACGAAAGACAGAAGACATAAGGAGAAAAAGATCTACTGAGGGTCTGACTTTCATATTCGACTTACTTTCTTTTCTTCTTCGCAAGCACCCAAAGACTTAAGGGTGTGCAGCACCATGTAAGACATGAGATTTTATGATGTTTTGCTCATTTATCATTATTGTGGCTTAGCTGGGAATAAACCAGCGGGGGGTGATAGAGAAGATGAGTTTAAGCGAGTCGAGGGGATGTTTTCAAGGTCTCTTTCTGTCCTGCTCCTGAAAGTAGGGTATATGTTACTCTCGGTCACAATTAAATTGCAGCTGTCAGCAGTCGTGTGATAAAACAAGTGTTCACAGCCCTCTTTACTGTGACCTTAGAAAAGGAGAGGAGGGGAAGGGGGAGAGAAGAATGCTTTTTTTTAATATACATTACATTTTTGGTCATACAACACTGTGTATTTACACAACTCAGCGTGTATGACAATAATTCTAGTCAGCAGTTTTCCACGAGTCTGCTTTGGACTCATTCATAACTACTGGCTAAAGTTGGCAAACGAAAGGGCAAATCCCAAGGTACTGGAAGAAATGGAGAGAAATGATGCCAGTGACACACAGGTTTCATTTCAGGAGCACACAAATATACACAGACACAACTCACAATGCACAAATGTCAACAGCTGTGAAATAGAACACACTACAGCAAATACAAGGACAAGGCCCATGTGTCAACACACACTGGCACATTAGTACAATATCACCTTCCTTTTTCAACCCAGGTTTAGAACGCTAATAAATCTTTTGGGCCAATAAAAGGGTGTGTCATACACATTACAAGTCCATAAGGTGTCAGGAGACAGAACAGATCTATCAGTCAGAAAATACGACCTATTAAGCAACAGCTCTGCCACAGCGAACAGCAGACCAATAGAAATCTAGGCATTCTGTTGAGCCGTTGGCTCTGGAGTAAATAGTACAGACTGGTCATAATGGTCAGGTAACTGACAAGTAGCCAAACAACTGAATATGTGGTTAATGAAGTTTACTAGTTTATCTAGTTATTTTATTTTTATTTTTATTTATTTATTTTTTATATTTTTAATCTTAGATTACCATTCAAAAGTTTGGCTTCAGTAAGATTTTTTTGTATTTTCGATAGATATTCTTCTGCTCAGCAAGGCTGCATTTGTTTGGTCAAAAATACAACTAAATAGTAATATTGTGAAATGTTTTTGTGATTTAACATATTTTCTATTTTAATGCATTTTAAAATGTAATTTATTCATGTGATGGCAAAAGTACATTTTCTGCAGCCATTACTCCAGTCTTCAGTAGCACATGATCCTTCAGAAATCTTACTAATATATGTAAGCCTATTTGTGCCACTGAATTAAAAATAAAATACAATGCAGCCTTTTTGTTTTTATCTCACATTTTTTTTTCTTGCAACCCTGAATTTATATCTCAAAATTCTTTTTTTTCTTTCTCAGAATTGTAAGTTTATATTTGCAATTCTGCGTTTATATTTTGTTACAGGAACAACAAATTCATGTTGTTCCTGTAACATGAATTTTGAAATTCAGCTTTCCTGTAGCTCAAATAGTAGAGCATGGCACTAGCAACGCCAAGATCATGGGTTCATGTCCCAGGGAAAGCAAGGGCTGGTAAAATGTAAAACTGTAACTTGAATACAATGTAAGTCGCTTTGGATAAAAGCGTCTGCTAAATGCATAAATGTAAATTAATTTTGCATGGTAAGGTCCTGTAGAAAATATTGCATTGTCAAACTGTAATTCAAATGAAACTGTGTATGTACTTTTACAAATCTATTAAATGTGACTTTCCTGATATCATATCTTATGATGATAACATATCTTTATATTGTTTCCATCAGGAGTTGTGCTGTGCAATTTGTATTCCACACAGATTTTGAGGATGCATTTGTGTCACTACGTTACAAATTTGCATAACTCCTTTAGTAAATTTGAGGACGGTAGATTGGAATAAAACAAAACAGATAGCGCATGCAGATAAATGTCACTATCAGTGGGTGCAATTCATTCGAAGTGAACCTGCACAATCTATTTGCAAAATGTACACTTTCACAGGTGGCCTTACTTACTGTTCACTGTTGAATTGTTCATATTTTAATGCCAAGGCCCTCGGGAAAAATTCCACTCGATTGGCAGCAATAGATTTTTGCAATAATAACTCTTCTTTCCACTTACGGAACAGTTTCCTCTTTTTTCAAGAAATGAGCCCCCATTCATTCAGAGAATTGACATAACAGATTAACATATTAATCTGACTGAAAGTACCACCTGGATCCAGAAATATCTGCAGAGAGTGAGCGCCGGTACAGACGTGTCTTTTTGCAGGGAAGGCTCCTGAGAGCGGCATCTCGCAGAGTTTGATTCAAAAGGCCCAGTAGCTCTGAAAAACTCAATTTTCCTAATCACTGGTGCAGTTTCAGCTTGACTGGTTGCAATTGCCCTCACATCACAAAGAACCATTCAGCTCACTCTACAAAGACAGCCAACACACAGGCAGATTCTCAGCACTGAGAAAGCACCAGCAGCGGTCGCATCTGATTCATATTTATCCGAAATGCATGTTCACGTTGCTGAAGTTTTTGATCAAAAAAGTAATCTTTGAGTTTCATGACAGCTGAGGCTTTAATTAGACACTAGCTATAGAACTGAACCTTGGTTTTTGCGCTCCTGCTGTTCTTTCTCTGATGCTTGTCCGTTTGCTCGGTTCCCCCCTAATTTAAACTGAAAACAATATAAAAGACGTGTGTCTATAAAGCACTGTGCACAGCACTGCCTATCAATTTCATTTACTGAGGCTCATAAAAGGCAATGAAGAATGATCACATTTACTGCGTGCTGCTTTTTAAAGTCAAAAATTAAATGTAACATTTTTGAGGGGAAAAGAAAGCAGAAATTAGCTTTCTTACTTTTGTTTTTGTCCAAAAAAGCTGAAAGTTACAGTGATCTTTTTATTGCCGTAAATGCTTTGTTTTCTGTTTGCCTATAAATTCACGTGAGAAAATAACTGTCCTTGTTGTGTGGTTTTAGTGAGAATTGAACTGATAATCTAATATAATATGTAAATGTGCGTTATATATATATATATATATATATATATATATATATATATATATATATATATATACATACAGGTGCATCGCAATAAATTAGAATGGCATGGAAAAGTTCATTTATTTCAGTAATTCAACTCAAATTGTGAAACTCGTGTATTAAATAAATTCAATGCACACAGACTGAAGTAGTTTAAGTCTTTGGTTCTTTTAATTGTGATGATTTTGGCTCACATTTAACAAAAACCCACCAAAATCCCCCAATATATTTATATTTATTTATTTATTTATATAAAACACACACACACACACACACACAGTTTGTTTACAGTAAATACATTATTATTTTGTGCTTATGTAGGCACATTCATGATATGTTGACTGACGGCTGCATTGCTGTGATTGTGGCGCACCCCTGTCCGCCTGAATTATTTCAGAAATGTCAGCTATGCCCTCAGGTTTACATTCAGAGTGTGCGAATGAGCCACACTTAAAGCATGGTCAGTGGAACGCGCTGGTCTGACAAGACGGAGAACAACTATAGAATGACCATTTGCTGCAAGACCATGTCATGGTTATTCCCTACAACAGTCAAACTGACACCAGCACGTGATGTACCAGACACGTGTTATACTCTTGTGTTTGGATGGCAAACGACTATCTTAAGTGCAAACTTGATCTTAAATCTTTTCAGATGTTTTTTTTTTCTTTGACTCTTCCTATCTCTTGTTGTAGCCATAATTTGTGAGCTAAAGTTATGCTACCGTAAGCAACGTTCAGGCTTCTTCTCAGCAGTACACTTTTTCTACAGCCTGCCAATTTTAGACAACAAATACTATAACTTGGCTTAGATTCACTTTCAAGGAAAGTCATTGGAGTGAGTTTAGATTGTAATGCATAAAATAACAATGTCTGCAAGATATGCAAGTAAATGTTTTTTATAATTATTATAATTATATTTTTTATTTAAATTAATTATAATTTAAAAAATATTATTTTTGTTGTTGTTCTTATTTTTTATCGATTAAGGATGTAATTTAACACAATTGCATTTGTCATCGATGTGCTTCTTTTAAGGCTGGACCTGCTTCTTCAATATTGTTCTATAAATTGCCAATTATATCATAAAAGTTATATAGTGATAAGTTTATTTAAGAAATAAATTAAGAGGATATAATGGCCTTTTCTCACCTTCGGTGTCGACATTGCATACTCTGCTGCATGATTTCAGTCTCAAATTTTGCTTTTGCCTAAACCAGTGAAGTGGCAAGGTATAACCCATAATAGTGAAATAATTTCCACTCTTCATTATCAATACCGCTTTGGTGATTAGCACTGCCCTGCCTTTATGAAATTTTAATGCTTTGAGGTCCATTGCACTTCATAACAGTGAAAGTAAAGCATTAAATTGTGATTAAAGGATCGATTGCACAAAAGAGAGTGATTTCAAAGCAGCCAGAAGCAGTTTACATGAGCAGTGTTCAAAGATCCCTATGAGACTGAAGCTTTTGGACCAGAATTGATGGTCCACGTTCATTAAAAATGGGATTACTGAACCTCTGCAGTGACCTGGACAAGGAATAGCTCTTTCTTTCTCTCTAATGAAAATATTTAATTTCCTACTATTTAATTTTTCATTCTGCTGCTGTCTGTCACAGTCACAGTCTCCCTCTCTCTTTCTCTTTGTTTTGTTTCAGTGCACTAGTGTGTAGGTGGACTCAGCAAGATGCTTTTTTCTCAGTCCTAGTGAATGATGATCCTCTAACTTTGAACATGACCACAGTAACCGTGAGCTGTAGACTAGAGTGGGAGGTCTGCAAATATCTGCCACACAACTCCAAAAACTTCCAAGCCACCACAGTCTGAGCCGACACGGATGTGGTGAGATACTGACATCAGGTCACTGACTTATGCAGCTCACTGCTTGGCAACACACTCAATACTGTGGCAGGTCTAATAACAATGACAATGAGAGTCAGTTGATTTTAGCCAGTTAGGAAATCGATCTGGATTCTGGCATCCCTTGTTGTTTACTCTCAACTCCATCAGGGGTCTAGAAAACTCTTCTCTGTTTCGAACCTAAAATGTTGTTTGTTACAAGAGACTGCAAGCTGCTGTTCAGTGTATTAAGTAGCATTAGCATGTCATGTACCTCAGGTATTTTGTAGATCACAGCACAGTAATAGATTGCTGAGCAGTGTGAATGAAAATTTCAACTGAGGGCCAGATTGTTTTTGCACAGTGGAAACAAAAATATATTTGTGTGTGGCCTGGTGGTTGCCAAAAATGAAGGACAGTATGCAGTTTGTTATTTATTCATTCATTCATTCATTCATTCATTCATTCATTCATTTATTTCAGGTGTTCCACTGTTTGCAAGACGTTCTTTTGTTATTAAAGAAACATTATTGGCTAACGGCTGCAAATTAAGCAATTAGAATAATTACCAGTGCTAATTGGACTTGGAGTCAGAGAGACCCAAATGCTATATTAACATCTCCAATCAACCTAATTAACAACAAAGTATCAGGGTTGTACCTTATGTCATGACTTTTAAACCAGTTCAAATTAATAAACACGTTTAAAATGTCCTTTGTGGAAAAGCTGTTAGTTCTGTTTGGGGTCTCAGTGACCCTAGATATAAAAAACATGATTAAATGCTAGTTAATTTTTACATGTTACAATTCTCTGGTTAGTTGGCACTGTGGCTGCACAATCCTGCAAATTGACTATTTGGATTAGTCTTTGCTTAATGTGTTTTTGCTGGAGTCAAAATGTCTTCAAACAGAAGCAATATTGCTATTTTGGATTATAGGCATTTCTTCAGACAACAATTATTCTGTACTTTGTGATAGAATGTGAAAGATTCTTACAGTATCTAACAGCTGGGTTTTGGTCAGAGGAAAATTAATAGAATTTATTTATTTATTTGTGTGTTTGTTTGTTTGCAATCATGAGGTCTATGTTATGGAATATGGAGGACCAAACATGCAGAAACAATCAATCAATCAATCAATCAAATAAATAATCAAATAAATAAATAAAAACATAGTTTATATGTAATAAAATTTAATACTGAATTTATTTGAATTCTTTTTAACTTTTATTATATTATTTCATTTATTTTATATTAATGAAAGAATTTATTTATTTATTTATTTAATTATGTGTTTTTAAATGCATTTGTTCATGTGTTTATTTATTTTCTTATATTTATTTATTCCCACATGTATTTATTTCCAGATTTATTCATACCCATAATGGACCATGAAAAAGTCTGTCTGTCTGTCTATCTACAGTATCTCACAAAAGTGAGTACACCCCTCACATTTCAGCAACTATTTTATTATAAGTTCTCAAGGGACAATGCTATAAAAATGAAACTTGGATTTATTTTAGAGTAGTCAATGTGCAACATGTATAGCAGTGTAGATTTACTGTGCTCTGAAAATAACTCAACACACAGCCATTATTGTCAAAATAGCTGGCAACAAAAGTGAGTACACCCTAAGTGAACATTTCAAAACTGTGTCCAAAGTGTCAATATTTTGTGTGAGCACCACTGTTATCTAGCATTGCCTTAATCCTCCTGGGCTTGGAATTGACCAGAGCTGCACAGGTTGTTGCTGGGATCCTCTTCCACTCCTCTATAATGACATCACGGAGCTGCTGGATGTTAGGATGACGCTTCTCCACCTTCCACTTGAGGATGCCCCACATGTGGTTAATATGGTTCAGGTCTGGAGACATACTTGGCCACTCCATCGCCTTCAGCTTCATCAGCAAGGCAGTTGTCATATTGGCCGTGTGTTTGGGGTCATTATCATGTTGGAAAACCCAGTTTCTGAAGGGAGGGCATCATGTTCTGCTTCAGAATGTCACAGTACATGTTGGCATCCATGTTTCCCTCAATGAACCGCAGCTCCCCAGTACCAGCAGCACTCATGCAGCCCCAGACCATGATGCTACCACCACCATGCTTGACTGTAGGCAAGACACAGTTTTCTTGGTACTCCTCACCAGCCCGTCACCACACATGCTGGACACCATCTGAGCCAAACAAGTTTATTTTAGTCTCATCAGACCACAGGACATGGTTCCAGTAATTCATGCTCTTGGACAGGTTGTCTTCAGCCAACTGTTTGCAGGCTTTCTTGTGAGCCATCTTCAGAAGAGGCTTCTTTCTGGGATGACGGCCATGCAAACCGACTTGTTACAGTGTGTGGCGTATGGTCTGACCACTGACAAGCTGACCTTTCACTTCTAAAACCTCTAAAGCAATGCTGGCAGCACTCATGCGTATGTTTTTTGAAGCCAGCTTCTGCACCTGACGCACAGCACGAGGACTCAACTTCTTTGATCGACCCTTGCGAGGTCTGTTCCGAGTGGAACCAGCCTTGGAAAACCTCTGTGTGACACTAGCCACTATACTGTAACTCAGTTTCAGGGTGTAACTGATCTTCTTATAGTCTAGGCCATCTTTGTGGAGAGCAACAGTTCTAATTCTCAAATCCTCAGAGAGTTCTTTGCCATGAGATGCCATGTTGAACATCCAGTGGTCAGTATGAGAGAATTGTACTCAAAGCACCAAATTTTAACTGCTCTAATACAAATTTGTATAGTCCTGTCAAGCAGACAAAAACATGTACATGATGAATAGGACATGTGGCTTTGCATGGTTAAACGACGTATAGCTGTTATCACTTAGGGTGTACTCACTTTTTTTGCCAGTTATTTTGACAATAATGGCTGTGTGTTGAGTTATTTTCAGAGGACAGTAAATCTACACTGCTATACATTTTGCACATTGACTACTCTAAAATATATCCAAGTTTCATTTTTATAGTATTGTCCCTTGAGAAGATATAATAAAATAGTTGCTGAAATGTGAGGGGTGTACTCACTTTTCTATCTATCTATCTATCTATCTATCTATCTATCTATCTATCTATCTATCTATCTATCTATCTATCTATCTATCTATATCATTTTTAGCCTATATTTCAACCGACTTTAAAAATCAAGTTTTTTTTTTTCTTCTTCATACAGACTGACAAAAAAGGACAAAGTGCATGCAGAAGTACATCAACACTACACATGAAACCATCAGAACATAAGTACATCTCACTGCTTTCACACACTCTTTTGAAATCAATAATTTTTTCCAGCAAATTCTAAAAAGACGTTCCTCCTGATGCAGGAGGTCTTTTAATTATTGTTTTATGACCTGTTTCTCCCAGTCTCAATTTGTTGTTTTCCAGAGTTTTTTTGTTTTCAGAATTATAGATGAAAGGTCAGAGTGACTGATCAGTGGATTGTTTATCCAGATTTGGGGAGGCTGAATCATGCAAAATGAAAGCATCTCACTGCTTCAGCTGTTTAAGTGGGGCACTCCGAGATTAATGTCCTCACATTTTTTCAGCTGTGTATATATACTGTTATATTTATAGTATATTTACTGTTCAATTTGCTAAATAACAAATCCTAGATACAGATTTTTGTAAAGAGAAATTGAAAGAAAACAGCAAACGATTGTGTAGTCCCCTCAGAGGAGCTTTTGTTGCGACATCTGTGATGTTCCACCTGCTGAATGTAGTGTAGTGTCTGCTGGGCTCAGTGCGATGTGGTTTTTGGGTCTGTGTGGCCAATGATTCAAATGGTTCAGTGCTGTAAGTGCATGATTAGTGTGTGATGAGCCGAGAGGTCTCCTCCTTCACACTAAAACGGCTTCAGGCTCCCAGATAAAAGGTGCCGTATAAAAGTAATCCATCATCAGCAGACTTTATTACCTGTGAAATGGTTCACGCTGTGTTCTTTTGGCAGTAACTTGCTTTTATGTTCATGCAGAATCAAGAGACAATAAAGAAAAAATTCTCAGCTTGAGAGTTGAGATTTTGCGTATTTGCTGAGCTTGAAACATTGAAAACTGTGTGAGAAGCTTTTGAGGAAACGCCATGAATTTTGGATACATGACAGTTACTCTTTTGGAATAACCTTAGACTAAGGGCCCTATTTTAACGATCTAAGCGCATGGTCTAAAGCGCATGGTACAGTTGCACTTAGGGCGTTTCCAAATCCACTTTTGCTAGTATAACAACAGGAAAAACGGTCGGCGCTCCCGCCGCGTAGTCTGAGAGGGTTGTCCCTATTCTCTTAATGCGTAATGGGTGTGTTTTTGGGCATAACGTGCAATAAACCAATCAGAGTCTCATCTTCCATTCCCAGTTGCGCTTGTGCCATGGTGGATTCGTTATTTAAATGGCGGAATTTTAAGGTGCACAGACTGAACGCGTCTCCAGAGAACAAACGGATCTGCTCATGCGCGAGCAAATAGGTAGGCTAATTCTGACACATGCAATGACTATCCATTATGACATGTATGACATTTTTATATTTATGTAGTCTACATAATAATATTCTTTTACACTGTAATCCTTTAATTTTTTAATATTTGGCATGTTTGTGTGCTGCTGTCCCTGTGTGTAATAAGCAAAGTGAGCGCGCGTTGTGGACCCGCCCAGAGGTGCATTTTCTACTAACCCGGTCTTTAAATAACAAATATATATATATATATATATATATATATATATATATATATATATATATTGCGCCATTGACTTTAAACTTTAGACCAGGTTTGACTTGGTCTATGGCGCAGTCTATTTTCAGTTCCTCAAAATAGCAACGCGCCAACAATGCGCCTGAATACACCTCTTTTGTAGACCAGCATGCCCATGGGCGCACAAATGGGCGCAAATGCATTTGCTATTTAAACAATGAGACGCAGGATGGGAAAATGAGAACTGCGTCGGGCTGAAACTAGCAAAAACACTTGCGCTGCACCTTGCACAGCATTGCGCCAGGTGTATGATAGGGCCCTTAGTAGTTAAAGGGGTCATATCGTGAGCAATCAAATTTCCTTTGATATTTTGAGATAAAAAGAGCTCTGTGTGTTATGCAAACATACTTTAATTTTCAGAAACTTCCTTTTCAGTCTAAAAATGGATTTATTGAAACTAAGCAGCAAAAAAAGGCTAATTCTGAACTTTCTTAGATTTTTAATGTCATGCAGATGAATATATCATTATAATTTTTGCTAACATGTCAACTTGTTAACATAATTTGTAAACCCAGCTATCTGAACAATTCCAGCTTGTTTTTAACAGTTTTTACAATTTATGCTACATTGTAAAATTTTAGTGAAATTTTAACTGTAAAATATTGTAAAAACGCTGTGGAAAAAAACTGTTAATACAGATAGGTTAACAGTAACTTCCCATATATTATATACAGGGAAAAACTATAAAAAGTCTAACCAGACATTTCATGTAATGTTACAGTAAAATACTGTTAATTGTACAGTTTTTAGAAGTAAAAAAAAAAAAAACATATAATTTACAGTCAAAAACTGTATACTGATATTTCCAGAATTCCCTGTCTGACACTTTACATTTGAAAGTACTTTGTTGAAATAATCATGTTTCTTAATAGTTTTTGTTATCAGATCTGCGCATTTTGGTTTTATGTCACAGTACATTTTCTGTTGTTTAATGAATGTTTATTGCATTGTTTAAATGTCATGTGTGTTACCAATTATGGTGTTTTGTGTTTGCAGGAATGACTCTGTGCACTTTCTGTATATTAGTACTTCAGCTTGTGGTAACACTACTTGTGATGAACTTTGATTCTTCATATGGCTTTCTCTTTTATCACCTGCATTATTATGGTGGTTGTCAGTATATGTTAAATGTACAAAACAGATTTTAATAGCAGCATGCGTTGTTGAATTGACTGGTTTACAATCAAATTTTCTTGTTTGTAAATTACAGTTTTATACTGTAAAATATACAGTTTGTTCTATAAACTGTAAAAATGTGTTTACAGTTTTTCTGTATTTTTTTATTTTTTTTATTTATTTTTTTTTTTACAAAATTATTCTGGCAACCATTGCCACCAAAATAATTTAGTAAAATGTAGATATTTATTTATTTATTTATTTATTTATTTTACAGTGTACTGTGTATTTTGCTCAGTTTTATTTTAACTCTTAGTGTCAGAGAAAGGGTTGAAAAGTGGTCATGAAAAATAATGTCTCAGTTACGTATGTAGCCGTCGGGGCAGGATGTGACGAAACGCCTCTGTCTGCTTCTGTGCGGCGGAGAACTGCTGGGCAAAGCCCTCCACCGCTTCGCCAAATAGGCCGGCCTGGGAGATCGGGGAGTCCAAGAAGCAATGCTTGTCAGCCTCCCTCGTATCTGCCAAGGTCAGCCATAGGTGGCGCTCCTGGACCACTAACGTGAACATCGTCTGATCCAGGGCCCGCGCTGTGACTTTCGTCACCCTTAGGGCGAGGTCCGTCACTGTGCGCAGTTCCTACAACACACCTGGGTCAGCACCACCCTCGTGCAGCTGCTTTAACGCCTTGGCCTGGTGGACTTGCAGGAGGACCATGGCATGCAGAGTGGAAGCGGCCTGTCCAGCAGCACTGTAAGCCTTGGCCGTTAGAGCGGACGAGAACTTACAGGATGTTTTTCTTGAGCACCAAATCAGCATGTTAGAATGATTTCTGGAGGATCTTGTGACACTGAAGACTGGAATCATTTTTAATCTCATCTGCAAGGTTGCAACACTTGGAGAAAGCAGGCTCTTTAAAAGGTCTCTATCAAAGACTCTCTTGGGGTTGCCTAGCTACCAGACAGCTGTCTGTCACCATTTCTTGCCTTACTTATTGTCTCTTGTGATCCATAGCCTCTGCTTTTCAAATACAAAAGCTTCTGGAAGGAAAACAAGCAAATGAAATCATTACATGAAAAAAAAGAGCTGTGCTCAAAGCAATGCACAGAGGTCAAATATTTTAGAAAAATCAGCATGTTCTCCAAATTACCGTAATATTAACCTAGCCCTGCTGTTAGTTTAACATTTACAAAGGAAGTCAGATCCCTGGAAACCATGTACCTTAAGAATCTGACTGTTTTTGTATGTTTACATATTTAAACTCTGGCTATGCAGGTGCAAAGGCAGATGTTTCTTTCATAAACTCTTCATTTATTTCTCACCACATGATTGAAGTGTTTAGAAATTTTACTAAATATTCAAGATCGTTATGCTTTTGGGTATGCCAGCTCAAGAATTCTAAATGGGCTATTCATGCATCCTAACTAAAGATATTCATAGAGCGCCTCCCAAATATTCCTAGAAAAGAGCAGAATCAGGGGTTTCTTTCACCCTTCGCCTTTGGGGGGGATGCCTCATTCTCAGAAAAGAATGAATGAATAAATCAGCCCAGGTCTAAATGGTAACTATTTCCAAATCTCATCAGAGACCGGGTAGCTGGCAAGTGTAGTGAGGTCTGCCTTTTGGTATAATGCCTGTAATGGAGGTAGAGAGTGTGAGTTTGCAGCTGTGCCTGTAAATATTGCTCAATAAAAGACTAGTGGGTGTCAGTGACCAGTAGAAGCCACCATCATAAGATTTTATGAAAATAACTCTTTGGAAACATGAGCTTATGTGCTCTTGGCCTTGAAAACAGCCAGGGCCGCCAGTATTTGAAGCTATAATCTTGTCTCAGTGGCTACTTTGTCATGTTGTGTTTCCACAGTGCGAGTGCGGCAATTGAATTGTTGTGGGGCTGAAATGCTGTTGTGGCAAGGCAAGAGCTGCGCTGACATTTATTGTCTCAGCTCAGGGATAACAATTCTATTTACACATTTCTACAGCGAGATGGATCTGGAACACTCTCTAAACCTCTAAATTATGTCTTTGACAGTTTTCTTTACTTTAAATACTTAAAGAAGTCATGGCCTAATGGTTAGAGAGTTGGACTCGTAACCTAAAGGTTGCAGGTTCGAGTCTCGGGCCGGCAGGAATTGTAGGTGGGGGGAGTTGAGTGTACAGCGCTCTCTCCACCCTCAATACCATGACTGAGGTGCCCTTGAGCAAGGCACCGAACCCCCAACTGCTCCCCGGGCGCCGCAGCATAAATGGCTGCCCACTGCTCCGGGTGTGTGTTCACTGCTGTCTGTGTGCACTTTGGTTAATTGCAGAGCACAAATTCCGAGTATGGGTCACCATACTTGGCCACATGTCACTTCACTTCACTTAAAATTAAAACTGCTTCTCTGGGAAGAATGCATTTGTCTAAAAATGTGTTTTGAGAAAGGTCTGTACCATGCAAATTTATGCATAAATCTAGTAGGCAGATTTTTTATTTTTTTTCCCCATGTAGAAGTCATATTGATAAGAAGCTGAAAAGTTTGTGTATATTTTTCAGTGAGCCTCTCTGCTGTTTTTGAAGGTTATGCATTATTACGCATGTAAGTGACTCGAATCGTTCACTCAAATGATTCGTTCTAAAACACTGATTCATTAGGAACGCCACAGCAGGTACTCGGAGACACGCTACAATTAGTAGATCAAATTTGGATTCGTTTGGAACTATTTCATTGATGGATCAAAAATACATGAGGCAAATGTCTCTAGTTACTCTTTGTTTATCGCTTTTGTATAAAAGCAATCATGCTGCTGGTTTGAATGTCAACACGTGTGTATAGGCCTATTTAAAAGGTGTTTATTGTGCTTCCGACTTTATTCGAAGATCTTGCTGTACTTGCATATTTACAGAGCATACAAGTCGTTTTAAAAGAATAGCTGTACAGGAGCGGTTCTGTGGAAAACATTTCTATGGAGATTGTTTGGCCTTGTTCGCTAACCGAGGATACAGATTGTGATGACGCATGTAATTAATTCCACAATAAATAGGCTATAAATATATCGTTAACATCGCAAAAGCAAAGTTTTCTATGTTTTTGTTTGACACTAAACTAAACTTGTTATATTACTCTGGTGTTAAATTACATAAAACTAGACCTTGAAACGCAATAGTAGACTTCTTTTGTTGTTGGCGCAATTGGGAATGCAAAAGCATGATTTCCCATGTATCTCTAAAGTAGTTTACCCTGCCAACTTTTTACTTCTGCATGTTAAACCCGAATTTGCTAAACGGGTCTATAATCCAGCAGATTGCAAGCATAATATTGTGTAGCCTATATGCATTTGTTGTGAATGAAGTATACATTTTGTGTGAGAAACTTTCAGCACACATACCAAAATTAGTAAATTGGACTTCCTGTGTCTACACATTCACTTTTAACTTGTTAACTTGTGCTCTATTATATACTGTTTGTACAAGTAAATACAAGCTTTACTGGCAGATAACAGTAGACTATGAAATCACAATAGTAACTCACAGCATGTCAGGAAGTAGACCTAGTAATTCATTTCTTGAAATAACTGTCTCTTCGATGTGCAACAGACAGACCTTCCCAGTACTGAGTGTATGTCAGTGAATTATTTGCTACCCATGACTTTCAAGATTTGTTTGCAGTATGCTATGGATTCATGAAACTCAGGAATTATAGAATGTGGTGTTAATAGCTCAGTTTCTCATTCATAAATATTACATTTGTATATGAAAAAGGTGCATCATGATCAAACCTGTTCAATCTGGAGATAGACCTGGCTAAAATCCCAGTACACATGCTACTGACCTCAATCTGGACATGAAACCAGATGTTAAAAGTGTAAGACTGATTTTAGCACTTTAGTCAGATCCAATTTATCCTCCCGCACACAAGAAGAAAAAGCACAGCGGAGAAGGGTAGAGAAGCTCAAAGTGGCTTTGAAAAGCACATCAAAAAGGTCCTATCACAAATTCCTAAAATACAGTAAGAGGCTTGATTTGCTGGGGGCTTGATTTGCTGAAGTATATTTTTTGCATGTTTCATGGAATTTTATTTCTTGTAATACAAACCATACGCAGACAACGATCAACTCCCGAATGTCACAGTGGTTTTGATAAGTAGACTCACTGAACTCAAACTATCTCTGTTCTGTTCTCAACCCACCTGATATTTAAGCAAAACAGGTGTCAGCTGCAGAGTCAGGAATGAAAAGGCAAATGCATTTCCATAAAACCGTTAAAACTGACATGTTTTGACGATATACCAACGTCGTATGCATCCAGTGATCCATAAATGCATTCAGAAATGCTAATGAATGGAATGGAAATGTGTAATATTTAACACAGTATTTAACAAAACATATTTAACATAAACTGAGCTTGAAAACTTGAACAAATTTCCAGTGTAATTATGTAGTTAACTTAGTTTCACAAAAAGGGTTAACACGTTCAAATTGAGGCATGGTTGTCTGCTAACTGATAATTATATCATACAAATTTAATGTATTTACTGGCCATCAATGCGCCGAGAGAAAATAACTGAGGGGAGACTGGAATGACATCTCCAACAGATCGTTCTTGTGGAAGCCATTTTCTGTAGTTTGGAGATGGAGAGCAAATCATATCATATATTCATAATGAAGTCATGAATTCTTAATGGGCTGTAGAACAGAGGTGAAGACCCTTGCATTGCCAATAAAACTCCTGCCAGTGATCTTGGAACCAAAAAAGTGACGACTGCAGGAATCAGAACAAAGATGTGTGGCGTTGCAATTTTCATTATCACTTTATAAAAATAAAGGTTCTTCATTGGCATCTTTCATCAAGTGCCTTTAACATCCATGGAACCTTTTCAGTTAACAAAAAGTCTTTATAGTGGAAAAAAGGTTCTTTAGATTATTCTTAGTTCCTCACATTAAGAACTGTTCACTGAAAGGTTCTTTGGAGAACCCAAAATGGTGGTTTTTTTTTTGTTTGTTTGTTTTTGTTTTTTTTTTTTTTTTGGTGCCACTACACAGTAAAAACCCTTTTGGAAACTATTTTTAGGAGTGTACCGTCACTTTATGTGATTACCAGTGCATTGGCTGTGATGTGGTCATGTGCTTTGCATATTTGCTGCACGAAACCTCATGCATGAGGCTGTTGCTATGGCAGCATTCAGTCTTTAGCTTAAAAATAATTGAGGATGTTGTTCATAGTGAGGTTATATGTAATGACTCATGCTCTCCTGGATTTCATATTCAATTCACATTTTCACAAAACAAGTCCTAAGAGTTTGACCCTTCAGCATCCTCATTGTTTTACACTACAAAGCATCTGCAAAATATGCAAACCCAACAAGCTCCTTCTGAGCGATTGCAAACGGGTTAGGAACACTTCAGAAGTACAAAAGGGAAGGAATGCAGCATGAGGTTGCCTAAATATGTAATCAACCATCAGGTCCAATTACTGTTATAACCGCTATGCATTAAAAGCAATTCTTGTGGTGCTGGAACTATTACAACATGTTCTGTAGGTCATTGGCTGCTTAATTGACTTGCCTCAGAACAAGGAGAAGGCACATAGCTCCCAGCAGTAAAGCTTTTTATTGTTTCCTCTGGATTTCATTGTGGATTCTGGCAGGTTCATTCCAGGATTACTCTCCAGAATGGCCTCGGGATGTAGGGGGATAGGATTGGGATGAAGCACGAGGGAGAAAAGTGATTGAGCAATGGGGCTCAGGTTTGCTGTGAAATAAAGATGGAGACTGTGGCCTTGAAGGGCCACCTCTGTGCTTCCGGCATAGGCTGGAGTTCAGCTGAGGGGTGCAAACCGCTAAAATGGCACAGTGACTACAAGAACGTGCTAATGGAAAGGGTTTGTGTAGCCAGAGGCAGGGGAATAGGGGCTTGGGGTAAATCACTCCGGCAGGCTTTTTAGATCCGTATATAGACACAGGTGAGATGGTGTTAGGTTTTTATTTCGAGTCGCATTTCCTCCAACCTTTTGCCATCTGGATTGTTCAGACAGACGACAGTGTTATTTCCCCAATCCCATTGTTTTATTTTGTGGGGTTTTGTGTTGGCATCTAAACTTTGCTCCTTGCCAGCTGTCATGCACGGAGAGTTTTGCAAAGATAAGCACATTTATGACTCGCCATGTGGGGTGCAAACCCGCCTATGCGGTACCCCCAGGACAGACAGCAGATGGTTGATGTGAGAAAACAATGATGGAAGGGCAGAGAGACAGAGGAGATGAGCGTTTTTGCAGACTTTGGAGGAGAAAGCGCTAACAATGAAACTGCCGGGACAATATCGCCATTGTCTGAATGGCAGAATTCTGGATGTTTTACAAGACCGAACAAACTTGTGTGAGCCAAGACCACCTTCAGAGTGGTTTTAATATGGTAATCGCGCATGTGGATATGCTTTTCTGAGTATCTAAGTTTGATTTGGTTAACGTGTGAGTTCATGAATGTCTTTGAGCATTAAAAGATGTTCTAAATGTTAAAGATTGACGTCTCAAAGATTCCACAACTCAATTTGTTGTGGAAAAGTTTATAGTATATTTTATCATTTTAAATGATTAAAATTGATGAAAAAAAAGCCCTAGAGCGTGACATCATATCCTGTTTTCAATATGTTATTTGTGGTATCTGAAGTAATTTTGTCTAGCGTGACCGTCTTCATTTTAGCATTGTCTAATGATGTTTGGGTGAAACACGATTTATCATTTGATGCAAAGTTTGATGAGATTCAATATTTGATAACATCCTTGATAAGGCTTTTAGACAGTCTGTGTATGAGGGCTGTGAAAAATTCAAAATTGAAGAATTGGATCTCTTTCAGTTTATTAGTGTGAACTGGAACTGTACTAAACAGAAAGATGAATTGGAATTTAATTTGGAATGGCGTGAAGAGCAATTTATTATTTATTTTATATATGTTCATGGTGTGAATAAGAGGCAGCTCAGGCTAATAGAGAGAACTTTTGGTATAGCACTCTGCCTGGTTCCTACTATCAGTATTTATATTCTGTTTTTATAGCCTGTCTTTAATTTTTATTAAATTAACCACTTGGCTTCAGTCAGTACATATTTTTTATAAACGTTACAGCCTCAGGTCTAGAAATCTCTGTACAAAGCTAAAAGAGAAGTCTTGTTTCGTTAGTGTGTCCATGGTTTTGATGACACACACACACACATACTTGAAAGCTTGCTAATACAGAGGGTACAAAAGCACTGGCTGTGAGGTAACCTACGCAGAGTGAAGGTTTATTATAGTTCAAAGAGAATGATACAGAATGGTTTATGAGCCTTGGCTCAGAGCCTTTTCCATTAGAGCAGAGAGCATTGAGCTTATTAAAAAGTAGACATGTCATCTCAAGGTTTTGTGCTTGCTTGCGTGTCACTCGGCTTTGGCGGTACTGTATGTTACTGAACGTAGTCCAACTTTTGTAATTAGCTTAGAATACACTCTTAAAAATAAAGGTACTTCACGATGCCATAGAGGAACCTTTTTGTCTAAATAGTTCCATAAAGAACCTTTAACATCCGAAGAATCTTTCTGTTTCACAAAAGATTCTTTCTGGCGAATAAGGTTCTTCAGATTATAAAAAGGTAAGCAAGAGATGGTTCTTTTGACAGAATGGTTCTTTGTGGAACCAAAAATGGTTCTTCTATGGCATCGCTTGAAGAACCTTTCGAAGCACCTTTATTTTTAAGAGTGTAGAGCCATCTCTGCTGGCTGACATCACACGCTAGTCTTAATTTCTGAAGGTGAAGAATTAAATGATCCACCAGCATTAGCTACTGTGATCTAAAATGTTTATTCAGGAGCGCTGTGATACAAAAATTGGATTTTTGTGTCTTTTAGTGCATATCTGTTAGCTTTGAGGTCATTTGCATGAGAGTGTACTTCTCAAAGTTGAGTTAATTATCTTTTAGCATGATATTAAAGAAGTCTTTCTTTTCCAAAAAAAAAATATATATATTCATGGCTTGATGGTCTTGCACTCCAATATAATGCTCTCTAAAAGGAAATGTCCAGAATTTAGCTACATCCTGCATCACCTTGAAAGATTTATGTATGATCGTTTTTGTGGACTTCAGTTTGGTGTTCAACACCATCATCCCTGAAATTGACCTAGCTCTCTGTGTTCACCCTATCTGTCAATGGATCACCAACTTCCTGACAGACAGACAGCAGCTGGTAAGACTGGGAAAACTCACATCGAGCACATGTACTGTCAGCACTGGCACCCATACAGGGATGTGTGTGATCTCCATTACTCTTCCCAATTTATACAAACAACAGCACTTCTAAAGACCAAGCTCTTGAAATTTGCAGATGACACTACAATCATTCAAGATGGTTTTCCTGCAGATTTTGTATAATCGTTATTTATTTATTTATTTATTTATTTATAACAGATGCAATATATAAAAAAATATATTTATTTATATTGGCTGTGTATTTGGCCATGGCTTTAAATAAATAACCGATACCTAAATAAATAAGTAAACAAACAAACGATACAATATAACACATTTATTTATTGCCTATATTAGATATTCAGTTGTGTATGCTTTTTAACCCTATTTGTACATTTTACATTATCTTTGCAATTATTTAACGTGCATTTCATCTTTTGAAAATTTAATAACACTTACATGTAATCTTTTAAAAAACTCAATGCATATCCATTTTTTATTCTGTAATTGAAATGTATAGTTTTAATACGATTATTTAAAGTTTTCAGTGTTTTAACTCATTTAGACAAAAATTGTGTAGAATTTTGTTACAGTTATTTATTATGGGCCATAACTTGTAAACAATTATCTGCTTTTTTCCCCAAAATTTTAATATCAATGCATCTCTACTTTTTAATCTGAAAGGATGTATTCTAATTGTACATATTTTAGTAAATCCTGTTATTTCTTTGTCAAAACCTTTTACATGTGACTTTGTTTAAAGGCAGACTGGTAAAAATCTGTGCACTCTGACCCTGAAAATGTACTGGCATCTGAGTTTCTATCTTTTTTTTTTCTTTTTTTTGTGCATGTGTGTGTGTGTTCCAGTTTAGTGTGCAGTAAATGAACGGACTGTGGGAGGTTTGTGGGTGTGCCATTTGAGGCTGAGACGACTCTCCCTCCTACAGTCAGAGCACCATACAGGCAAAACAAAGAACTCTGTGGTGTGCTGACAGCCACCACAAACTCACTCATATCATTCTGGCGGCATCTTATTTATTTACTGCTCACATCGCTTTTAGCTCAAATGTCTCTGTACTGAGACTGTGATAGAATCTTAAATCTTTGTTAAATGATTAAAAAATACTAGCTACTGAAACATCTACTGTAAGTAAAAGTTTAAATGAAAACCATCAGAGGACAAACTCTTTTATAGGGATTGCAGAATTATCAACACTTTGAAACTCAAGGTAGATCACTGTCCATCACCTTTAATTTCAATGAGGCTCATTGACTGGCTTGTCTTGGATGTAGCTAACAGTAAGACGATCAATCCCAATGCAGTTAGTCTGACTTGTGTGGCATGGCTACATTGGAAATGATGCGTGGGGGAATTCTATAATGTTCTATAGGATTTCAGTCTGGTTTGACATGACTATGGTAAACACTTAGTCATCTGGGAAAGCTTTCATATAGCGCTTCCTGGGTTTATTAATAAATCATGATAAATAAATTATCATTAAAATACTAATAAATTATAAATTAGAATTGCTAATAAATTAATAAATACCATGGGCCTTTGAGTTATGCAATGATTAACATTCAGAAGTTTGGTAAGGTTTTTGTTATGTATTTGAGTAAGTATGCATTTATTTGATCAAAAATACAGTAAAACAGTAATACTGTGAAATTTTATTAGAATTATTATTTTTTTTTTATTATTATTTTAATATATTGTAATGTTATTTATTCCTGTAATGGCAAAACTGAATTTTCAGCAGTCATTACTGCAGTCTTCAGTGTCACATGATCCTTCAGAAATCATTCCAATATGCTGATTTGGTGCTCAAGAAACATTTCTTATCAACGTTGAAAACAGCTTAATAGTGCTGCTTAATAGTTTTAGAAACTTTTTTTTCTTTTCTTTTTTTTCAGGATTCTTTGAATAGAAAGTTCAAAAGAACAATTTATTTGCAAAAATTTTGGCAGCTATGTAAAAGTCTTTAATGTAGCTTTTGATCAATTCATTGTGTACTTGCTGTTTAAAAGTATTCATTTTTAATTAGTAAAACATTTTCTTGGTAGTGTACATACAGTATGTTCTCTATTTGTGCTGTTTATTGACAGTGAGAGAGTAACTGATTAGAGGAAAGCTCACTGACTATAGTATAGCAATGTCCCCAGGAGACTATCATTTTTCTTTCTGGTGGTTTTCAGGTGCTTTATGTTGAGCTCCTTATGTACACTTAGACCTTTTGAACTGGGTTGTACAGGAGACAGGATAAAACAGTATGTGTTGGCATTTTCTTGTCATTGCAGGCATTTCTGTTCTTATGTCTTGATGTATTTATGTACTGAAGTGCTCTTTGTGACATCTGAAAGAGTTGGACGGGAGATGGTATTCCATCATGTCCAGCTGGAGTCATTTCCTCAAGCTCACTTGTGTGCTGTATAGCTATAGGCCATGATTTCATTTTTATTTATTTATTTATTTTTTTTTTTTTATCTTGTCTTTTTTGTTATAGAAGAAGGCCTGATATAACCCAGAAGGTTTTGCTGCAGAGCCTGCAGCACCTGTTCAAGCTCTGACCAAGCACAGATGGAGCCAATCAGCAGGTAGCAATGGGAATCAGTTCATTAATACAGTAAAATGTAGTTCTGAGGAGATAAACAAAACTATGCAGACTACCAATTAGCTGTAGATTTAATGATCCTGAGAAAAGTTTTTAACAGTTTGAACAGCTCGTACGCGTTTCTTTACAGTACATGAATGCATATTTTAAAAAGCACATAGTTAAGCTTGGGAAAGTTGTTTGTCATGTCAAATTAATATTTCCAAAAATATCCAGATCCCCACGGGACGTGAGTTACTAGCTTGTTCTGTTCTGTCACGTTAGAGAATATCGCACATGCTGCCAAACATTTTTACAAAAATGTCAGTTCATAGCAGGATATTTTGCTGTTTTTAATGAATGTGTTTGCTGTGTCAAATAGCACATTTGCAGAGGGGGCATGGGAAAGATGAGCAGAGGCTTATCAGTGTTGAGGAACCTTTAGTGGCTCTATTATATAGTTTATTAGAAACTAGTCTCCTTGCTGAACTAATACATTGACAGTAGAGTCATCGCTTAAATACTTATTTTCGCACAATGGTTTGGATCAATGTACCTGTCACCAGTTTGTATAGATTAAATAAATGCTCTGGGTTCAATACTAGTTCAGCTCAATCGACAACATTTGTGGCATAATGTCAATTACCACAGAAAAACGTCATGCACGTCTCTCTCTTTTTTTTTTTTTTTGTTTCTTTTTTATTTTGGCTTGACAGTAAACAAGGCCAGGCAATAAATGTTAAAATACACAATTCAGACAGCTTTACAACTCAAATAATTGTTAAAGTAAGAATGAATACAAATTCTTCAATTAAAATTTGAGCATCTCATTTCATACTTCAAACTTTCTGGATACAATTTATGTCCGTTGTAAGTACCTCACTCTGACAGTGATTTTTTTATGGGCAAAAAAATAAATACATTTTGAAGTGCAAATAAAAATTATTACTGTAACAAACTGTGCCAATTGAATTTAACATTTTTGAACTCAGAACATTTATTTATTAAAGTTATGGCATTGGTTTGGCATATTTCTAAAGAAAGAATCTCAGCCAGGAGGTTGTGAAAGAAATTTGGAGTGACACTGGAAATTGAAAGACATAAAACTCAAAAAACAAGCCATTCATATAGCAGTTACTGTGCCAGTGAATACATTTACAAAAAGTACCATGGCATTACCATATTTTTGGCAGACATATATGGTAGCAGTACAATGGTGTATGTCAAAGTACATTTCTGTTATGATAGTTCATCTAGAATATCTTCTAGTAATCTATTCAAATTGCATCTATGTCAGTGATTCACAAACAGGACCTTGGGGGCCACACAATGACTGAAATGTATTTAAATTAATTAAATTATTTTTAATTTATTAAAATAATCTAAGTCTAATCTAAAATAAATGCTTAAAATAAAGATGTAAACTGGAATTATATTTATTTTTTCCCCCTCATTATTGTTTTTAATTGAAAAATATACAGTTCTTGATACTCCTGGAATCACAAAATCATGGTAATTCATTTAATATATCAGTATACCCAGTTTCTGAAAACAAGCGATCATAATTACAGTAGAAATATAAAAATACAGTGGAAATATCTTTGAATTCAGGGGCTTTTGAATATTGTGTTGGACAACCACTGGCCAATAATGTGTTGTAATATTTTTTTTATTTTGTCTTTCTCTCTCTCTCTCTCTCTCTCTCTCTCTCTCTCTCTCTCTCTCTCTCTCTCTCTCTCTCTCTCTCTCTCTCTCAAATATAGGCAAAGCTTATTGAGTTTCTTTTCTGCATTGCCAAGAGAGTATGGAATCCTCTGTGTGCATAAACATCTATCACTTCCAGAAGAAATGCATGTTAGAGACCCTGAACGCTGCAATACAGCCAATGAGGACCACACATCTTCTTCCTCATATTAAATCACACCACCAGTCCCTTTCCATTAACCCAGGTGCATGGATATTAACCTGGTATATGAATGCACATCTCCACAATGCCAAAATATATTACACCACAAAACGAAAGTTAAAAATGAATCTCAGCAAGGCCTTTGTTTTGTGAAATTTATGAGTGCCATTATAAAAAAAAAAAAACCATCAGCCTGCTAAGATAAGTCCTGACTGAACAGGAGAAAATAATGCTTAGAGTGGTGGAATGAGCTCATAAGAAACACGCGTTTCATCTTGTGCCATGCAAATCAATGGGGCCCAGCAGGGAAGCAGAACGAGGACCAGACCTGTACGCAAGAGCCTTTATTCACTCTGCTTGAACCCGCAGCACAGCCGCAAACGAGTCAACGCCTTAATTCTGTGTGTTAGCCATTCTGATGCATCTTGGGTAAAATTACCGTAGTTGTCTATTCAAAGAAAACAGCGTGCTTGTAGTCAATTTCATCATGATATGTGAGTCAGAAGGGAGAAAGGAGCTTATTGTGCGAGATGCATTCATCTGCGCCACGTCACAGTGGTTCACAAAATAACTCAAAATAACTCCTACACTGATCCAAACATCAATGTAATACTAGGTTTTCACAACAGCACACTTCACAAATGGACGTCTAAAAGCCTTAAGTTAATACATGTGATCTAAACACTTACTATCACAAAGTATTACATAGAGTGTGAACAGTTTTGTTGAGCATGTGTTTCTTGAGAGAATGTTTCTAGCTGAAACGTAATTTGTTACCCAAGTTGAACCTTGTTTTCATACATAGTACTGAGTGTTAAAATCGAAAGGGAACTGGAAACAATATAGACTGAGGTTGATTCATTGGGTCAAAGTTTACGATATTGACCGAATTGGCTTACGCAGAGATGCAGAGAGTGATCGCCAATGCAGTGGTATTATTTAATTACTCCTGCCAAGAGGAATAATTGATCTTTAATTATGTCTTAGACAGGAAGGTTCTAACACACCCTCTGCAAAACAAAGTGATCATCATCATAATCAATGTATGTAATCTGGACAGACAATTAAACAAAAATTGCTGGTAGCTCAAGGGCTTTATTAAAGTTCTGATATCCTCATTTTCTTTTTTTTTTTTCTTCCTTTATTTATTTATTTATTTATTTTCCCCAATTATAATATATGCATTAATTTCAGATGAGCCAGTGGAGTCTTATAATGATGCAGGCATGTTGTACATGAGCTGCGCTTTATTTATTTATTTTTTCATAAATGTGTTTTTCCAGACATGTAACAAACACATTGATTGCTTCGGAACTCATTATAAAATGACTCAAGGCATTCTGAATGCTTTCGAATATGTAATTTAGCTCATATTTGAAATAAAAACCTTCTGTTCTTTTGTTCTGTTTTACCCGTTGCATTAACCTTGAGAAATCTTAAGCACTAGCTGACGTACCTTAAGGGGAAATTCACAAAGAGGAACAAATGATTAAAACCTTTACAGATACATTTACAATAAATGTTCCCATGGTCACTTGGAAAAAATATATTGAATACAATAATGATTTTAATTATTTATTTATTTTTATTTTATTTTATTTTTTTATGTAAAATGCACAGTGATAATCATTTTCTTTCCATTCCACATTGCTGTATCCTGTCACATGCTGTGTGTGTGTGTGGTGGGGAGGATAAAAGTCAAACCCCATTTCCCATGAGTATTCATGCTCACCTCATATACCTTCTGCTACTTAATAGCTGTTTGTCAGAACAGTTGTGAAATGTAGGACACATTCAGGCTTTGCTTGAAGAAACCATTATGTATTTCTACAGAGAACTGCTCCTCCGAGGGAAGAGGAGGCTGAGGAACAGCAAATGGAGGTTGTGCACCTTTTAGTGACATCCACTCTGTGGAATTTTAAAGGAATTGGCTGCGTAGCTATGCTAACGATGCTGCTGATCAGGAAAATTCTAACGAAGCATGTCTGAAAATTAAAGCAATCCACTTCACCACTGTCAGCATAAACGGCAAACCTCAATCAACTGTTTGAATAATTCCACTGCACATCTTTCTAACAGATTTTAACTTCCTCTCTGGAAAGGTCAGCTTGTGCTCCTCACCTGATAAAGAATTATGAATCTGACTCCACATTCAAGACCCGTGATTTCCACATTAACTCGCTGGTGGTAATTAGGTTCAGGAGAGTAAAAAGGGAAGTTCACTCAAAAATTAGTGTTGGGTGTCAAAAAAAATGAAAGTCAAATCACTCTTCAAATTCATCTTTATGCTCCACAGAAAAACAAAAGTCATGAAGGTTTGAAATGACAATGAGGGTGAGTGAATGATTACAGAATTATCTTCTTTTTTTTTTTAGCTATTCCTTTAAGAACAGCTTTTACTGTATGTAACATTGCATCTTTGAACAGAATTTCATATGCAGCATTGTTTCAAAGCTGAACTCACCAGTATAAAGCAGTCTATATTCATTGCATTCCGTAGCGATGCACCAGAAGATTCTCTTCCTTTCTCCCTTTTAAATGACTGTGACTATTGATCTGCAAGCAAAATCCACTACTGCTAAGTGCAAAGATACAAAATCACTTGGTAAACCAACCAGTTTCCTTTCTGTTTTTTCATCTTCTTGTGATGACATTAAACTGTAAACAGCAAAAGATTTTTTGAGATGCATATTGCAAATTGCCACCAGTCAGGTTAACTTCAAGTATAGTATATTATGGAGAATAAGGACGACTGCACCTTCAACAGACCAGGTTTATTCATTTATGTATTTTATTTATCGGAAGTGTTTAGTGATAAAGTGATATGCTTAAGTGAGAGGCTAAGACATGCATTACAGTGTACTTTGATCAAACTGTTTTCTAGTTTGAATTGATCTAGCAGCTCATGTTTGGCAGACTAAAATGAATGCTTGTCAACCCTGTCAGCTGCAGCACTTGTGCCTGTCTTGTCCTCTCTGAAAGTGAAAAAAGTGTTTTTGAAATGCAGTAGTCGCTCTTGCTGAATGTATAAATGAGGTCTCCCATGGAGTTTCACAGTACTTTAGTGTGCACAGCACAAAATCTCTCACTGGCAGACTGACCGCACAAATGATACAGAAAAACAGCAGGAATATAGCACAGACAGAGTCAAAAAAAACCAAGTTGAACCTCTTAGTTGTTGTTTTAATGTATATGCATTTATGTTAGACTTCGAATTCTGTGAAGAGAGCAACATTTCTCACAATTTTTTTTTTTTTTTTTTTTTTTTTCCTCAAGGAGAGTATGATGTTATTTTATGTGTGTAGACCATCATGTTTTACCTCAGCGCCTCATTAAAGTTGCTTTATCATTAAAGGTGATTGCTTCATTTGGCAGCAGCTGACTGATCATTACTTCAATGACATTGCTGATGCCTGCCATCTGGTCTGCCACAGCCTCAAGGTAGAGTTTCATTAATGTCCTCAAGGGCAAGTTCTGAGATCTTGAGATATAGCACATTCTGTCATTAAGTAATTTCATACTAGGCGCTTCAGTAGGATGCCCATTATATGTCATTTTTCCTATGGATTGCATGGAGTGTGATTGGGAATATACACTTGAGAGATGAAATTAATGTTTTTTCTATTTTTATCTATAAGTTTTTGTAGGTTTGTGAGAAGCAGCTTTATTGGCAACATACGGTACAGAGGAACTAGACTCGTTTAAGAGCTGATCTGGATTTAATAACAATTCACAGCTATCGCCTCGAGAGCACATGTAAGAGTGTATCTATCTTTGCCTTGTCCGTTTCGGAAATTTATGAGCCCATCTGCAGCCAAGTAAACTTCTTTTGTAAAATAGGTCACATAATAGATGATACCATTTGTGAGAGAGACACACTTATCTTCGTGTTTTTGCCTAGAAGTCATCTATTCCACAGTGAGTTTGGATATAAAACATTCAGTTATACATTGTTATTTGCAGCTCCTCTTTTTATTTTCTCCTTTTTTTGATTGTTTCTTCACCTTTCCACTTAGGTTTCTGCCCTGATTCATACCTGGGATTGGTGAGGAAAAGCAGAATATAGATATGTAGTCAACAGTATGGCCAAATATATATATTTACTACATTAACAGATCACATGCCAGTCTTTATCTCATCACTAAAGACAAAAAGAAAAGCTATAAACAGCACACGCTTGATAATAATGCACAGTATTTACATTTTTTACACATATGCAAAGAGGTGTTTTTCTTCTATCATTTTGAACTTTTATTTTTTAGGCACTCTGAAAACATTCCATCTTTTCCCTTCATTCATTGTCAGACTGCATTCACACATAGTGAAAAATAAAATAAAATTGGTTGTTTTTGCCACCCACCTGTGACAGTCAGTCGCCAGTGACCTGTGATTGACTGCATGGAATACAATGATACAGCACCTCTTCTAAAACTGAAAGGGGCTTAACTGCAAAATATCATTTGAACTTTTTCAAGCTTTATGCTGCAGTCAAAACACACTCAATAAGACTACTGTGACCTTGACTGGGGGCTTAAAACATTTTAGAGTTTAAAAATTGGCTGTAATAATCTCCCTTGATATGAACACTAAATGCCAAGGCCAGGTTGAGACTTAAGCCAAGCAAATACTAGGGAACTTGGAATTGGAAAAGATCTTATGGACAGTAAATTTAATTCTGGTCACCCTGACTGGGTTGTGCGCAGAATTTAGAACTGAGGGTAGCTTGAGAGGTACAAAATAGATTATGTAAATGTATTTAATACATTTAAATGACTTAAACACACATATAAACACTATCTTTCAAAAGGCTGGTAAGATTTTTGAAAGATTTTCTTATGCTTACAAAGTGTGCATTTATTTAATAAAATATGCTATACAGTGCAGTAAAATGGTAATTTAATATAATAAAAATATATTCTAACTAAAATATTTTAAACTGTAAGCTGTTAATTTCTCTGATGGCAACACTGAAATTTCAGCAATGTTCAGTATCACATAATCCTTCACAAATCACTCTAATATGCTGATTTGGTGCTTAAGAAACTTTTATTATCATCATCATCAATGTTCAATATTGATGATGAACTATTTTTGTGGAAAAAACACTATCAAAGTGGTTGTGTTGCTGAATATTTTTGTGGAAACATAATACATTTGAAATTGAAAACTTTCGTAATGTTATAAATGTTTTTACTGTTAGTTTTGATCAATTGAATGCATCCTTGCTGAATTAAAATAAATAAATAAATAAATCAATCTTGCTGACATCAAACTTTTGAATGGTAAAGTAGTAATATTATGCTCGATAATTACAGAACCCAGGCTCTAATGTATATCTTGCCCAAACCCCCTGTATCCCACAAGTTTGAGCACAGGCACAGAACTATTGATTACAGAACTTCTGCATTGTTTTAAAGACCTTTTTTATCCACTAGCAGATGTAGTGAATGCCTACATCTGTGCAAATGACAGCTTGGCTGTTAACTTCCTCTCCCACCAGCAGCTGAGGAAACAATGGGGAATAAAAAAGCTTTACTGGAGCTCCCCCAAAACCAGATGAAACTTAAAAAGTAAATTTAGTGTTTGCTCCAGCTTCTGTGTATGATATTATCTCCAGATTGGACTTGTCTCTTAGCTTTGGTCTCAGACAGACTCGGACAAATCAAAGTGGCATCCCTGATTCCAAGTGCCTGATCTCTGGGAAGTATCCTACCCTGCGTGACTTTTAATGAGGAATATGTCAAGATGGCTTTTTTCAAAAAAAAAGATTACATTGAGAGGAACACATTATAGTAATCTTCCTTTTCTACATGTGCAGAGATCCTCAGATATAAAAGTTAACAAGAGGTAGGAGGTAATTTTAATTGCCCTCTGCCTCTATAACAGCTTAAAAGACATAAGAGTTATTAGAATCATAATCATTTCTTAATGACGAGACTACTGCTAGTGGGCCCAGTGGGAAACTAGACCTCTCTATTTGTTTAAATGACCGGCGGCTTGAAGGAAATTAATGAGAAGAGGCTCTTAAAATGTGGAGGTATCTACCTGTCCGCAACAGAAGAGCCTGCACAAAATCAGCTTAAAGCTGAAGTGTGTATTTTTTGTCCTGTTAAAACACTTCTCCAGCTTAATATGTATGAATGCTTAAAGACATTTGTAGGCCATTTGAGTTCATTGAATCCAATGGCTCGGTGACACGTCATTGCTCTTTTTGTTTAGCATCATGACCGCACCATGACCGAGCCAACATTGACTCAACGTACAGTAATCTTGGAGCAGGACTATCAATTTGATGACCAATGGCAGATGAAGGCACGGGAAGAAACTACAAATGAGTTGCAGGGTCTGATTAAATAGATTTTAGGGGTGATTTTGATGTGTGTCTGTATATGTAAGTACTTGGCTATACTTTGGAAGTGAGCTAAATATGATAAAACCTCAATTTTAGGATATCTGTGAACTGTCTCCTTATATTATTAATGTTTATTTGTTTTTATATATATTATATATATATATATATATATATATATATATATATATATATATATTTTTTTTTTTAGTAAAGAATATGTTTTATTTATATTGTATAATTGTATTCATTTTTATTTATTGTTTTCTTATATATACAATACTATGCAAAAGTCATTAGCCTTTAGTATTTTCACGTGTTTGCATTTTAAGAATTGTATTTAAATCCATACAAAATACTGGCTAAGAATTATTATTTTTTTTTTTTTTCAGTGTAAATGGAATGTTATAGCTGATCAAAACAAGCTCATCTTGATCTTGGCTTTGGCAGTATTAGCAAACTTCAAATGATTTCACCTGGTGCACTTGTGTGTACCAATCCTGTTACTTATCTTTAATCCATTTTAATGCCTATTCACGCAATCAGTATCTCTGCTATTTTTCCCCTCTATGCACAATAGTTTTCTGCCGGGCCCTGTACACACTGAAAGGACAGGTTCATTGGGCCATCATTTCTTGGCTGTCTTCTCTGAAGTCAGATTTCCTGTCAGTCACTGTTCCCTGGTGGAATGAAAGATCTCCTTTGATGATTCCAGTCATGGATCTAACCTTGAAATGAATTTCAGTGATGGTTAAAGGTACATTTAACATGCAGGAAGCTTCCCCTGAAGTTCATTGTGACATTAAATCTATGTGATTATACAGTCAGCCACATGAGACTTGCTAATCTGTTAAAGGGTAGTTCACTTAAATATGAAGATTGTCATCATGTTGTTGCAACCCTATTTGGCCTTCTTTCTTTTGGAGAACACAAACTTAAATAGATTACTGGTAGAATACATATTTCTAAAGAAATATTTCAAAGAATTATATGTGAAACTATGTCATTGCAATGATCCTTGTTTGACAGAAACTTGTTTTCCAGCAGGAGGCCCACAAAACTTGTAGTTTATTAGGCTCAGCGAGGTTGATTCAATATCCACTCCAAAGGAGTTCATTCAGTGAAGGATACCGGTGCCTCATGAGTCTTTCTGAATGATTCATAAAGAGATCCGGCTCATAAAAGTGAATTGGACTACACTAATTCTGCTTTGTTTTGACTTACTGAAAAGAACTGGCTAATGGGAGTTATTTGGTTGAGAATCGCATCACTTTGTTGCATGACCTTGAGTACAACTGTTTTTATTGATATTTACTCCGTCTCTAATAACTAAAATGTTTTTGAATGATTCATTAAGAGATCCAGCTCATAAGAGTGAATTGGACTACATTAGATGTTTTGATTTATTCGGTCGTAAAATCTGACTCTACTACTTGCACAGTATTCTTTTGATTCATAAAAAGAATCATTTTATAGGAGTCATTTTAATAAGCAATTAAATTGCATTGGTTCTGTGATGTTATATGTTTTTGATTCACAAAAAAAAAGACATTTGTTTTGTGCATTGGATTGTGCTAGTCATGTTGTATTTATTTATGTTTTTGCATACCCATAAGTACAACTGTTGTTATTGCTCTTGAATCCCTTTCTAAAATGTGACACAATTTGTCCTTAAGAAAACAATACACTGTGCAATTCTGAAATTAGCTACTATTTTAGACATCTTTGACATTCGTGAAGAATGCGTTTGAAGGGATGCGGCATGCTTTTGTCTTGTTTATCAGCATTCTTTTTAAGTTTAGAGAAAATGACAAGAATTTCAATTCACACATTCTCACTTTAAATCCTTCAGTTAATTAGAAAGAATTATCACTTTTTTTTTTTTTTTTTCTTTTTTTTTTTAGAATTGCTGCCTCCTCACCAAGTTCCTAAAGAGTCAGTTCTGTGATTTTTAGCAAATACTCTGATAAGGGTCAAGGATTAAGTCGCCTCTCAAACCTTCTGCCTGTGTTGCCCATAACTGTAGACGTGCCTTTAAACCTCTCTGCTCTGACCTTTCTTGTTAGTATTGAAAGACAGCTAACAAATAAAGATGCTCCCACACAAAGGTCATGTTTTTCTGCCTCTAAAGGACATCACAGAGACAGATCTGACAGTGGTCATAGACTGAGCGACTGGGGGCCTCCGCTGGAATGAGAAAAGTCTTCTCCGATTTTGCTGCACCACTGGGTAAAGATAAACACATTTTGCTGCACTGCTTGGGCCTCACAAAGGACAAATGCGTGAATGGATGAGAGCTGCCGTGATCACAATCAAGCAAATCGAGTATGGATTTTCAGTCTAATGGTCTTATACCTCAAACTAACATTCGCTGATAAGTAGGAGTTGCCAACAGAATCAAAAACCATACATGCATCACAGTAAGCGTAGCATATGTTTGACTTACTGAGCTTGAACGAAAGAAAAACCTAATGTAAAACCAGACAGGCTCTCTGTGATTATGCTTTTAAGGACAGTGTGATTGAAATTAATTGGGCTTTATCTTTACTTATTGGAGTCCACTTGGCAGCCACCATTAGGTAGTTGTTCTGGGTGACAGACGGGAGCTTGACTCCAGGGGTTATTGAAGCCAGTGGGGCTCTGATATTCTTAATGGTTGGACTTATCGCGTGTCCAAGGTTGAACAGAGTCAGGAACCTGTCTTGTTGGCTTTTATTATGAGCTCTTCCCAAGTGCCCTCTGCTGTATGTTGGGTTGTACTAGTAGTGTAAGGTTTAGAGGCTTATTCACAGAGAGGTTAATGTGTCAGTACCGAGTTAAATTTTATTTAGGAGCATTTGGAATTAGTTTTGAATTCATCCCAAGAGTATCCTCCAGCAGTTTGTTCTTATAACTTGTTTTTGGATCTATACAAATTAATTTTGCTGTGTTAACTGTATCCGAATACAGGAAAACATGAGAGACGTATACATAATGCTTGGGTTTTTGCATGGATCGTGTCTTCCAAATTTCCGTCCAATCCTTTTTAATATGGAAAAATGAGAGAAGTATGAAAGACTGCTCTGTCTTTTAATTTCAAATTAAATTAAATGTTTGTCACACAACATTTATTTATTTATTTATTTTACTCTGGAACTTTAAAACGTTAATTGCATTTATTGCTGTGTTTTCTGCACAGATTTTGTCACAGATCCGTGAAATTCTGCATTTATCCATGAATGTAGTCACAATATATCATTTTTTACCTCTGATACACCACAATGTCCAACTGTCACAACATCCGGTGCGTGACGCGTCAACCTGTTCTGGCACATAGATATATACATAGATGCCTCATTAGTGACGGCTTCTATGGGCCGCGATACGTAAGGATATCCGTATATATATATATATATATATATATATGTGTTCCAGAGCCGCTGACGCGTTACGCACCGGATGTTGTGGATGAGCTCAGGATTGTTGGACATTGCTCGTATCATAAATACTGTTCAGTTTCTCGCACAAACCGATCGTTTAGTGTCTTAGGACATCAATGTATTGTCACAAGCTGCAAGGTTTCATTTGGATTTGTGTGTGCATGTTTTTTTTTTTTTTTTTTTTTTTCTCAAATATTGTGTGTCCATCAACTTGCATTATAGGACTAACAGACTGCAACGGTTTGAGTTAAAAATCTTCGTTTGTGTTCTACTGAAGAAACAAAGTCACCTATATTTTGGATGCCCTGGGTGTAAGCAAATAAACATTCAATTTTCATTTTTGGGTGAACTATCCCTTTAAACTCATTCATTTTTGTGTGCAACAACCTCTCCAAATTCAATCAAAAACCAACACAAAGTCCTCACCGTATTTTTATTTATTTATTTTTTTTTTTTTTAAGGATTGATTGATTGATTGATTGCGGTGTACTGATTTTGTATCACTATTCTGGAGAGCATATTAGCTAACATTGTATATTCTTTCTTTAAGCAGTTGCCAAGAAAGCAGAAGGTCCAATACATCAGAAGGTTCAAAATAACACAATCTACAGACTCCTCTTAGATCGACTCTAATCTTACAACGTATAGAGGGCTTTGTTGACATTAATTAGCAATTACATAAAGTGATTAAAAAGCTGCTATCAAGGTCATTATAATATGTAGGTCTTCTGTTGAAACTCTTCATCGCCATTTGTATAAAAAAAATAAATAAATAATAAATTAATTAATTAGCCCATCTTTTATTAGAGTGAGAAAGAGATACAGGAGAGAGAGAGAAAGTAAAGTTTGGACTGTGATAGAGAGGGAGGGAATGTACTCTCTGTAGTGATAAATGATGAATCCTCTCTTTCTGTTATTACTTGCTGTTGCGCATAACCTTGTCAGACTGCATTGTGCTTTTTCATCTTTTATCATCTGATTGCAAGTATTGAGTGTGGGAGAGAGAAATATTGTGTACGTATTCAAAAATAGAATGAGCAGAATTAAAGAAATCAGTAAACAGTCTTTCGTTTCTCCTGAAACTATTTAATTTCTCTCACAAAAATGAATGTTTACCTTTCTGTCGTGACAGACAGAAGGGAAAATGACTTATTATACAAACACAGTGAGCAACGAGTCCTCAGGGTTCATCAATCAATTAATCATCTCGCAGCCAGCGACAACAGTGACACAACTTCGGAAAAAGTGCAAGGGAAGAACGACCACTTCTGATTGGCTGTCACAAATGATGCATTGTTGGTATATCAGCTTAGGGAACCAGAGAGAGACACTTGTTTTCTTCGGCCTTTGATGTGAGTGTTATTACTTCAATTGGGTGCAAAGCTTTAAATCTGTGTTCAGGAGGTCCATCCCCCTTTAATTCAGGTGGCACAATGCTATTGGTTCGCTCAGTGACTGCTTATTCACCATGGCATCTTATGAAGTCCGTAGCCACCACTCTGTAATTATAATTTGTTTAGGGACACGTCCGGGGAGTTACAAGCTCACCGCTTAGCTCGTAAAGTCAAGCCCTGAGCACCTAGACGCGTCTGTTGCACCATAATAAAAAAGACAACATGGCCACCTGAAGGTATCCAGCAGCCCCAGACAAAATTAATCTTCGAAGGGTGATAAAAGGCTTTGCTTTGATATTTTGTCAGGGGCGAGTGTCTCCGAACAACGATGCCAGAGATTTTAGGGATGCAAGGAGATTCTAGTGTTAAAGTTCAAGGCTGAGCCACCAGAGCGCCCCCTAATGGTGGCACGAATAAACCGAGCCTGCTGTGTGGGAGGGAGCGAGCGAGATGGTGAGGGGTAAAATAAAATGGAGAAGTTTGTGGGCAGGCGTGCTGAGACAAGAGGCAGCAGGCTTGCAGACACAAACCTGGCATGGGATGTGAGGAAGGCAGGCCTCCTCTCCACCCGCACACCAGTCAGCATGTGAACAGCAGCCAGACGTTCTCTGCACTGACACAGAGTGTCTGTACTGCAGATATGGTTTTATTTACAGATTTAGACCGTTAGTCACACAAGCACATTTCCAGTTATGTGTAAAAACAGCCTTGGTGCCACAAACAAGATCCTTTCCTTCCTTCCTAGAAAGTCTCTGTGGACCCCCTGTAAAGAGAACAAAATAAAACATCCAGATCAATGATTCTGTAAGTGTTATTAGAGAGCAAATGGAGAAATATAATTAGATGGGATTCATTTCCAGAGTCATTAATTCTTTTTTTGTTAACTGTTTATTAAATTTTCTTCTGGGAACAGTAGTATAAAACAAAAAGCAGCTGTGCAAATTTAGAACCCACCCCAAACAAACCCACCCCCTGGTAGACTTAAAATAAATAAATAAATAAATAAATAAATAAATAAAATTGCATTAATAGATAAATAAATAACAATTTTAGAAAAGATGACAACATTAAAAGCTGAATGCCAAAAATTTACAGTTTTCACATTAGATCCATGTATATGAGAAGTTAAGAGTTCCATCGAGATAATGTCCAACAAATACACAGTCCAGGTTCATCTGTCCATTGTGTGAGGAGGATTCCAACGGTTGAATAGCAATTTTTTGTTGCTGCTGTGAGAGCAGCGAACAGTAAACATCTTTGTTGGACGGACAAGGTGAAGTTCCAAAAGTCATTCATGAAAAAAATGGCGCAGTCTCAAACATATCTCAGTACCCAACAAATATGATAGGTCATGTGAGAGCTGAGTCCAAAAAGGTGAGAGAGAGGGGCACTCTCAAAAAAAATAAATAAATAAAAACGTCCCTTAAGATCCTAGCGAACAGATATTAGACTTAGGAGAAGACGACAGATTCATATAAAAATGTTTCATTGGAGTCAAGTAAACCCTATGCAGCAATTTCCAGTGAATCATTTGGTGATTAGGGTTTTTAGAAGACAATTTAAACATACCCCATACCTGATCCAAAAATAAAACATGCACATCCTCATTAAGATCCTTAGCCCAAAGAGTTGTAATAGATAAAGGTTTGTATGAATGCTCAAGAAGAAAGAGATAGATGACTGAAGCAGAGGAGGGAGATTGCTCAGAAGGAAGGATTAGTTTGCACAAAGAGTGAACAGGCAGTTGAGAGTTCCAAGGCACCCCAGACGCCCGTAGGGCCGATCTAATGCGCAAATACATAAAAAAAAGGAGGTGCCTGGCAGATTATATTGAGTTTTGAGGTTCTGGAAGGATTTTAAACCACTATCATCATAGATATCTCCCAGAGTGTTTACTTTATTATGAGTCCATTGCGGACAATGAAATGAAGTACTGCCTGACAAAAGATTGTTGTTGTGGAGAATGGGCAAACGCCTATGCCATATTGTAACTAGTTGTGAACGTCTTTCAACATCCCTCCATGTGGAGAGCAGGTGGGTTACAATGGGACCAAACCGAGGATTTACACTGCCTAAGCAGAACCCCTGAAAAAAACTAGATGCTTCAATTTATATGGATAAACAATAGATTCCTCCTTTGCTCTCCAATACACAGAAGCGTCAGGATCAAACCAAACTGATAAAGGGCAGAAGGAAAAGGCTTGAGCATACGGTCTAAAATTGGGGAAAGAAAGTACTCCATGTAATCTACATCGTTGTAAGGTAGTCAGTTTAATACGAGGACATTTCCCATCCAATATATACCGTAAAACACATGCATCAAGTTTGTTCCAGTAGCCAACCGGTGGAGCGAGAGGAATCATGGAAGAAAAGAAATGAATACGTGGGAGAACATTCATTTTAATCACCGATATACAAGCCTAAAAAGAAGTAGGAAGACGAGACCAATTTTCCAAATCTAAGGATCCTTTGGCTAGAATACTATTATAGATTTTTGAGACGATTTTCTGCAGGGAAGGAAAAACATCTATCCCCAAGTACTTAAAGTTTTGAACCAATGGAATAGATATAGAAAGGGACATGGAATCAATTTTAGAATTGAGAGGAAGTAGACATGACTTACTCCAATTCATTTTAAACCCAGAGAGAGATCCAAAATGATCAAATAAATTCAACACATGAGGAATAGAATGTGACGGCTTCTCCAAAAACAATAAGATCTCATCAGCAAACAAAGAAATATAAGTATTCCATATAATTATGGGAGAAATGGTTTCAGATTGTTGGACAGCTTGAGCTAAGGGTTCCAAGGATAGGGCAAATAATAGAGGAGAAAGCGGGCAACCCTGACGAGTACCTCAATGTATAAAGAATGGGTTAGAGCGAACAGCACCTGTGAGAACAGTGGCTGCTGGATTGGCATACAGAACTTTTATCATATTTATGAAACTCAATCCTAGACCCAGATGCTGTAGAACCACCCATAAATAGTTCCATTCTAGCGGGTCGAAAGCTTTCATCGCATCTAGAGATAATACTGCGCAAGGGGATGAACTATTTGTTGAATTAATAATATGATATAACCTGCATAAGTTATCTGAAGCTGAGCGAGATTTAATAAATCCTGTTTGGTCATGATGAACTAGCCTATTCATAAATTTCTCAAGACTACGAGATAGTACTTTAGCACATATTTTAACATCAGTCCCTACCAAAGAAAGTGGCCAGTAACTAGAATAGGAAGTCGGGTCTTTATCTTTTTTTAACAAGAGAGAAATAATAGCTATATTAATAGATGGGTGAAATGAGCCTTGAGTAACTGAAAAATTGATCATATCTAACATGAGGGGGGATCAATCCGACCAAAAAATTAGTATACAATTCGACTGGAATACCATCCATGCCTGGGGATTTCCCCTTGTTCATAGATCGGATTGCTGACTCCAGCTCCTGAAGAGTGATCGGTTCAGCCAGGTATTCTGAATCCGAATCTGACAGCTTAGGTAAATCAAGGTTGGACAGAAAAGATGCAAAAGAGTCAGGGTCACCATCAGTTTAAAGAAGTATAGAGGTTAGAGTAAAAAGAGTGGAAGGCAATATTAATGTCTTTTGGGTCTGTCATAATGAGCCCAGATTGGGCAGAGTCATTAATTAATTCTTAATCAGTTGCGATATGTTTGTTTGCTGTTTTATACTGCAGTAGAAAAGGAGGGAAAATGCATTCGCTGGGTTATGCTACTAATTTGATGTGCCCTTGATATGAATTAATTTGCGTGTTAATCATCTAGTGTGTATTGTAGCTAGAGTTGGGGCCTCAAGTAACTCAGTATTGGGTGTTGCACCTACTGTATCTGAAAGGTGTATCCTTCACTGGCAGTATGTGGGAAAATGGAAGGAATCAAGACACATCCGAATTCAGTGTTTGCATAACATCCTGTCTTCTGAGATGTTTTTCTCTGGTTGGTTTTTGAAGGCAGCATTGTATCCTTCACTGCCCATGATATCCCACAATCTTTTGCGTTTGGTTCAATGGTTGCTGGAGAGAATAAAAATGCTGTTTTGAAGGAGTAGTTGAAAGTAGTAAATTCTTATGTCTTTTTTTCAACATATGACTCAATTTCTTCTGAGAAATAAGCATTGTAAATCACTAAACAGTGAAAGCACTTTAATTTTATATACATGTATATAAAAACCCCTTCCTCTTTTTTTTTTATTTTTTGCATTTCCTTTCTAGTGTGTACTAAATATAGCTTTTAAACTTAAAATTGTGTACTAATATTTTTTTTTTAACTTTCATGACAAATTGATTGTGATGTTCCTCGTTTATAAGTCACTTTGAAAAAGACATCCGCTAAATAAAACTAAATACTTGGTTATGACTAAAGCGATTTTTAGTTTTGGTGCCACAAGGTCTCATCTAATGATCTAGGGAAAAAAAAAAAAAAAAAAAAAAAACCTCAAGTGAGCTTTAGTCTAGGGCTGAGTGATATGGTAGAAATTTTTCACGCTATTTTGTTTTTCATATCAGTCGCTATTGATAATCACTATAAAGTTACAAATCTTTATTTCTTTGAAGTTTAAAGGCAAGTTTTTGCTTCTTAGTGAAAGTTGTAGAAACCAGACAGTTAATTATGGTTTTAAACTACTCCTAATGGTCAGAACATGACAAATACTTTGTTTTTTAATCTTTTACACATTTCCAGTCATGTCCTTAAAATATCTTAATAGAAAAGTGAATTTCTTAATTTCCGCATGTTCTAATGAGTGATTGTTTCTAATCATGAAACAAGTTTGTGTTGCCTGACTTTGAAGACGTGTATCTTCAGCACAGTTTGCAATAATACTATAACTTTTTCCTCTTAGAAATGCATTTGACAGTAGCTTGAGTTAGGATGCAGATGTACATTTGTTCATTATCAAACCATAACGTCTGTGAAAATTGTAACAACCTCGTTTTTAATATGGTGAAATTAATATTTTGACTGTTTGAGATTTAAAATGAACAGTTCATTTAGATATAGCACCTGTATACCATGGCAAATATAACTTTTGTTTCTAGGTTTGTGTGAAAAAGCATAGTCTAAATCTACATTTAGTATAAATAAAGAAATGCTATAAACTTAATTTTCATGATTCCACACTCAGGAGACAGAAACCAGCAACGGGGAGATGTGGAATAAATCAAAAAGTCTTTAGTTACATCCAAACAGGTAAGTTCAACACAGGCTGGAAACTTACACGCGACAGATGACGTATAATACTCGACAGCAAACACAGGGCAGGACACACTATAAATACACGACGTAATTACATAATTAAAACACAGCTGGACAATAATTAACTAATAAAGACAGGAACAGGAAACAAACAAAATCTGGGCAAACGAGGAAGGGGAAACAGGACACAAGAGAATCCTGACATTACGACATACGGGGTGGGCGCTCTGGAGGCCTCCAAGAACAGGAACACAGAGACAGGACAGAGCCTCCAGGGCAGCGCCCCTGGTGGGACAGGGAGTTCAAGAGGCCATGGCCACACAGCATACTACCCACATAAAAAAAAAAAAAAAAAAAAAAAAAACCACACACACACACACACACACCCCACACCCACACACACAAACAAACCACACACACCAACAACTTGGAGGTGCTTACGGGGCTTAACTGGAAGTCAGGGGCACTCTCTGGGCTGAACTGGGGATCTGGAGCCTTTCCTGGGCTGAACTGGGGATTAGGAGCCCTCTCTGGGCTCGACTCGGAAACTGGAGCCTCCTCTGGGCTCGACTCGGGAACTGAAGCCTTCTGTGGGTTATCCTCTGGAACATGAGCCCTTTTAGGGCTTGGCTCGGAATCAGAGGACCTTTCTGGGCATGACTCATGCATACCAGCACTCCTTGTGTTGGCTTTGGAGTCAGGGGCCCTCTCAGGAACCGCTTCCGTAGGAGCATCCCACGAAGCAAGCAGCTTGGGAATGGCCTCGACAAGAGAAGCTTCCTGCTTCCACGGAACCCCCACAGACAAGACCGACAAGTCCGACTAGTTCCGGAGGACTGGAGAAGACTACAGGGACATGACTGGACTTGGGACAGGCACTGGAGGGCGCTCTGGCAGGCGCGTTCGAGGAGCGGAGATCCCCGGGGGCAGCTCCATGTCCAGGAGCGCCGAGGGAGCAGCGGCCGGCGGGCTTGCGTGAGTCGCGAACATCGGCCATGACTGAGCCGCGGGCGGCAGCCTTGACCGAGCCGCGAACGGCGGCGGGCTTGGCAGCTGAAATCCGTCCAGCTGGCAGGCTTGTCATCACGGCAGGAGGACAAAACGAACAAAACAAAAACTCTTCAAAAACGGAAACAAAACACGGGGAAAGGGAGTGCCGCTTACTTCAGTTTTGGTGAAGTATTCTGTCACGATTCCACACTTGGGAGATGGAAACCAGGAACGGGGAGACGTGGAATAAATCAAAACAAAGGCTTTAATTACATTCAAATAAGTAAGTTCAACAAAGGCTGGAAACATACACGCGACAGACAGCGATGACGTATAATACTCGACAGCAAACACAGGACAGCACACATTATAAATACACGACGTAATTACATAATTAAACAAACACATCTGGACAATAATTAACTAATAAAGACAGGAACAGGAAGCAAACCAAATATGGGCAAACAAGAGGAAGGGGAACACAAGACACACAAGACAATCCTGACATTAATATTATACTTTACTCCTTTAATATATTTAATACATGTCTACATTAATGATGTAATACAATTTTATATGACTATTCCACATTTATGCCACAATATCACTGTGCAGTTATTTTTACCACAGTAAATCCATTTGACTGTATCGTTGCGCACAGTGTTTCTCCTGTTTGTCAGCGTTGTTTCATCTGGCTTTAAACTAGTTTAAATTACTATTGTTTGTGTTCTGCGCTGAATTGAAAAGCACCACACTGGATCTCAAAACGCTGTTTAGTGGTCGCATAACCAAGACTTATCAGCGTGTAAACCCATCTGCTCTAGTGGTCACGCTGCGCTGCCATTTGAACTTTGAGTCTAGTGGATAAATGGTCCCTCTGGCACTGTTCGAATGAGTAGCTCTGTTTCGTTCCGCTTTTGGTGCATGAACATTATATCGAAAATTTATCGAGCTCTTGTTATTGTTTTATTGAGGAAAATTATAGTGCAATAATTGTCGTTATCGTTTTATTGCCCAACCCTATTTTATTCATAACCAAGCACATGTTTAATCACTGCATTGCTTATTTCTGAATGCCAGTTGAATTGTAAATAAGTTGAAGTACAAATTATAAATGGAAGTAACTTATAATAGGTTAATGAGTAAGGTTAAAAAAAAATAGCTAATGGGATAGTGGTAACTAGCCAAACCCTTAAGGGTTACCTCCTGCTCTTTAAAATAAAATAATAATAATAAATGCAGTAATATTTATATTTTTAAATATCTTCACTGCTTTCACTCTGGTCTTTATAAAATTGGCATGATTTTCAGTCTCATTCATCAACTTATCATTCTTCTCTTACAGAAAGTGATTTAATTTCAATCATTTTACCTCCCACTCTAAATCATGGAAACACATGTTCCTGGACAGATTACTCAATGACTGCTCTTCAAGGACACAATGGAAAGCTAATTTTGATAACCGTACTCCTATCTCTGATAATGTTCTGTTTCTTTCATCCAGTATGACAAGACTCTCATATGGACAGGACATGAATACTTCATTCCAGCCAAGACCGTCGAGTGGGCGCTGCCTCAAATTTGCATTTAGCTTGTGTCCGGGGTCCGTCAGAATTCAAAACATGCATATTTAGCATTTCATTTTCACTCTATTATCACATCCCACTTAATATCATGATGCTTTTCCCACCTGCTGAGTCCATGACTGACATCAATGAGAAATTGAGACGTCCCCAGTAAATGCTAGTTTGCAGCCCACGGCGAGTGTTGTCCTCCAGTGGTAGGCGATTCACGCAACATGGAAGCCACCTTTATCTTCAATGGGACGTTCCTTGTCCAGTGGCACTGCTTCAAAGAGTATATCTTGCTCTTTTCTACTCTGCACGACTAACTTAGAGAGGGAACATGAGAGGAGCCATTGGTAATTGAAAGTCATTATGGACTCCAGACGTTACAGTGAGCGCTATTCTGAAAAAAATGTCAAAAACGTTTAGATTTTAGGTGGGCTTCATTACCTTCCATTGGCAATCACGAATAACATCAAATGTACCAGAGTACATAGAAATAGAAAAAACCTGAAAACTCCAGAGGATAGTGTTTGAACAGAAAGAGGGAGTAAGAAAGAGATGCTGTATATATGAACTCTGAGGTTTGCAATGCCAATGTGTCGAATGGTGGTCTTGCTAATCTCAGGAGAGACCACCACATGAAATATCATCACTAATTAATAGTATCCATGTGTGGGTGTATTACACATAGTGTATGCGTAAATGTCGTCTACATAAATAGAAAAGCTGTATTGTCTGAAAGCAGTCGGTGGTGACACTTGTGAAAGAAAGTGATGCGTTTGTGAAAAGGAAGATCTAATTTACGTCATTTAACAGCAGACTGACGAACAAGTACTGTGCCTCAGCGATCCTCAATTAGAAATGACAGTTTTAGTTACGTCTTACATAATTGACAAAGAATGATCTGTGAAGTCATGTCTTCCCAAGGATTAGCTTGAATTTCCTCAAAGGAACAGTATGTGACTGAGTGTTTGCATGTGCGTATATGCGTGAATGTCTGAGCGTGTGATGCATTTGTAGTTAAAAAGCATGCTTGGCTGAAAAACACCCACTCGGCATCTCAGCGGAGGCTTATAATAACCTGCGATTCTTCATCCTCTCAGCTGGCTCATCAGAATTCTGCTCCTCTTCAGGGAAGCTTTAGATATTCCATATTAACAACCTAGACAGCTATCGTTTCACTCTGCATCTTTTGTCATGTACTTTCTTGTAACATAGTGTATATTTGAAGACAAATATCAGAGGAGGATCACTGTAAATTATCTATAATGGGTCATTTAGCACTTTAGCTATTATTTTTGTGCATTGGATCAATATAACTAGGAAAATCAACATTTCCAACAGTAATAGTCTTTCTGGTTGATGAGAGCCAAATCAAGAAATGAATAAATCAATGCACTTCCATTTGATGAAGCAGAACCCAAAGTAAATAGGTGTATTGACATAGCTACTGGATTTGACTTTTATGTCGCAAACAATATGCACATTTGCAATTCGAATGTAATGAAGTAGAATTCTAATTCATATACTTTACACACTACCATTTGAAAGTTTGGTGTCTGCATTTATTTGTTCAACATATACAGTAAAACAGTAATATTGTGAAAAAATAAATTAAAATGTTTTTACCTTGATATTTAAAAAATGTAATTTTTTCCTGTGATGGCAAAGCTGAATTTTCAGTAACCATTAATTCACTCTTCAGTGTCACATGATCCTTCAGAAATCCTTCTAATATGCTAATTTGGTGCTATGTTGAAAAGCAGTTGTGCTGCTTAATATTTTTGTGAAAACTGTGATAGTTTTTTTTTTCAGGATTCTTTGTTATTAACACACACACACACACACACACACGCACACACACATAAATAAATTTATTTATTTATTTATTTGTTTGTGTGTGTGTGTGTGTGTTAATATTTATTTATTTATTTACTTCCAGAATGCGCTCTTCCTGTCGTTCCAGTTCAAATTTCAGTTTAACTTTCTGTGCGGTGTGACCAATTCATATTCAGCCAGTTCTACAATTTTGATTTTTCCACAGCCTAGCTACATTAGAATGTCAATAGCCTCATGTAGATCTCCAACTAAAGTCACAACGCCATAGGCGGCAGGCATCCTCACCTACGCCTCAGCCAATTAGAACTCTCCTGACACTTAAGTCAGAGCACATAAAAAGGAAGTTAATGCAGACTCCCTTTCAGCCTGCGTACCTTCACCTCACTCCATATTCAAGATGTCATTGTGCAACCCTAATCCAAATCTGACACTTGTGCTGAATAATCCAGAGGCTTCTACTCCAGGCTGCTTGGCATGTCGGTATAACGACGCTGTTACCTTCCTCGAAAATTTCCATCGTTTGAATGTTAAATTCATCAGATCATTACAGTTAAAATAAGCATGTATGGAACTGGTTAAACAAAAATGTGTCCTGCTCGATTCTCCAATGAGAGATTAGTAACACTGCAGGTCAGTTAACAACCATCTCACGCGATACTACATTCATCTCGAATAATAACTGTTTATTATCTTCAATCATTCAGTCACTCAGCTATTGTGCCTCTGTTTCAATAATAAAGGGGATGACACTCATTATTGGATTTGACTATTCAGCTTGACACACAGACAAAGGGATTCGTCAAGCCTGGCTATTATCAAATCTAACAAAAGCACGTTGGCCTGAACAGAGGCTGTCCATTTTCAGGTTATTATGGCAGCTATTCACCCCATTAGCGGTATGGACACTAATAGTATCCTCTCTTCATTGTTCCTTCTCATCAAAACCGTCTTGAATATTAATGTAAAGAGCTTTCTGCTCTTCTCTTTCTTTTATTGAACAGTTTTTATATTTCCAAGAACATGGATACTGTATTCCTTTTACATGTTTGGGCAACATCAGGTCTTTTTTGTAGCAGTGAGAATAAGAGTAGGAAGTGCGAGTTCTGACACGTTTCACAGGAAATAAACACCGTACCGTGACTTGTGTGCTTTACTTTAGTGTTTTTTGGGGATACAATCAAAATGTGTTACTTAAACAAGTATGTTGTTGTTACTAGGTATTCTTTGTCAAAGGCTAATCTGAGATGCCTTACAGGTTGTTGATAGATAAAGTGAAATCACTCACCACAGCGGAAAAAAGAAAATTGCCTCGTAGCAGATGTTAATTTTCCACCCTGTCTGTACAGAACTGTGAACTTATCGTGAATAATATCACAGGCTGTCGCATGTTTGATTAATAATAGTGCTGGGATGGTAATTTTTGCTGATTTTTCAAAATAGTTTCTGAAGCTGTTGACAACACGTCTTGTATTTTGATCAAAGAGCATTAAGGACATGATCATCATTAGCTTGCGTAGCCGTTGCTCATGAAGTAATGGAATAACGGCAATTTAATCCCAGCAAATGTTCTTGTTACATTAGCACATACTGGACTAAACTGCAAATAGGACTATTTCTGTGATTGCAAGCTAATACCGCTAGCTGTCCTTAATGCAAGGATTAGGAGAGGCTCTTTATTAAGGCTAAACCTATTAGCTTTACACCTATCATATATTGTGCAGAAATTGCTTTAGCTTATTTCATATCTCCAATTACCACACAATACGAACTGAAACTTCAAAAACACTTTTACTTTGTGTCTGTTTCTCAAGGCTCTGCTTATTTATTCTCTTCCCTCCGCTGTACTTTATCTCGAATATAGGTGAAATTAATTCCTCAGGGACCGCTCACCTTCATTCCGGTCTCTACATCAACAAGGAATCGCTAGAGAGTCACGGATTAGGGGCTGTTCACACCAAAACATGATGTTAAGATCAGCTGCTTTGCTGCTTTGCAGCAGCGCATGAAATGGAGGGTGTCCTTTTGTTGCTGGGCAACCATTGGAAATAAGCTTTTTTTTTTTCTTTCCACAGAATCTTCTGTGATCTTTTCCTGTAATCTCCAACTAGTGCTATTTTTAATGCACATCTTGACTGCAGAGTTTGCTTGCAAAAACAGGCCTGTGAACTTGAAGTACAGGTTTTATAGATCTTTACTCTGGCAGTGAATAGGGAGTAAGGGAGAATTTTTTGTTTGAGCATTACTTTCCGTTTTACATTGCAAAACATTTTTGAAAGGTATAGCTTTTGAGATTGCCTGACTGTTTTTAGGTTTGGGTTTCCAGAAACCTCAATGACATATTTTACAGTGGCTGTGAGGGATAGACTTAAAGTCTTTACAATGGCACGCACTGTATAAAGGTCCCAGATCACATAATTTTCACAACTCTCAACTTTTGAAACTGATTTATTGAGTTTTTATCTTCTGAAAGTTTTTCAGAATGACGTGTCATCAGCTGAACAGTTGGCATATTGTTAAACAACAGTACAATTGATTGAATGCACTGTATTTTTATCTCTCACAGCCTCATTTTCATTCCTACCTAGATTAAGGTCTATAGTATTATTTTGTAATTTACTTCTGATTTCCCCAAATTCAAATTCCCTTTCATTTGTTCACAGTTAGCTTTATTCTTACTCCCTGTTCTTAAATTGTACAGTACTTTTGGTTAATGCTGCTGTTTATACCTACTTTACATTGTAGAAAAATACAGTAAAACAAAAATATAAAAAAGCAACTGACTGGAGTGTAGCATTCTAAGCTTCATTGCATTTTATTCAAGTTTTATTTCTTAGGGTCTTTAAGGTGCCAAACAAGAAATATACCATTTTTCATAGAGGAGAGTTGGAGCTGATTAACTTGTGAATGCTGTCAGGCAATTAAAATGGTCTTAGAGTCTCTCAGACACCAAATAAAAAAAATGAGGGTTCACTTTTTTGGGCACTCACAGTGAAAAGACAATTATTTTAGAAACTAAATTGCATATGCACCAAAGTCAGAATGAAAATGCACTTAAAATCTCATCAAACTAAAAACAGCTGAAACTAGTGCACTTATTACCAAGCATTATATTTGGCATGAGCAGCCAATATTTAAAAGCATGCTTTATGCAAAAGTGTTGCAATCTTGTATGTTGAATATTCATTATTTTCTGAATGTCATTTTTTAGCAAAAATAAAATGTTAAAATGTAAAAACCAAACTCCATCCAATTTACCAGTATTTTTTTTAATGGTCTACTCTAAACCATTTTGGCTCTTGCTTCTAAGATACAGAAATGCCATCCAGTTCAAGCCATTCATGAACATGTTGTTCAAAAATACTTTACAGAACATTGTGCTTTAATTCAGTCATCTTACATCTTCCTGCCAAAAACAGTGCCACTGAAGGATGTTAGAACCAAGGCTGTATATTTATCATCAAATTCATATTAACTACTAGCTAATAGCTTTTGATAGCAGGGGGAGGAGTTTGTTTTTGTTTTTGTCAGACTGCTTTGACATCACTGTTATCTGAAGTAATTTATTGGCCTCTCTGCATCTTGCTGCTGGCCACCAGATCCTCTCAATCAAAGTCATTTGAGGATGGATGCTTGAAAGTGTGATGGCTTGGCAGACTTTCCATCAGAGGTTTTCTCTCCAACTAAGCATTGATTAGAAATAGTAAACACTCTCTGCTTGTCATTGTTGATATGCTTTTATAAATTATTTGACAGTGAGGACCAAAACAAATCTTAAATCTGGCAAATCTAGTTTATTTTCCATTATTTCCAGTATAAAAAGGAAAAAGGAAGAGATCTTTTGAATACTCCTGTTAAAGATAAAACTCTTTATTGATATCCGAAATGATACAGGATTTATATTGATTTTATTATTAAATAGATTAGAAAGCTTATCGATATAGAATGTTTTACCAATTCATTCCAGAATTTTCTAAACTGTATAATGGTCTTTCTCATGGGGAAAAAAAGGCCCATTATCACATAATACTGAGTATTTTCTTACAATTCTGTTTTTTTTGTTTTTTTTTTTCATCTCAGAATTTAGATATAAACATGCAATCACGGGATACAAACTCACAATTCTGACAAAAAAGGTCTGAACTTGCAGTTGCAAGAAAAAAGTCAGAATTGCATGATTAAAAGTCACAGTTCCCATTATTTTTATTACATGGCATAAAAAAGTGAAATGTTAGCTCAGGATTCTTTCTTTTCTTCTTCTTCTTCTTCTTTCTCATAATTACGAGTTTATATCTTGCAATTGTTTGTTTACATCTTGCAGGAAAAGTCTGAATTTGCGAGAAACACATTGTGAGAAACACAATCAGAATCTGTCAGAAGTGTGAGGAATAATTGAGAATTAAGGTTTTGTGGGAGACAGAAAGTCATACAGGTTGTGGAAGAAAGAAACTACATAAAGGTAAATGCTGGCACAAATTAATTTTGGGGTGATCTTTCCCTTTAAATTTTTCTCTTTTATCTGTGTCTCTCTGTACATTTCTTGTCGTAAGTCACTATCTCTTTAATTAATCTGTTCCACTGTGCTCTAGGCATTATGAAGAGAAGTTGCCAGTCATAGGCTAGACATAAATTGAAATGTTGCTCCTTTGACATTGTTATGATGATACAACTCTTTGGAAAACGGAGAGTGGATATGTCATTGCCCCTCTAGCAATTCTCACATCTCTGATGTCGGCCAGTGACTGATGTCATGTCATGAAATATCTCCCTAAGTTTTGACAATCCCCGTAATAACTAAAGATGGCCAATTAAGGGAACCCCAGTGCTGTTGCTTTTATCGTATTTCCTTTAAGTAGTTTCCATAAATAACTCTCTAGCCAGAGAACATTAAATACAAAGCCCATTGGCATATGCATCATTATACTAAATGTGAATGCTTTTGCTGAGTCAACATGGGTGGGTTAATTATATAAGAAATATTCAGCAAAGGCAGAATGTGATATGGAGATGAGGTAAGCTTTACAGAGCCAGCAATCTTGACAGAAGAGCGAGTCTGTTGCAGGTGAATCTGCTGACATGCTGTAGATAAGAGTAATGAAACGATCCCTGTCGGGTGGAGAGTTCATTGCTTCGATTTCCTGAGCATATGAGGCGTGTGTTCCATCCTATAATCATACAGTATAACATATTATGACGGCCATGTAGCGCACCACACATTAAGGTAATTTTAACTGTTTTCTATTTTAATATATTTTAAAATGTAATTTATTCCTGTGATGGCAAAGCTGAATTTTCAGCAGTCATTATTGCAGTCTTCAGTCTCACATGATCCTTCTAATATGAAATCATTCTAATATGTTGATTTGGTGCTCAAGAATTATTTATTATTATTGTCAATACTGAAAACCGTTGTGCTGCTTAATATTTTGCAGTATTTTTTGTTTTTGTAATATTTTGTTTATTTTTATTTTTAAGGTTTCTTTTATGAATATAAATCTCTTTTGTAACTTCTCTTTTGAGAAATATATATATATCTTTAATTTATCACATATTGTTTCTAACTGCACTGTTTATAATGTTATGATGACTTGTATAATGTCAGGGGTGCTTTCGTACACTTACTTTATAACTATGAATCAAATGAATCAAAGTGTTGTTCCTACAAACAACCATTGTAATTTCAATTCAGTGATAATTTTTTTGTATATTTGCAATCACAAGCCGGATGCAATCAACATTCTTGATCAAACTTATTAAACATGCAGAGGTTATGCCAGTCTTGCAGCAGTGACTAGGCATGTGTGTATTTTGATTGCAGAATGAGGGTGAGTGTGAGAAATTGGGGGAGGAGACCTCAAACACTGCAGCTTACAAATGAGGCCTCTTCTCTGGTTTGTTCTTTCTTATATCAGAAACAATTTGCTATGCCTAATTACCCCCACTTGCATAAAAAGGGGGGAAATTTGCATAGCTGTCGGGTACCCTCCCATCACATGAGGATTTAGCCCAACTCCTCAATGCAGATACTGTTCTGATCATTTCTCGGGGTATTGTAAAGAGGTCTCCGGGGATGTTGAGCAAGGCAGTCAGTTAACACCTGGATGCTGGATTTGATGTTTCAATTTGTGTTTTGTTTCAGTGCATTACAGCCAGTAGCTAAATTTATTGTATTTTCTCCCAAATAATTGAATCAGATGCTGTTTTCATCGATACAATAATTTTTACATAGTGACAAGTGCATATTCCGAAAGGTTCTTTGGCCTGTCATGAAAACCTTTCACTCAACAGATACAAATCTATTTTGTGGTCCTGATTATCTTGTTGAGGGTTTAATTTGTGTTAATGATTAGCTATTGTACATTTATTCCACTATATTACATTACTGTTTCCTAAGTAAATTAATAAACATGAAATTGAAACCCTGAAAGTGATTGAATCATTGACATTAAAGCACATTGTAGGAAATTGGTTACTAGGAAGAGTGTGCAATTATACAGTTTATTGGTCATTAAAAATCACTTGACCTCAGATTGCTATGATTGACCAATTACAATTAAGTATTCAGAGAGCTATATAATAAAGATCATTATGTTTTAACTCATGGAGTAGTTGCATTAGGGCTGCATATATATATATATATATATATATATATATATATATATATATATATATATATATATATATATATATATATATATATATATATATATATATATATATATATATATATGCGGCTATAAGACCTGTCTTATCAGTAATTTAAGAAGGAGAATAAGTCAGTAAAACAAATAGGGTCTTACTTCATTTAATAGTTGTTTTCAAATGATAATGTCTGAATGACATTCTCCATTAATGTCATAAGCAGATGCGCAGCACTTGATCAAAAGATACAATCAGAGATGAAAATCTTGCTCAATTTGGACATTTCAAAACAAATTGACTAGGTGTTGATTGATGTTTTGCATTAGCTTTAATTGTGAAGCTGGAGTCACATACATTAAAGTCATTCCATTACCACAGCCGACATCAATCAAGCGGTGAGCTGCCTCGCAGATGCCGCAATGAAAAGTACTCATGTACATTTGCATTCCAGAGAGATACATTGCCTGTCCAATTAACCTCTCTGGCACAACATGTGTATCATTCTCATTGCTGTTACTTTAAACTCAGCTGAGACTCAGTGCTCAAGTACTCTCACAATTCAACCATGTCTCAAGGAGTTCTTCAAAGATTTTGCACCATATCATGAAGCTCTTTTGTAGAATAGAAATATACAGTTAGAGGAACTTAAAAACAAAACAAAAACAATACTAATATAACAAGTTTAGGCAACCAGAATTTGGTGACTGATATTTTATTTATTTAATAACTTTATTAACCTTTATTTAACCAGGTAAGTCAGTTGAGAACCAGTTCTCATTTGCAATTCTCATTTATTTATTTGTTTATTTATTTGAACTTTTTATTTTCATTTCTATAATATGAAAAATAGTATAAATATTAATTTATTTATAAATTAATTATTGATAAATAAAGTAAATATAGTGCATTTGTAATGCTATAGGACGAATGAAATCCAGATTTCTAGTAATTCACTGCATTTTCTTATTTTAAAAAAATACTTAATTTAACAAGCAATTTTAATTTAGACTCACACCCATATCTCACACCCATTCTCCCCAGGGATATTATTTGCCATTAGTAGTTTTTGCTTTGAAAAATGCCTTGGAACTACATTGCGACCAAATTACAATATGAAGATAATGACACTTAAAACCCTCCCTTCTTGCTTTTTAGAGATTCATTACTGTATGCAAATGACCAAACACACGGGCAAGGCATGCAGCGGATTGAAGGACTCCGCTTCTGTTAGTCATCTCGCTGGTTAATTATGATGAAATAAGGTCCACTGCCCGAGTTGAACAGTGGACTCTTGGTCCCTCCTACTTGTTCACAGTGTGCCTGATTTTTCACTCTTCAGCCATCACATCATAATTATCAGTTACACAGTGTTCGCTGGCATCTGTAACACAGACTGTGTTTTTGTCCGCAGCATTTAAGTGTGTTGTAAGGGGTAGTGGAGATCTTATTTAAATTAAATTCCAAAGTTAATTGAGCCAAGTTTTGTGCATAAAATGCAATCTATAATGAGCTTAATTTACATAAGGAGGTGTGTTTGTGCCAAAAGTAATGACAGTGGCAGTGACAGTTATTAACACTGTAAATTTAGTATAGAAAAATATTATGAAATAATACAAAAAAAATGTATAAGTTCTATTTTTTTTTTTTAAATTATATAATAACTAGTTATAAGTATTGTAATAGTAACCAAACTGGAAACCAAACCAAACCAAAAAAATACTATGGAAGTCAAAGGCTACCAGCAACTATTTGACTATCCCTTTAACGCTAAAGCATTAGTGTTTATAATACAATGGATGAGGGAGTAATGACAAATTTGACATCTTTCACTCCTGTAACCACTGTAATCAATATCTCAATATTTTTTTTCCTCTCTTGGAAAGTCACAGAAACACAATCATGTTTTTTTTCTTTTGCTATAAGAGTAAATGGGAGTTCAGAAATGATATTTGTTGTAGCTTCCGTTCAACTATGATGGCTTCTGCTTCTGAGAACCCCAGACATGTGAAAAGGGTCCATTTGAGCTTTTAGTGCCTGGTGAATAAAACAATTGCTTTTGTGCTGCAAAACTCCTACGTGAAGTAGTGCAACTGTTTTGTGAATTCGCCCCAGTGACCCTTGAGGCCATTATCAGAACTGTGATTCATTACGATTTGGGCCTCTGTCCCATTTTAAGTCTTTTGTGTCATTGCCTTGATACATTAGTCCAGTTGAATGTGCCAGCACAAATTACTTTAGACCCTGAAAGGGACATGTGCATGGAATGTGATAAATATTACAGCTCTAGTCGTAGTCAGGCCTGTAAGGTGTTAGGAGGAGGAACAGGGAGTGGGTGGGTGGCTGGAATTCACATTATATTGATTTAAAGATTAAGGCTTTATGTATCTGTAGTGTGTAAGTACCTCGGTCTGGTCATTTCACCGTAGTAGGTTTATTGTGAGTGTCAGTTGAGCGTGTTCTTTCACTACAGGTAACCTTTAAGATATATTCTCCAGTTAATGGTTGTCATTTAGGTTCAATAAAAGGTCAACATGATACAGACGATGACTTAATTTGGTTGACCTTTGAAAATGGTCAGATTTGGTCAGGTGTGTGTGTGTGTGTATGGGGAGAGAGAGCATGCTATATAGCACTCCATGAATGCCAAGAGCTCTGTGAATGTGACAGGAGATTTATTGGAGTAATATCACTGGTCCATTAGCACCAGCACACCAAGAAAGAAATGGCCAGATCATTACTCCTAAAGTTTAAAAACTACAATAAACTGATGAATTAATGTAGGTCACAGGTTGCTAAACCACTGAAATTGTATTCCCAACTCCCTTTTTTCCTTCAGTGGGGAAAAAAGAAAGAAATCCTACATGATAAACTAAAACATCTACACTAGAAACTAATCTCTGCTGGAAATGAAATTAATGTTCAGAACAGATATATAGCGATTCGGCATTGTAGGACTGTCTAAAGCTGTTTGACTGTAGGAACATTACAAAGTTCCTTTTGAAAACACACTGACGAAATAAAGTGTGAAATTGACTTGAGCAATATCATAATGCTTTGTGTTTTCAATAGAAAATGAATCGACTGTCAGGCGCTGTCAGATCCAACAAGATCCGCCTCTGACACTTTGGAGTGTAAAGCGGCACTTTCACACTCTATGATCAAGTTGTCTGACATTTGCCTACATAAATCAAGTCTCTTTTCTTTGACTTCCTGTCACATACACTCATGTATTTGTCCCTTGTGTGTCATCCTGACCTTTTGTTTCCTGACGGTGGGTGGAAAGAGTCTAACTATTGCGTAGTGGGTTGTCACTCAGTATGTGTAGATGTGGGAATGAATGGTGTAGAGGTCTAACCCATAAACATCCAGGATCTTATTATGGCTGATACGCTGAGGGGCTAATAGGTTGGGTTATTATAGTAATATTGGTTATGTGCACAAGTTATCTTACCTAAGCTCATTCCGCTGTGGCACTCTAAGATGCCCTTTGTTCTGGGTAAATGTGGATCTGTATCCATAACAGTCGTCAAAGCATGAACACATGAGCACATGATATGTCATTAGCTTAGTTCAGTATCCTGCCTATTCATAATGCCTTCCTGTCTTCATGTATATATATGAAAATGCTGTTTGCTTGTTGTATATAAGAAGATATAGGTTCACTTAAATGGATATGAAATGGTTTGGCAGACAGTTTATGCACTAAAGAACTAAAGAAAATCTTATTTTTCTACTCTATATCAAAGGTTGATATTGGAAAAATGAGCTCAAAGGACTGAGGACAATTCTTGACATGACAATTACATTTACTCAAACATTTTAAACAATTAAGATAGTAATAGATATTAGGTTAATTAAGCAATTTCACACAATGACAGCACAGGTGTGAGTGAATTGGAATGAAAGATTCAATGAATCAGTTGCTAAAACAGACTCACTTGTTTGGTTTGTGAATTAATAATTTTTTTTTTTTAATGAATCTTTAATTGATGGTGGAGATGAACATATCCTCACCTGGGCATCATTTCCCCTAATATTTCAGCAGTCATGTCCTGTGTGTTTTCTGTCACAAAGCTAATGAAGCCAAATTTGCAAAATAATTTTGATCAGATTGGTCAGATGGGATGGCAAATGGGCTGAAATTGTTCATGATTCAGTTTGATTCATTCTGGAAGTTCGCTTACGCACTGAATCATTTGCAGCGTTTTTTCACACCATAATGAGGTACTTAATAAAAAAGAAAATAAAAAGAGCGCTGGATGTGGTGGATATGAATCTACTGTAGGAAACAAAACAAAACTAAATATCTTTTGTCATAAGTCAGTGATTAAGTGGCTCTTTATTCCACATGCATTTATATCCATATATCCATAACAGTATGAAAACAATGAAACACTTAATTGAAAGCTCCTGTTCATGAGTTAACTTTTCTAGCTTGCCAACTAGCTATGGATGTTTGTCTTTCCTAGAGGATAACATTAGTTGACAAGATGTTTACGTCACTCAGGTCTTCCTGATGCAACAACCTCTTACTAAACATCTATAGTGATTTGTCACACCACTTTAAAGAGCATAAAACAACATTTATTGTTTGACTTTTGTGATAAATTTGACAATTTGAAAGCTGAAACTGTTTTATCAAAATAACAGAACAATAATAACAGAGGATTTATATACAAAATGAGAACATGTTGCAATTTCACCCTGAAATGTCTGCCTTATTCTCTGATTGTGTGAAGTTATGAAATAAACTTTTTCAATACACAGTATCTGTGCAAAAAGTCTCATATCTATGGTGCATATCCTCTGATCTATTGTAGTATGAATACAAATGTGAACATAAGAATTTATTCAATCAGCAGTGATGTAAAATACTTAAGATTGCATGGAAATGCTATTGTGATTGCAAGCAGACCAATATGAAGGACTGCTCAGATGTCCTTCAAAGCTGGTCTTTGAACTCTCATCACTATGGTTCAAAGACTTCCACAGAGACTGCAACTATGCTTTGCAACCAAACCTACAGATGACTACTCATAGATCTTCTTTGACCAAAACAATCTGCTCACCTGACATAAATGGGCAAAGCTGATCTCCCTTGGGGGATTCCGTTCAAACTTTGACATTTGTTGACTTCAGAGACGAGAAGGAAATAGGAACGCTTGCAAGATCACCTTGTTGTAAAAGCAGAGATAATTTTGAAAAATCTTTTTAAATTACTCACCTGAATGTCAGGATGACACACGGCTTTTGCTACAAATTCCAAATGTATTAAGTCTGTGCAAAGAGGTTTTAATTGCAAAACCTCATTTGTTCTCACTTTGGCTTTTGAGGACTCATTGTACATCTCATTGGCAGAACTTGTACATCTAATGCAGTACATGCAGTCTACTGTGCCCTGAACAGTGATTGACTATAAGATCTGGAAGGATGTGTGCTGTAGGAAACTGATGGATTTTTGCTGGTCATTTAATTCAAAATATTGTTCTGAAGTTGTTAAATGTCATTGATGCCCTGCTGGCAGTCCTGGTTACTGGGGCTGGTTGCTGGACCCTCTGCAGCTGCTCCATGGGTGGGCTCAGCGGTAGCATATGGTCAGCAGGCTGTCATACCCACACACAGGTTTCTCTTTCTGGCTCTGGCCTGAGCATTCAAAAACTCTTATATGCATCTTCTAATACAAGTGTCTTAATTAGTCCTAACAGATATAGCTGAACTGAAGGATATTTTCATTTATTCATTATTTAATGAATATTTTCCTGTTATGTGGAACAGACTGCTCTGTTCTATTCAGATCATTAGCACTTTATACACAGAACAAAAATTGTCCTTCATCAGTTCTATGGCTCTTTTCCAAAACCTAGCGAGTTGTCTTGCTATTTACTGCCCATGTAGGCAGCTGCTTACTAAGACAGCATACTATCTAAATTAAATGACCCATCTGAATGCTTTACAATACTCACATCATACCAATTATAACAATTATTGTGTAATTTTGTGTAGATGATTTTTTTTCTTACCAAGCCTGTATTTATTTACAGTACAGTAAAAACAGCAATACTGTTAAATATTAAACGTTTTTACAATGATTTTTTTGTTTTTGTTGTTGTTCTTGTGATGGCAAATCTGAAATTTCAGCAGCCATTTCTCCAATCCCCAGTAACAGCAAGTCATTAGCTTAATGAATGAGTCAGTGAGTCTTTCATTTCTGAATGAATCAGCTATTTGAATGAATCAGTTTTTTTTTTTTTTTTTTTTTTAAATGTGTCATTGAATTATTGACTCACCCAATTCATTCAAAATGGGTCAAAGCAGATTCTTTCAGCAACAAAACACTGCTGTGTGTTGCTCAGATGTGCAACGGTTCTGCTGTGGCTTTATTTGGAACTATTATCTGGTGAAATATTTACAATTTGGACAATATTGTGTCTAAAATTTAACTTAGAATAGTAACTTCTTGTTTATTGAATTGTATGAAATCAACATAACACTTGCAATTGTCCTGACATTCAGGAAAAACAGCACTTTTGCATAACTGTATCTTATTACATAAATATACTGGTAAAGTCAGTTGTGCACATCACTAAAACAGCAATCTTAATCATCTTAGTGTACTTTTAGAACAGCCTTCTCTCTTTAAAAAGCTACACCTGGTGTGTTTAACATAACTGAACATTTTTAAAGAAACTTGAAACATTTGTAAATGTATGCTGAATTTAATCATGCATCAAAGGACATCTGAATTGCTTAATTTTACTCTTCGAAACTTCATTTATAAGCACTATTCCAGTCAATATACCTAGTAATTAACACTGAACTTACAGTGCAGTCTTATATGGGAGTTCGTTTAGATAGCCTGTCACCACTCTAGTTTTAATTAGGACCAATGAGCCATGTTATACTAATTAGATATGCTTAGACATGCTATATGAGTTCCTTTGTTGATCAAGTGGCGAGTGAAGTCATTATAAGAACCTTGAGGCACAAGTGTCCAAGGTTTTTTTTTTTTTTTTTTTTAAGGATAGTTAAGGGACTAATCAGTAGTTCTAAATCCATGATGAAAGTGTGATAAAGTCTGTCCAACAAATCAAAACATTACATTGCTTACAGTGATAACTAAGTGACCAACTAACAGTGTAGTTTCTAGCAGCCTCTCTGAGTTCCCAACTGCTTGAAGTTTTTGTGTTTGAAGCTACTCTTTTAGTATTATTTTTATTAAACAGAGAAGATTTGTGCATGTTATGGTTAGTGTTATTTTCTTCATCATTTAATCATTATTAAATGTTCATTGTGTTGATTCAAACATTATGAAATGTTACATGTTTTCTTTTTTTTTTCTTTTTCTTTTTTTTTTATTCTTTTCTTTGTAAAAGAAAGCTCGGGTACACTTCTTTCCCCTGCCTCTACCCACTTCACCTCTCTCTGGTTGACCTCAATTACAGCGTTACGTTTTTCAAATAAATTACTCCTTCCGCTCATCAAAACAATAACTCATTTTTATTGAGAGCTAACAGCAGTAAAAGGATTGGAGAAATGGACTTTGGTGAATGTGAATGGTGAATGTATGTTTAACCATTCAGTTAAGGTTAAAATTATGATTGAAAGTTGAAGAGAACTATTAGGTTGTAATCATTTGTTTAATTGCATTACATTTGATTATTGCTGACAGAAATGGAAATGCTATGTAGGAAGATTAACTTTGTGCTCAGAACAAATATGATTGGTTAGCAGAGTCTTATTATAATTGTGTAATATTTTCAACACATCTATCATTCATTTTCACAATGCTTTGATGTCTTGAGGCCTTGGTGTTAAGGACAATTACTACAGTGCTCTTTTTGCCCTATTTATGCATACGCACATCTGCTTTAAAACCACAGACTTAAAAGGTTTTTTTTTTTTTTTTAATGATCTTTTTCTCCTCAGAACAACACTATAACTCAAACAGAATCAGAAGCTCACTCATGAGACTCGACATGAAGCACATCATAGTTCTAGAAGCAGCGTTGAGCTGACAGGAAATGCCTGTTTCAGTATTGCTGTAACTTATTTTCATCATTGTGAATCAGTAGTTAATCTTTTTTTTTCTGTTAAAAGACCATGTTTACACCTGGTATTAACATCATTCACAGGTAATCCAATCACATGTTGATATTCAGGTGCCAATAGGATTCCAAACATTAAATTAAATCACATTTGAAGGTAGTTGGAAATGCATGTGACCATATTTGCATTTGTAGAAGTGCTGATCTATGCAGCTGCTCCTGCTATTACTACTACTAATACTACTACTACTACTACTAATCATTAATTACTTATCATTAACTTAACAATATCCTTCTTATTAGTCAAAAATGCATGTGATTTGCATTTGTAAAAGTGCTAATCTATCTATTTATTTTTGGTGCATTATCAGTATGCAGTTATACACTGACCTAGTGAGGCATGCAGTCACAAATTAGGAGATCCTCCCCTTGCAATTTGATCCCATTTGGTCACAGGGTACACATTCTAGATGCATGGTACTACCAAGTCTAAACAACAGTATTTCTCAGCTGACCACTTGTGTTTGAATCACTTGAGATGGATGTTAATACTGGGTGCAAATACAACCTAAGCAAATTCTGAAGAGACTTGGAGGGAAAAATCCTGTCTGAGACAGTTGAGAGACAGTAAAGTGACTGGAGAAGGATCACAACAACATGCACACTACCCACTGTGCCATGACTCTGACAAATCCTGTCATTTTTCAGCAGAGTAAGCAAGCAACTTGACTTTTTACACTCATTTATTTGACCTTATGTTCAGTGACACACCTGTCCGCTCAGGCATCATAACGTGACGATCGATGGGTTAGGGACCCACTGGTAACTCTGCATACTACACTGAAGAGCGTGACTAGATCCTTGGTGAATTGTGGCACCTGGAAAATGGGATTCTTTACTGGTCGTGCCATGGTATCCGCCAGAAGGCTTAGCCTTGCTTATCTGCAGGTTGCACTGCATACGGAGAACACACAGAATGAGTTACACAATCTACACTCCTCACCTCACTCGCTTCTATTGCAATTAACACAATGCATGAAACAAGGTAGGGTCCCAGCACCTATAGTGCCATGTGACTGGATGAAAGGACTGAGTGCTAATGTTAAGTACAGCTACGTGAAAGCAAATGCTGTGTGAGAAATTTATTTTGTGTTAAACGTGGCTTATATGAAGATATAAAGTATGAAGTGCACATTTACTGTTATGGAAAGTGCAAGCATATTTCAGTCAGGTGTTGGTTATTAGAGGAATAAACGTTAGAAATCAAACTTTAAATACATCAAAAGTATCACAGTTTCCATAAAAATATCAAGCAGCACAGCATGTAAATAATGACAAATATGCACAAAATCAGCATATTATAATAATTTCAGAAGGATCATGTGACATTTAAGACTAGGAATAATGAGTGTTGAAAATTCTGCTTTGCCCTCACGTGAATAATTTGACATATTTTGCATTTTACATATTAAATAAATGCAAGCTAGAGCGATACTGAGCACGAGAATTTTATAACGTTAAAAAAATCTTATCCTTTGAATGGTAGAGTATATATTATGGAAGCCTATTTCGGCCACTGAATAAAAAAATAAAAAAGGTAATTGCGGACTTTTTTTTTCTCAGAATTGCCTGATACAAACTCGCAATTGTGAGAAATGAAGTCAGAATTGCGAGATATAAACTGGCAATTCTGACTTTTTTCTCAAAATCGCATGATATAAATGCGCTATTGCGAGTTATAAAGTCGCAAGAAATGAATTCTGAGAACATATCAGTTTTTTTTTCTCCTCAGAACTGGACTTTATAATGCACAATTGCAAGTTTATATCTCACAATTCTGAGAAAAAAGTCAGAACTGCGAGTTTATATCTCTCAATTCTGAGAAAAAAGTCAGAACTGCGAGTTTATATCTCTCAATTCTGAGAAAAAAGTCAGAACTGCGAGTTTATATCTCTCAATTCTGAGAAAAAAGTCAGAATTGCGAGATCGCAAAAAGTCGCAATTACCTTTTTTATTCAGTGGCGGAAATGGGCTTCCGTAATATATGCTTTTTGGAGCTTTGTGGGATAAAATAAAAAAGAGCTAAAGAAATAAAAGGAAATGGTTAGGAGTAAATGGTGAAACCACCAGTTTTTGTGTGCACTATTCCTTTAGTGTTCAGTTAATAACTTTTCAAAAGGAGGAGTTGCTGTTTTTTGGCAGACTGCTTTGATATCACTTTTTATCTAAAGTAATTTATTAGCCATTCTGCATCTTGCTGCTGGCCACCAGATCCTCTCAATCAAAGTCATTTGTGGATGGATGCTTGATGGCTTGGCACAGTTTCTCTTTGAGGTTTTCTGTTCTATTCAGCATTGATTAGAAATATTAAACACTATTTGCTTGCCCTTGTTGGAATGTTTTTCCCATTCTAAAACATTTGATTAGAAGGCTAAAACAACTCTTAAGATGTGGATCAGGCCAAATTTGTCTTCTTCTCCATTATCTACACCACAGGAGGGGGAAAATCAGGCATTTACGATTCTTCTGTTAGCAATGAACTGAAGTCCTATTGCTTTTATTGTGAAGAACCTCAATACTAAATCGTTTAGCAGTTCATTATCAGTTCATGCTGTAACTGTAATGTAACTATGTTACACCACATTAAATGTTATTCTCATTTTGACTCCATGCTGAACAGAGTATGTCCACAGTGACAGACTCTCTTTTAATGATTGAGCCTAAGAACATATTGTGTCACATTCTCAAACAGTGTGCTAGACTGTGTAATGTCAGCATTGCTTTGAGTTATTTAGAATAAATTAGAATGGTTACAGACAGTTGTATTTGTTGTTATGGCCTTGATGTATAACATCATGACTAACTGACACAAAAGATGACTAAAACATCTAAACCATAATTATTCATCTGGCAATGGCAGTTGTTAAATCTTTGTTCTTTGTCATTGTGGGGATGGATGGATTTCTGGTGAGTTATTAATGCCTGGTGCCAGATGGCCAATAATTAAAACAGTGAACTTGGAGGCTTTTGGTGATTATGTGCATTTTCTCATAGGACATTAAGTGTTTCGATACAAATCAACACACTATGTTAACATCTTTACAGTTTTTGACTCTTGTTCGTCTTTAGAAATAACATGCTAGTAATCACATTAAGCATGTTTTCTCTTGCTCTTACTATCTCTAATTTACTTTAATTATAATCATATACGTAGACAGAAGTACACAAACATCACTTCTAAATAAGCATTTAAACATATTCCTTCATGTTATAGGTAAATTAAATTATAGGAAATTTCACATTGTTTTTTTTTTTTTTTTTTTTTTTTTTTAATCTGCAAATATTTGAGTTTCTGCAAAAAGCACAACAGATGGAGTCACAATTTAATATGTCCTTTTATGCCAGAAAATTAGCAAAGTGGCATTGATAAAATTGACTGTCTTTCAATATTTAATATATCTGAATATATGAATGAATTTCTACACCTTAGTACTGTTCATGTGGTCTTCTCTTATGCAAACTGCTCCAGTTTTCTAGTTTTGAAAGGTGCTGGTTGATTAAAGTTTCATGATAACCTAAATTTATAGTAAAAAGGTTTCTTAAAAGTGCTAGTGCTAGTTTCTAGACAGAGTTTCTGCATCTTTTGGTGACAGATTCAAGGATTAGTGATTAAATTACTTCATATTATGGCTTTCTTCTTGTTTTATAAATTGTATACCTTTAAACAGAAAAAAAAATTGTTGGTGATGATTTACAATAAGGTTTGTATACATTTGGTATCATGAACTAACAGTAAGCAACAATTTTCTACATCAGAACATTTTAAATAGTGTAGATCGACGTAAATGAATAGATATGCTATTCTTCATTGTTAATTATTTTATTGTTAAATAAGACATTAAATAATGTTAATTTGCTAACAAAACATTTCTTATTAGTCAGGATTCTTTGAATGTAATTTCTGTGTCAGCATATATTTGCCAGAATAATGACTGTTTTGAGACAGGTTTCCCTAACACTTCCACCTGACACTGGTTGACGAAATAGATGGTCCCGCTCCCCAAAAACATATAATTGGCTTTATTAGGCTGTTTGGAATGCTGAAATGAACAACAGTGTTTTGATAGTGAGAGTCAGTGTATACACTCTCCTGGGAAATCACCCTAAATATTAAGCTGACTCCATTTAACATAGAAAAATCACTTCTTTAATGCAAGCGCTAGTACAACTATGCAGCTAATCAGAAATATAAGCAACCCACACCTCAAAATGTCAGCGTCTGCAGAATCGTTCATTAAAAGTAGTTCCAAACAACTTAGTTGGCCAAATATGTCATCTCCGTTTATTTTGTTTTTTGTGTGTGCCGGTTGGCCCAGCAAGACTCTTCCGCTTCATACCATTGTTCAGGCCAATCCGCTTTTTGTTTTTTATTAGTTCTGCCACTGCCTCTCATTCACAAGCCCCCCGGAGGCTTTTCTCCCTGCATATGTGTGTCGAGGCGATAAGGGAATTGGCAATTTTGTTTATGCCGCTAATTATATGATTCCACGGTTGCTGTTCGATGCGTATTGTCCTTGCTTCCTGGTAGCACTCTGATCTGCTTGCTTCATCTGCTTCTATTTTCATCTACCTCCTCAATCATTCTTGACAGTTGGCCAACACTGAATGGTGACCCTTCCGCCGGTGCCGGTACAGTTTTCTCCTTGGAGGGGTGGATGGTGTGCTTGCTCAGGAGACAGGAACAGCTGTGAAGAGCATGCTTTCTCTTCATTATCATTCATTCATTTTTTTTTTTTTTACGTTATTTGCACGTTCTCCTTCGCATATGGAGCCGCGTGTTATTCCTGATTAAGGAAAGTAGGAAGCGATCCTTTAGCTTTGACATAACTTCGAACACAAATGCAGTAATTGTCAGACTCTCATGCAGCGAGAGAGTGAGAAAGAGGGAGGGAGAGATGGATGGATGGAGGGGGTGGAAAGAACTGTGAGAGGGAGGGCAAGCGTGTGTGTGCATTTGTGCGAGCGTGTGAGAGAGAGAGAATGAGAGCGAGCACAATGTTCAATACTCCGAGCATCTAGACATTGTGCCGGGTGGGAGAAGAGACAATTAAATCCACGATCCAGAAAAAAATAACTGACACACGGATTAAACACTAAAGGTTTGTGCTCCTTTTCATCCTCGACGTGGAGTGTGGATTGTGCGTGCAAGTCTGAAAGTTCTCTGGGATGCGAGCTCTTGTGGAGGATGAGCTAAGCAGAGCGGTGCACGGGATTCTTCGAGGTTGGAGCGCAGCTGCTGCCTTCAGCCACTGACGGGAGGACCTTGCGCACGAGGAGGAGAGCTGCCTCCGTTTCTCTCTCTCTCTTTTTCCTTTCTCAGTCTCACAGAGACAGGCAGCATCCCTCAGCCCCGGCATTGAAAACAGAAAACGTTCAAGGAGAGAAAAAAATCAATAAAATAACGGAAAAGAAAGGACGGGATTATAATAGCAGGGAGTAATCAAGGGAAATCTGAAGCAAGGACAAAAAGAGTTGAAAATAGATTTGCATCTCAGGCTCTTGTGTTTGTTGTTTTGCGGGGCTAAACTGAAGAGATCTGGGTCGTGCATTGCTTTGCTTCAGCCAGCCTGTGGAGTATAGGATCACAAATAGCATTTTAAGGTAAGATGTTAGTCAAGTTCAATGTCTTGCATGTGCGACCAAGAGCAATTCAGTTTTGACAGAGCTGAGATTAGTGTACCGCAACGACTGCTGAAAAGAAAAAGGGGGGATGTGAGTCAGAGTTGTTTTTGTGAACTATTTACATAAATTGTTCTGTTTAATTAAAGTTGAAGGCTCCGAGAATGGATTGCATTTTAATCAGTGCTTGGATCTGGCGTTAAAACCGTGATTTATTCCTTTGCACCTTGGCGGATATTACTGAGATGTTTGGGGACAAAGGGGATAATTACAATGCGAGACGATCCTCATTTTGACAGGATCCCCCATTTGTAGGAAATAGAGGTGAGGGGTTGGGAGGAGGGGGTTTGCAGGAGGTTAACACCAGCTATATGTAATTTTGAAGGGGAATATTTAAATCTACACCTTAAGATGCTCTTGGAAGTTTCAGAGTTGGTGGCCGACCGACTGTAGTCAGTTTTTTTTTATTTTCCTTGCGCCTGACGTAATTACTTTTGCTGTCACTTCTCCCACGAGTTCAGCCATGGCACCTTTGCATGAAGCAATTTAGTGGCCGTCTTGTGACCACGTTTGAGAAAGGAGGGGTGTGAAAATGCAAACAGAGATTGAAGGCGTGATGGAGGGGGTTTGACAGCCTCATATCTGTGCTGCTGCTTCACGCAACTGAGGCCAGATGGAGAGGGGACAGAATATATATATTTTTTTGTTATTTATTTATTTCCAGACTGAAGAACAGCCGTTCGGGTTTGGGTGTGAATGTCCCACAGCTCCGTTGAGGAGCGTGTGCGCACTCCCCTGACGGTAGTGGACAAGTGGCCCCCTCCTTTGTAGAAGGAACTGAAATATTCATGATAGCATGCACATCCTGTCTGCCCTGAAATATTTAAAATAATTGAATAATAAATAACCCTGGCTGTTGAAACTGGCCCCTCTGTTATCCTGTCCATAGTGATGATTCTCTCCACTCGTGTTACCGGTATGTCCGTGACTTAGCCTGCAGATAAAAACAGATTAGGCGGTCTGTTAATGTGAGGAGTTTAGTGAGGAAGTATCTGAATGTGACAGAACGATTCTCATTATGTGTCCGTGTGAATGTTGGAGGAGAGAAAGACAGAGATTTTCTCTATCTGAATGCTTTGGAAATGTGATGAATGATCTGTCTTGTCAGTAATACATGGCTGAATTCAACTGGAAAAGCAGACGGATGGAGAAAGTAAGCGAGAGTGTGATGATGATGTCTGTGTGTTCTATGTCTTTGATGTTTAACTGAGCGCTAACTGGGCAGAGTCGCACAGTCCTTGGGTCTGCTGGTTTGTGTTTGAAAAGAGAGCTCTGAATTTGAGAATGCTGCTTGATTTGCAGTTGCATTTTTTGTACACTCTCAATCATTGACATGTAGAGTCTAGATTGGAATGTATAAAATCAACTTTTCCATATATCGATTTTTCCAAGTTGTCATTCAAAAAATCATTAAATGGGATTTTTCAAAACACACAATACAATGAACATATAAATGGGATAATTGCTATGCGACAGCAGTAGCGTAGTCTGCCTGCCTGCTGTTATGAAACAGGCCTTCGAGGGTCTTGGATGGAAATGAGAATGCACCGGCAGATGTAGTCACAGAAAAAACCTTTCGCTGCATTGCCAGGATCACTTGTTCCCAGTCTAGCCAATTGCATCAACACACGTGGCATCTGAGGAGGTTTGCCACTGCGTGAAGCTGCAGCTCAGCCATGCCTGAAGGTGCTTTCATGGCCATCTCGATAACTTTGTATGTTAAATGTGTTGTTTGATGGTGGAAAAGATGGGGTCATGGGATAACAGATGTCCTGTGAACCTGAAAGTAGGAAGCAAGGTCACTGCGATGCGCTCTGAACGTACAAAGATGCTTTGATCGTGTACTTGATTGATTTTCTTTCAAATATCATTTCAATTCAAAGGTATGCTGCTTCACTCTGGAATTACACAGACTAAAGGTATTTCTTTTCAGTGCACTCATAAACAAGCTTTGACACTGACTACCATTACAAACATAATGTCTCATTTGCACTTCTGCGAGACCAGAAACACTTGATTTACACAGACGCAGCTAAAAAAAAAACAGCTACAGTAAATCCAGCCTAAGGTGGTTTGCTGGTCTCATCCAGTTTAAGCTGGTTTAAATGGTGTTCTAGCCTTGCCAAGCTGGTATTAGCTGGTTTAGCCGGTATGACTGGCTGTCAGGTGCCTGAAACCCTGTAAAAACACCATCTTAGGCTGGCTTAATCTAATTTTGGCAGGTTGGACAACACATTGTGAGTGTGCATTCTTGTTATGCATGCATACCCTGCAATTTTGTGTTACTTTCGGAGTAAAAACATTAGATCAAATTTGCTATTATTCAGACGAAATTCATATAAATATGACTTTATTTTTACAATACAGTTTGGCAAATGTTTTTACTTAGAGCAACTTACAATATAATGCATGTCAATTTTATTAATTTCCTAGAAATCAAACTTGTGAACTTCGCCTCCACCAATTGAACCAAAATATACTCCAAATATAATATCTATAGGCAGAAAGAGACCGTTTAAAACCACTAAAGCAGCCCTTGTGGCAACACTGAAAATGGTTGTTCCTGTAGCTCAAAATAGTAGAGCATGTCGTTAACATCTCCAAGGTCATGGGTTCGATTCCGAGGGAATGGATGAAATGATACAATGTGTACCTTAGTAGTTTAGGATAAAAACATTGGCATAATTGTGAATTTATTATGAATTGCATTCTGATATATTTAAAACATATGGTAGAGTTTGCGTAGCTAGAAGTGTTTGTTTTTGCATTTTCTAAAGTGTTGTTTTGGGCTGAAGTTCATTACTTTGTACTTGAAACTGCAGCATTGCCTTTGCCATGCAGTTTGTAAAAAAAAAAAAAAAACACCCAGTTTCCACAGGATGGGGCAACAAAAAAATGTTATTTACGTCAAAGGGAGACCAAAGAGGTTAAATATACAAACCTTCAGAAGTACAAGAGCTTTTGCTACCTTAAAGAGATGATTCAGCCTTTGACTGTGACTATATTTATAATGAGTCCATTAAGAAATGAAGAAAAAAAATCAATGCTCATTGTTCTGTCAACATTTGTTTTCCGTAGTTTGGAGACTGTGACCTTTAGTGGAGTGATTCTTACTTTCTCACAAGCGAGCTTGGATGACTCTGTCACAGGGCTTCAGATCATTAGTGCACATCAGGGTGATGTTATGTTGGCATGACCACCACAAAAACAGTCATGCCTCCTCATTGCCGCCAGTCTAAATAACAGAAAAAAAGCTCTAAATTGGGCACTGGCCCCATCTGCCATCTTTCAGTGCTTGTTGATTTGATCCCTAAGGCAAGTGTAGACCACTGAATGACCGCAGAGACATATTGCACATAGACTAATTTTGGCAGGGATATGGCAGTGCTGCTCCTCTTTTGATTGTTACACTTACAGCCCTCTGTTTTCTGTCAACATAAACGTATTTATCAATGTATTTATATAACACATCTGGATGGTATATACAGACAGATGGTAGCACTAATCTTCAAGGGTCCCTGAAGTCTGGTGGAAAACAAGCTGGCACTATGCAAAGAACGTTAGTAAAGATTTTGCAAACAAAGCATTTAAAAATAACATTAGATGATCGTCTTAATAAGGATTTTTTATGATATCCTGGTTAAACAGTTGTGGAGCTTAAATAAATCTGTTCATTTTAATACCTTTAACATGAGAGGTTCTGAACTAGCGGGTTGCAGGTCATAGATAATTAATAGATAATTGCTGGCCACAGAAAATATTGTAAATGGGGGAAAAAAAAAAAAAAAAATCTAATGAAATTTCTTTATGCATCAAAAAAAATATTCACTCTGTCACAAACACTTCATTTCAAGGGGTGCTCTTGCCTAACTTCCTTGAACCGTATTCACGCGTGCATTTTTAATATTTTTTTTTTCTTTTGAATGAGTATGTATAGTTTTTGAAGGTGCAGTTTGTCTACATCCATCTAGAATGGGTCGATTTCACATCCTGGTGTTTCAGAAGGGTGGAAAACAAAAACTGGGGAGTAAGCTTTGAGTTATGAAATTTGCCGTGTGTTTTGATTTTCCATTTCATGACCCCTTTAATACATTTTGATGTTTTGTTTTAGGGGGTTACTTCTCTACATTAAACAATTTTGCTATGGGGTTGGGTCTCCTCTTTGTCTAAGCTAAAATTTGGCCTGAAGCAAAACATTAAGAACTGCCATTTTAAATCACACAGATGCACTGTGATGTATTTGTTTCTTAATGAGAAACCTCTCATGGATAAATTGTGCACTTCTCTTCTCTTTCTTTTCCACATTTCTCAGTGTTAGACCTGTATTGCCTCATGCTGTATAATGAAGACCTTAAGAAGTCAAAGAGTTTCAATTAAATGACACAGACAGAGTCTGCCAAGTCTTCCAGGGTCTATTCCAAACTGAAACATGTAGCCCGTAGCAATGCTAACTTAAGAGGACGTCTTCCATCCTGTTTCAGCCCCAGCCCTGTGATGTGCAGGTCGCTTGGGGGAACGGCTGGTGTGGTATGACAGGGCTTGATGGTTGTTACACAGCCTGAGAAGAGTGTAGTGAAGGGTAGAGGGCAATGTCAGCAGGTGCTTAGGGGAACGAATGGACGCCACTGGCTCTGGAGGGATGGATTAGAACCAATAGTGGCTGACAGTGACCCTGACACCCATGTCGCCTTTGCAGTCAACCTTCCATGGAGCTGGTGGACACGGGCCACCTCAAGCTAAAGTGGTGCGGAGTTTTTGAGTCTGAGTTGACATCAAGCATTAGCCAGGGTCATTTGGGTGATGTGATGGAGAAGAATGGAAGAATAAGAGTGTATTTTAGCTGTAAGTGAGAAGAGAAGGGGAGAGAATCTAAGAAGGAGGTCAGTCTGCCTCAGGTTCTGCTGTGAAGAGAGGCTTCTCATCTGACCTTCACCTAAGGTCCTTTGCCTTCAGTATCATTCTGAAGCAATGTTTCGGAGTTTCTGTGCTGTGTTAGGTGACACTAGGGTTAAGAAGAGAAGAAGAGGAAATGCAGGCATAGTTCCTCCACCATCTTGGAACTCCACATCTCTGCAATGGGAGCTAAGCTACGTTAAAGGAATATTCCAGGTTCAATTAAGCCCAATCAGTTGCAATTGTGGAGTAATGTTGATTGACACACACATATACACACACACAACATCTTAAAAAATCAAGTTTGAAATATTTCAGTGTGTACAATTTTTTAGCATAAATGTTAAAGCTTAATTAAAAGCACTTACATTGACTCTTCTATTAAAACATTGATTAAAATAAGTTGTTCTCAACATTTTTACGGTTATTTTTGGGTTTAAGGTTTTGTTATTTTGGCAGCAAAGTTGTAAATTTGTTTATACAGAAAAGATTAGTGTTTTTTGTTCACACTGAAATCATGTTAACCTGTTATTTTTTTAATTCTTTTTTTTTATAATTTTGCATATTATTGCTCTTTTGTTGATTTTTATTGCTTCTATTGTCCTCATTTGTAAGTCTCTTTGGATAAAAGCATCTGCTAAATGTAAATGTAGTGTAAATGTATTTTTGCCTTATATCTATACTATTGGAGTAGTATTTTAATATATACAGATTGATTGAATTCACTTCCATTAGGAGTACTTCACTATAAACCACATTTGTTTTTCTCTTTGTCCAGAAAAGATATATTCCAGTATATTGAACCTGGTCTATTCCTTTAAAAATATGCTGTGTGATTTCATATAGATCTTTTCATGCCCTAAATATCTAAACATGTTTTCTCCAAGCAGATAATCAGAACATGTTTTGTTAATGTTATGTTGGATGGAAAGCGAAGATGCAAACAGACACGGTTGTCTACACCTTCACTGACTTGATAATTACATTTCTACCATACATTGATTCAGAGAGAGAGAGAGAGAGATTCTCATGGTAGATGCACAATCATGATGCTTGTAACAAGGGCCCAAAATGCAATTAGCTGAAAATGGACCATAAAGCAGCACCCCTCCATGCTTAGATGTAATATTGGCTAATATGCCTAAACTCATACAATTAACCAATCCATAATGATGTTGTTTGCGATAGCAGATGCATTTCATTAATAGGGAAGTAATTATTGACACTAGGGCTGCTCGATTATGACAAAAATCATAATCACGATTATTTTGGTCAATATTGTAATCACGATTTTTTCACACGATTATTAGTGGGCCATATGACCAAAACTGTATATGAAAGATTTATTTAAAGATAGTGATATTTATTAAATATATATTTTCTGTAAATAAGGTTGCTATGACATCTACATCTTAGAGACCAGCGAAATATCACAATTCTCAACACCACAGCAGAATACTAGAGTAACTAGTATTAGTTAAAAATTTAAATAATAATAATAATAATAATTATTATTATTATTATTGAAAATAATTAAACAGCCATTAATAAAAAAGCAAAGGAATACAATAGAATAAAAAGAAAATAGAATAGATAAAAAATAGAATAAATAGAATTTAAAAAAGTTTTTTTTAATGCAAGTCTAAACTGTTCAGTTAACAGCCTACTACAGAAATTGAATAATCTAATGTAAAATAAACAGCATAGTCTTCACTGTAATAAATAAACTTCCTTTGTTTTTTATTAAAGCTACAAAGGTCCTTCAGTCAAGAGCAGTGAGATATTTTGTCTTTGTCTTTTGTTGTTTGATTAATATTAACAGCACAGTCGGCAGCAGGAATATTAGCCCGCTGTCACTTTAAGAGCAGCACGGATCCAATTTACTGTTACACAAGTATCTTCATTCTCAACTCTTTACGTTCATTTATTGCATAACCGGCGAGAGTTTACGTGAATAATCACTAAGCGCCATATTTTTGCTGTAATTGACCGTTCAGGCGCTAAAAGTTGACTTTAACGTACATATCCGTGTTCTGCCCCGATTCTGAGCGCATACGCGGTAATCCTCCTGAGGAGCAGCTCAAGTTCTCTTTCACGCTTCTAAAAACATGAATAAATCTAATATACTTTAATAAATCAAACACGTCCCATTTTGCAAAAGTCTCGTTAAATGATTTTACTGATTTGCACATGAAATTGGGCTTTTAAGGAGGAGCGAAAGAGCACTGCTGGAAAGGGGGCGGAATGGGGCGCAAAAATCGTTTTATCTCGATTATTGTATTTTCATAATCGTTGGAGATCGAAATTGAAACTGAATTTCAATTAACTGCACAGCCCTAATCATTAATCATTTGAAACAAATGATGGCAATCGGGACCTTGACACGGTCATTCTCCTGTTGGGCTGAAAGCATAGTACCACTGGCTTGTGAAATTGCCAAGCCGAATACCTTTTTTTTTCTTTTTTTTTTTTTTTTTTTTTTTTTGCACAAGCATGAATACAGATTCTGCCAAATAATTGTAAAAAAAAAAAAAAAAAAAAATCTTATGGACTGATTATCCAGTATCTCTCAAATTAAATTAAATATTATATTATTATGTATCTTATTTTTAATACTAATATTATGAATAAATGGTTTTTAGCTTTTGTAGCTTTATTTCACAAAAATGTAGTAAAAGGAATAATTTAATAAATTCTTCAACACATATTTGCTATAAGTAATTTTTAAATGAATTAGAGATACATCTAAAAATTAAAATGCTACAGGGTTACATCTTAGTTTTTATACACTTTCGGATTAATCCAAGCTCACATTCAGTTCTGTTCATTTACCAGTAATTTTGCAACAAATATGGTACTGATACTCAACTGCGTTTGATTATAATATATGTATATATATTAGAATTATGTAATATTTTATTCATATAAAATATTTAAATTATTTATTTATCATTTTATTTATTTATTTATTGAACAGTGACACTTCCAGTCACATTTTCTGCATTTATGTTTTGTGGATAATCTGTATCTGAGCATGGAAAAACAGTGTTGAACGAGCTGGGAGTATTACAATTCTTATTAATAACTAAAGATATAATTAAATTTGCCAGAATATTTCATTTACAAACACGCAAAGGACAAAATTACATACAACTTTATGAATGGTGGGCGTTTCAGTTCTGCAGAAATCAACTGAGCTTTTTGTGGCACTGTGTGTACAGCTCCTGCGTGGGCTTGGTCAGTGATTTTGTTTGTATCAGCTGTTCTGGAGTAGTTTGATGACTGTTCTCTCTCTCTCTCTCTCTCTCTCTCTCTCTTCACCTCTACCTTCATTGCTATCGGTGAGCATTTTATTTAGGTTATTGACTGGCTTGTTCTTCAGAGGCTAGAAAACTGCTGCATGTGTTCTATTAGGGCACAAGGCTCATCCATACAGTTAAAAATTTAAGCTGAGACATGGGATAGACTAACTGACTAGTCTTGGGATATTAAGTCTTACTCAGCAGAGAGGATTAAGGTGGGGTTACAAATACGGTTTACTTGGGGCTAATACAGTAAAGAAGTCGAGTGTATATACTGAACATGAAAATGAACATATCTCTGTTTTATGTTTTTGCTACCTCGTAAGAATGGTTTCTAGCATTTAAAACTTAAATTCAGTTGAATCCTTTCAATCAACATGTAACTCCCTTATCTATTCAGTTATGCACAGCGCAGAGTTCACGTAGGTACTTCAGACGAGAGATGTTTATAGGGACAAGAGAGGGTGTGTTAAATTTGAAAAAATGGCTTGTTGTTGAGAGAAAGCTTTCCTGAGGGAGGTCATGAAGATTTCACTCCATTCCAGCTCAAGCACTCCCTTCAGAAAACGCTTATGTTAATGTTTGCCAACCTTGGATTTGAGTGCATATTTGTTGTCATTCATACCAAGAGGTGTATCAGATTAAAAAATACATGTTTCGGATGAATGAAGCAAATTTGACGGCTGGCAAACCCACATTAGTCCACACAAAACATACAAACCACAGACATCAGTGGAACGCAACAGTGTACTGCATTATCAAAGTGCACTGGCTTTTTCATGATGGAGCATCCTTACTGTGTTTTAACTTGCTGGATTGGATGCGCTCTGGATGTTAATACGCCGTTCGAGAGGCTTGGGAACAAAGCCACAGCATCTAAATGATGACCTTTACCTCGGCTCGAACAAGCAGTGCTCCCATTGTCAACATGTGTAATTTCTACCCTTGGATGCCAGCACAGCACAGAATTATAAATCAATGAGGCTGTATTACTGAGGATCCCCAGGCCCCTGGGTCTAGCTGAGGATAGAATACTAGGCGGTGGGGGTCGGACGGAAGAGGATGTGGGGGAATATGGCAAGGAGAGACTTCCTGGGGATGCCGCTGTTCTGTCCAGCTCACAAAGCTGCGGTCCGCCACTGGCAGGCATCCAGAAGGGAGCTGAGGAAGAAAGAAGCTCTTATCGAACTCTTACAGAAAGAGAACGCGTGTGTGTATGGGCATAAGTGTGTGTGTGTTTGCAATCTGCTAAATTTTAATGTTATATCAGCTTCTTGTCCTCCAAACGAATTTTCCAGTCAGCCATAGCTGTGTATTCTGATAATATTTTTTTTGCAACAAATACATTTAAAGAATTGTATTTTTTTTATAGACGTTTTACCAGTGACAGATTTTTTTGGAGGGCTCTTAAGAGCTTGAAATAGATTTATTTTTTTCTGCTGTTTACTGCCTTTCACATCACAGCTCAGGTGATTGGCTCAGAAACCCTGAGCAAAGATAGGAACTATCTAAAAAGGCAGAGCCGCTGAGATAAATGGGGATGCTAATGGATGGGTTGTTCCAAGAATTATACTGTAGACCTCCTGACAAACAGCAATAGATATTAAAGAACCAAGAAACATCCATCATATCATTCATTTATGAATGAATGAATTAATGAATGAACACACTTCTATGTTTGTTGTCATCTTACACTGTCACGACAAAAAATGTGCAAATTCCTTCAAAGCTGCACCTTTCTACCTTATCTAATCCTAAAGATTGCATGTCAATATCTAAATGTACTAATATGCACCTGTATGTGGATATATTGTGTTATACCACTAAAAATACAGTATGTTTTTCTTGCACATTTCTTTTCATGAGAGTCTATATAAAGACTTATGAAACATTCAGCCACACCCTCTCTGCAGGTGAACATCTTATACCAGGTGGTTGGATACTTCACACTGCTGGACTTTAATGCATGCGGTGTTCAATCAAAGCTGCTGGAAGTATAAAGTTAAGGAATATCAAATGAGAACATTACTTGGAGCCAGATTTATCTGCTTTTTGCCACTTTTAGTCAAATGATCTCCTGACAGATGGTGCATATTCAGATATACTGTAATTAGAAAGACTTAAGGAGCAGTCACATTTATTGTTGCGAAAATCCTGCAGGCAAAATCCAGGCATTCAATTGGGAATCTGTGCAATTGTGAGTTTCTCGTGAACATAGAAAATTTCCCCATGCAGATTTTGGTTTCGCAGTTGGTCAGGTGAATTTTCCACACTGACCAACAGAAAGTTACTTGGCTTGATAGTAACTTCTCTGTGAACAGTTTTTGCACACAAGTTTCAGTAATGTGGTCATACCTTTAGCCCATATCTACAGGGAGTAATTATATGTACAGCTTCAGACTTATAAAAATGAGCCACAGTCATGCTTGCACAAATTCACTTATATTCTCTCTTTGGCAGTGAAACTAGCTCGGCAGCTTACTAATTTAGATTCGATATCCTCTTAGATAACCTTTTAGAAATTTTATAATTATTGTTTTTGTACTTGTTACATATTAGCTGTTTTCTGTAATCATTATATTTTGTGTTCAGTATTTTCTTCTTTTCCCCACTGCTTTTAACCCACCACCTTTTTATTACCTTTCCAACATAACTGTTTTCCACTTTAACACCATTTAACTTCATGCACTTTTAAAAGGATATTTGTTACTCTGTAAAACAATTCATTTGAATATTTCAAGTGCAAAGTCTAACTTGCCCTTGAATATTTATCTGGCCAACTGCAGCCAAATTCTGACTCACCCTGACTCATACCGTCAGTTGCACATACTTACTGGCTGTGCTCCAGTTCTGCAGACGCTGTGCAGAACACATTCCTTACTGTACCTGTAAGAACGGAGCTGAAAATATCCCAATCTCCCACCTGGGATCGCAAAGTGAATCATGCTGCGTTTGGCGGATGCTGGAATGCTCCTATGCAGTTTCCGAAGGCACCTGTCACTGATTTATGTGACAATATGGAGCTATCAGTGCAGTCCATCCATTACTCCCTGAGAGCATCCTGCTTGCTTGATATGTATATATTGTCTTTGAATAACATGCATTCCTCAACAGGAATTAGCCTCAGAGTTTCTCTGGAATATGAGGCGTACCTAAGTTCTGGCAGTCATATTCCCACTGAGACTCCGCTGTCGGCCTTTCTCGATTCTGGAAATCCTACCCACCAAAAAGAGACCATAAATTATTCATGTTCTTCAATATGCCCACCCTCAGATCAATGGGAACTCAAAAACCATCTACAAAGGTATTTGGCTTTAGGCCATATTTGATCACTTCTTAGCCACACTCTCTCACTTTTTTTGTCCCAGCCCAAGGGGACTTCATTATCTCCAACTGTTTGTATGCTATTGTTGAAAGAACAAGAGTGAGGCGTTCGGAAAGTGGGGAAAGGGTGGAAAAATCTTTGATGAGACATGAATCTAGACAGATGTTGGTACAAGCTTGTTAGGAGGACAGAAGAGCAATAGAGGGAAATGGAGGGAGGGAGAGAGGGAGAGGAGAGAGAGAGAGAGAGAGAGAGATGAGATGATGAGGAGAGAGAGAGAGAGAGAGAGAGAGAGAGAGAAGAGAGAGAGAGAGAGAGAGAGAGAGAGAGAGAGAGAGAGAGAGAGAGCGCGCTTCGGATTAAGTATTTGTCTTCTCTGTGGGAGCTTGCCAGAAAGCCATGCATGACAATACGAGCAGCCTGCACCCTGATCATATTAGATGGGGCTTCAAAGATGCAGTGAAGTGATCAAGCCTTTGCTTTTCCACTGCTGCATTTGGCACATTGACTGGCAGCATCACATCTGTTATGACTTACCCCGAGCAGGCCAGGAAGAACTGGGTAAATCTCACAAAAACAAGTCCAGGTCACGCCACCCCCTAAAATCAAAAGAAATTTGAGTGTGCATAAAGGAAACTAAAGCCTATTTTAACACCATTAAGATGTCTTTTTGCATCGTGACATTATTTTCGTGACAATTAAGCACATATTTTCCACTAAATCCTTATTACCAGTTCAACTTTAAAAATGTCTCTCGAGATGCTGCCGTTCTGTTTCATTTTGCTGATTGAATGCAAGAATGTGTCCTTTGTGAATGGCTCCTTGTAGAGAAAAATAATATAGTGCAATGCAATGTTTGAATTTGCATAAATAAATCTGCCGGTCCAACAGATACTATCACATATATTTTGAATATATTTAAATAATTTGTCGCATTTTTCACTACAATAGAATGTGATTAGTAGTAGTATTTTTTATTATTATTATTATTGTTGTTGTTTTTTTATTATTTACCATGTGTTCTTTCTCAGGCATAATTTATGCTTTTAACTTCTTAAAAGTCAGTTAGTCAGCATTCGCTGAAAGCCCAGTAGATTGTGTTTTGTATTCAGCTGCAGCGATTGAGATTGACTGTGAAATAAGAACCGTGCCACCCCACACTGTTCCCGATGAGTGAAAAATGGGAAATATATGTTTCAAATGTCATTTGGGAAAACACGGTGCAATTTGGCCATGGAAAGCTCAAGCTAACAGCAGGGCTGTTCTTCGCAAGGAAAGCGCTGATTTCTGTTCTCGCATGCAGTCCTTGGCTGCTTCCTCTTCATTCTTCACAGCCCCAGATGGCCAAGGCAGACACCCAAGACTCACCCAGGAAAAGAAGACTCATCCTCCTCTAACTCTGCTGCTTTTTTGGAAGATGCCAAGCAGACCTCCTCTCATTTGGCAAAGTGAGGAGGCACTGCTGATTGGCACAGCCAAGTCCAACTGCGACTGGAATTGATGGGTGTGGTTGAAGGGCAAGATGGTGCAGCTAATTTAGATCAAAAGATTCTCTGTCACTACATGCGGCAAAGAGAGACGAGTCAGCTCTGGTGTCGTTCTGCAGAATTAGCATAATGGATCTGGCATAATCCTCATAGAGGAGGTGAATATTTGTCATTGTTTACTTTAAAGGCTTCAGATTTGCTTAAACAGCGTTTTTAGGCATCACCATTTAAGGTTGTTTGCAGATGCAAATTAAAAACAGCATCAACATAGTGTATGTTGCTGTTGTTAACAAAATATTCAAATGAAACGTTTAAAAACGATACTTATGAAATTTTGCCAACAAAGGCTCAATGGCCTGAGCTGGGGCTTAGTGGTTGGTGCAAACATTGAGCTGTAGTGCTTATGTGGTTGATGCAAGTCTGGCTCAGATCATTTTCTGATCCTGTTTTCTCCATTATTGCGTTTTGTCTATAAGTCAAGGTGGCATAAATGCTAAACTAAAGTGAAAAAAATAAACTGTCAGAAAAATAGGTTGACTGGGTACTGAATATTTCCATTGACTAAATACAATATGATTTGACTGTTAATCATATGTAAATATACTTAAATGTTGGTTCTGACACGCATATGCATATGTTTTAGATGCAGTCAGTACATCCATATTGCACATTTTAGCATCTATTCTGTATATCATTACCAGAAGTAAAAACTCAAACAAAAACTATGTATTAATCAGGCTAATTGTGCTAATTATTCCTTTTATTATTATTATTATTATTATTATTATTATTATTATTATTATTGGACTCATGTCAAGCGCCACCTGGCAATTTTTATGCTTCTTTTTATGTATTATTATTTTCACTTCTCTCTCTCTCTCTCTCTCTCTCTCTCTCTCTCTCTCATCTACCAATAGTTTTAAGAAGTATTTATGCACAAGATCTGTGAATGCACAGTTGATTGAGGTTGGATCTTTCAGATTAGTATTGGGGAGACCAAGTGAGCAGTCACCCAGGGAGGTGAATTAGGAGGCAAAAAAAGGTTAAATTTGCTGCCTCATTAGGAGGGGCAAGGGATGGGGTGTTCGCCATGGTTAATTGAAGCATCAAGCTCTTGGCATGTGTCTCCCCCGTCTGTCATTCAGCAGGATGAGGATCAAAAAATCCTAGTGTTATTGAATGAGCTTTCATTGAGAGATTCTGGCAGATTTTTAGCCTGACTTCAGACAAGCCAAGAGAATCACCTCCTCAGTCATGACAGGAAAGATTCATGACAGAAGCTTCATTTTTCACTGCAGTACTGTGAACGAATGCCTATGTTTTAGGCCAACCTAAATTTCAACGGCCCTGGCCCCAGGTTTTTTGTTTCTTGTTTGAAATGTGTTCTCCTTGGTTGGCAGAGGCCCAAGCACCACCAACATATGCTAAGGTCAGGTAACCTTGCACGTTCCCTTGTGATGGAGGAGGAAAGGGGAAAAAAATGCTTTCATTAGCTGCGAACTAGGTCACATTGAGAGCTGAGCAGAGATGGAGGGTAAGATATGGCTGGAAGAAGACAAGAAATTCTCTTAGTGCAAAAACCAGCATCATAATGACCTTCGTATTTTTATCTTCTTTTGTGTTCCACAGAAGAAAGTAAGTCATACAGGTTTGCAATGACGTGAGGGTGAGTAAATGACCGAAATTTCAGCTATGGGTATACTATTACTGTAATTAATAAAGATGCGTTATGGGTTCTTCCTTAAAAATGATTTATTTAACAGTCTGCTTAGACTTTTAAAAGTAGTTTGAGTAAATCTTTCAAAGCAAATTCATCTTGAAACAAAATGGCTGAAATCAATAGAGTGATGGATAATACATCTGAGCTCGAAGCCTTTGTCTCACTACTGCACACAAATCCAATTTGGTTTTCAAATCAGATCTGTACTACCGACTGCCTGCACTGTCATTTTGCAAGAGATGAAATCAGATCTGTTTGTTCAGACAGCGTATGTAGTCAATATCTTGTGCATCTACAACTGTTGCTATAATATGATGTAAGTGTCAAGCAAGAGACTTTCTCATACAACAACTGAGAGCTGTCAATGTGGAAATTTTTCCTCTGTTTATGTCTATCATCTCTTTGCTGTTCTGATCTTATAAGGCACATGAGAGAACGTATGAGACTGAGGCATTTTACCCATTCATGCATATACTGTGTCTAAAACCACTGACACATTCACTCATTTACTCTTTGCTGCATAGTAAATGTCATAGAGTTCATTATGACCTAATTATGGTCATTATGACCTAAATCGAGTGTATTTAGACATTTTGCACACATCATATGACATACTACCTGCAATCTAATTTGACCTTTCAGACTTTATTCCAAAAAAAAATTATTTTGCAGTAAATGCATTTCAAACCCCACATAATGATCAGATTGTTAAGCTTCTCTTTAGACTGCTCAGCAACTCAACAGATTTGTCAGATACTGCCAAAAATTGTTAAAATTGAATTTGTTAAAAATCTTAAAAGTGCTTTAATTAATAGTTCTAAAATCTATTACTTAAATTTCACTGAGCACTCGCAAAATTAATTTATCAGTTGATGCATTTTTCTTGTTTTTATATTTGTATTTTTATTCAGTTATTTATTTATTTATTTATTTATTTAATTAATTTTTTATTTATTTTTTTTCAGTTAAACATCCTGCAAATCCATTAAACATGATTTGTAGGAAATTATTTGTGTTGGTCAACGATCTATGTTAAATGCTACAGTTAAGCATAATTTGTTAAAATAGCTTACACTTTTACAAAATAAATGCATATTTATATATTTAAATATTTAATTTAAAATGTTATTTTTACAATATTTAAATATCTAAACTTTTTTTGCATATGTGGCCTTGGTAATCCAAGAATCATTTAAAGTTGTTGGATTAGGGTTGCATTGAGTATCACATTTTATCAGGTTAATAAATAAAATGTTTTTATTTATTAATTTATTATTAATTTTAATAAAAATAAATCATTTTTAGTTAATACATTTATTTATTAAAATCATTATTATCAATTAATTAAATTATTTTATTGTATTTTCTCTAAGTAATTTTTACATTGTTTTTATTGCACTTCCTTGCGTTCAAATCAGCCATTATATTTGGAAATGTACTGTTTTAGGCAATGCATACTTTTGTGCTATAAACAGTCTAATAGCTTGTGGTTATAAACAGAAGTAGTTTGTCATTCTTTTTTGTTAAGATATATATACAGTAGAGGTGATCCATAATCACCAAACCTGTTGTGATATACTTGATCTGCAAACTCTGCAGCTTAATTTGGAGAGTAACCTTGACTCACAGATATAGTGGAATCCATCAGGAGTGGATGTTCGATGCTTTAGCTTTATCGGTGGCTGAGGCACACACCTAAGACGACAGACCATGCTGTCCACAGAATCCCACTCCTTATCTCTCCCTGTGCTGATAAGACTTACGGTTACCTTGGCTCTCTCACATGTATTTATTCCTCAGATGAAGCTTTTATTGAACAAAGACATTCATTACAAAAGAGGAACCTAAATCGTATTTTTCAGGCTATTTTGTCCTGCTGGTACCCTTTTGTTTTGCATCTCCACTTTCCGTGCACAATAGGGATGTATAAGCCTACTGGAGTGGGCTGTTGGATGGGTGACCCTCTTGTTGTGTGCAAAGTCGCACAAAAGCGATGTCAGCAACAGCAACATTGTTGTTACCATGTTTTCAGGCCACAGTCGTGTTTTAATAGTGTGTAGTAGGTGCTGTGTGTAGCAATAGCTCAGCCAAAACACTATAATAGCCATTTTACAGAGCAAATGTTAGTGAAACTGCACATATTTACAAAGAAAATTGGTACTAGTAGTATCCTGCGGTAAGTCACTTCAGCTTCTCTGGGAGGATTTGGGGTTAAGTGCCTTGCTCAAGGGCAGAATGTTGCAACTGGCAAACATGATTAAAACTGGATCGCAGGGTTGTGCAAGATTCAGATTGAAATGAATATTGGCTCCCTTTCAGTTTGTTTGAGTTTGAAATTACTCTCAGGAGATTGTCCGTCTGTCCTGTCTTTCTTTCAGTCTGCCTTTCTCTCTATCTTTCAGTCTGTCTGTTGCTATCTGTCTGTCACTCTGTCTCTCTATCTGTCGCTCTGTCTGTCTATCAGTTGCTTTATCTGTCTACTTAATGCTCTGCCTATTAGTCACTCTGTCTGTTTGCATCTGTTTGTCTATCAGTCGCTCTGTCTGTCTGCATGTCGCTATATCTGTGTTTCGGTTGCTCTGCCTACAGTTCATGTTGCTCTATCTGTATATTTCGCTCTGTCTGTCTGCATGTTGCTCTGTCAAAATGTCGCTCTTTCTGTCTATATGTCTGATGCCACTCTATCTGCCTACTGGATGCTCTATCTTTATGTTGCTCTGTCTGTCTGTTGGCCACACTGTCTGTCTACATGTCGCTCTATCTGTCTGTTGGATGCTCTATCTTTCATGCTCTATCATGATGCTCTTTCAAGATATATGTTTGCTCTTTCTGTCTATATGCCTGACTACGTCGATCTGTCTGTTGTCGCTCGATCTTTATATGTTGCTCTGGCTGTCTATATGTCGCTCTTTCTGTCTGTATGTCTGTCTAGATAGTCACTCTATCTGTCCTCTGTTATTCTGTTGTTTTATGTATCACACTATCTATAAAGCCTATAAACATTTCTCTTTACAAATTTGAAGTGAAGTTATTTATTAACCCAATTCATTTGAATTCAAATTTATTGAATTGAAATTTAATTTGTAATTCTACATCCTGTTTGAAATCAAAAATTGTCAATTCAGTTTTGAATTGCAAACAAACGGTTACCCTGTTACTTTTAATAGACTATGTACTTTAAAAGCTAGACGCACAGTTGCAAAAAGCTGTCACACACACTGTAGCAATAAAATGTATTGTGGTATCTAGTAAAATTCACATTTTCATAGATGGATTGGGAAAAAAAGTGCAAGTCCACATTAAATGCTAATGGCCTCATTCACTGTTGAAAAAATAACTGTGCCAGCACCTCTTCCCATGTTTGAGGAGAACTCTGGCACCTCGCCTGTCACAGGAAGACAAATAGACTCTCAGTACAGGAACAACATATCAGCCATCACACAGTCATCTGACAGTGCTAGGTCACTAAGTGAACAGAAAGAGCTGCGCTAAAGTGGGCAGCTGCCTCTTGCAGCATCCGAGCCAACTGTTTGGAACAGGTTTTTGCCCAGACCGGTGGACATTCAGCAAATCTGTTAACCACATGGCTCATTACAGCAAGAATTACGGTCTCAGCCAGACAGGAGGCCTCCCGCACATACAGCACAGCAAAGGTTAAGTGATGTGTATATAAATGCATGCAAAGACACACACACACACACACACACACACACACAGATTCAGTAGTTTTACACCAGTACTTAAACACTTGCAGTCAGAACACAGGAGCAGTATTGTGTAGGCGTGTACTTGTAAGTTTTATGACTCACTGGGGCAAATGATACTGTAATCTCCAGTCTCCAGTTTTGTACATTTTGTTTATATAAATCCTGTAGTCCATTTATAACATATAGTGTTGTGTTTTCCTGTCAGAAAAAAAATCACGTGTTAATACTGGCCTGTGTATTTTATTGGGAGACCCTAGTGGGACCTGTTTTTACATTTACAGTTCTTGCACTGCAATGTATGTCAGTGATTTAATTATTATGTCTATTTTACATTAGGTTTGTCTGGAGATTTGTGCTGATCTCAAAGGAACACAGCACCTAAGTACCCTCCTAATCCCTCTGAGATATACAACTAATTACCCTCATTACATGCAAATAAGCCTGACTGGCAAAACTCAACCTATTCAGATGTGGGGATGCAGCCATTTTAATTGTACACTTACGGCTATGGCTGCATTGTGACATGAAAATACTGACCGTCCTGTAAGGTCTAAAGGACTTAGTATGTGATGCAATATCCCATCATCCTTTTCACCTGAGCAAGTTACTCTCCACCTGAGCTAATTAGACATACCAGGTGCTGTGCTAGATGCTAGACAAGAATAACATAATCACATCTGAGGAACGGTTTCTGTGCTATATATAGGAACCACCAAAACAGTTTCTGCTTGAAACTTTTTGTCAGACAGACATAATGGAATGTTGCATCAGATTCTCCTACAAAATTTTTAATCTGCTGCAGTTTCCGTCTGTATACTCGTACTGTATTTTAAGGCAAGTGGGTTCTGTTATGAAATGTCTTCAGCGGGAGCATAAGTGGCATGATAGCTCCTTTTCAAGAGCGCCTTGGCATAAGCCAACCGGATTCTCAGATTTAACGTGCAAAGCGGAACTAAAGCAGTCGCAACACGATCGAGCAGTGAGATACCTGCCATTTATGTTGACACTTAACCAGCCAAGATTAAGTAAGTTTGTAAGCCTGACTATGTAATAAAAGCATTATGGTTTGCAAACTAAATGGGGCACCTTAAAATTGAAACAGAAACCTCATCAAATATTCAAATGGCTCTGAGGGGAGGAGGTGGAGGATGGCTGCTCTTGCTTCCCTCTTTCTGGCTTATTTTGTCTTTCATGAGGGGGAAAAAAGTGTTTTCTTAAATGGTGTGCGAATATAATCTCATCAGGATATGACTGAGCTCAACATATCTTCCTCATTTGTAGCCGTGCCAGAGGCCTACATGTTTAAAGAATGTAAAATTGGGTTATTTTTCAACTCCTGGATGCTGACAGCATCCACACACAAAAACAGAGGGGGAAAATGCCTTTAAGATATTATTTCTGTCCTAGGTTTGGAAAAATGGGCCAACCATGTATCTTGATGAGTGGCCCAATCCAAGCAGGCACGGAACCAGTTATGGAGAGTGCTAAATAATTAGCCTATCATAATGAGGGCTTTAAGTACCAGGGGCCAGAAAAGATAAATGAGGCCTTTTTGTATTCTAGATAATTTAAGAGTGGATAGCCTTTATTGTGCCCTATAGTGAATATTTTTAAGAGCGAGTTTTTCTTTTTCTATCTGCCTTTTTGTAATTATTATTTTTTGTGGACCTGACTTGTCTCTTCTGTTCCTGAAGCCTGAATTTATATTAAAATTTAACTTTAAATAGGCCAACAAAATCAGTCACAGCAGGATATGTTTCAGAGCAAATTTCTGTATAAGAATACGCCTGACCTCTCTCATGAAACATGGTTGCAATGAAACACTGTGATTTCCAATTTTTTAATTTCCTTTTCTTTTTTCATCTTGCCTCTCAAATGTTGCATTAAGAAATCCTCTAAATCTCATGAATTTAAAAGACAAAATTGACCCAGCAGAGTCATGTATAACCATTCCTCATTATTTTTCAGATGGAAATGTTCTGCCCATATATCGTCCAATCTGTGGATGTACGCTACATAATATATCATAATATTATAGTTTTCTGCAGGTCTCGTCTTCTTGTTGGGTGCTAATATGCTTGATGGGTGCTAATGAATTTCCGTGAAGCCAAGAAGATATCAATGCAGGGTTTAAGTTTTGATGGAATAGTTCACCAGAAAATTTAAATTCTGTTAAAAGTTGATCGCCCTCATGTCATTTTAACTTTTCCATAGAAAACAAAATAAGAAATGTGGACTGGTGGTTCTTTTCCAGTTAAGTTGGAAGAGTGGAGATTTCAAGCCCTAAGAAGGATCCAAAAGCACCTGTAAAGTAGTACATATGTGCTATGTTCCATGTGTTCTCAAGCCTTATGATAATGAAAAACAAACTTTTTTTGTTTATTTGAGTTGATATTCACTGTTAAGCATATTCACACCTGAACAAATCATTCAGACTGATTTTATGAATCAGATCAACTGATTCATTGAATAGTTCTGACTTTCATGAACATGTCAAGGAAAGCGAGGGCTGTGAGTTCCTCATACAAAGCTACTGTATAGCTTCAGAAGACTTGGAATAATGAGTCATATGAACTGCTTTTAAAATAATTTTGCAACCTTTTGATTGTTAAAGTTCTCAGTCTTCATCTGTTTTAATTGCACTGAAATGCACCTTTATGTTTTTCAAAAAAAAAAAAATGTTAAATGAAACTAAAGTAACGTGGGTTTGAAAAAAATTGTGTGAGTAAATAATGACAGGTTTCCATTGTTTTGTGGTCAGATATTCTTGTATTTAAAAAGTTTAGCAATATTTACTGTTGCATCTTTTTTAGGTGAAAGAACTTTTAGCAACAAGTACAGTTCAAATCCATCATGCCTATAGACATTCTGCTGCTACAACCGCTCTAATTACAAGTATGATGGTGGTGATTTTCCCATGATAAACCCCTCTCATTTTAATATTGAGAATGAACTTAATGATGCATGTAGCAGATGCTCTGGTTTTCAAGTTCTCTCCCTCTCCCCTCTACTCAGACTACGCAAATTTACGCACATGCTTTCAGGGAAAATGACTTTACAAAGCCAGAAAAAAACTCACCATATGGCTGTCTATCCACACCTGCTTAGAAATGTAGTGAGCAAGTTGAAGGGGAATTTTCTTAGGAGTCCTGTAAAGGGCTAATTATGGATAAACGTGTGTTTTGTTTTTTTGTTTTTTTAACTTATAAATGCACATTTTTGATGATTCAATGCCTCAGCTCAGTGATCTTGGCTTCCATGAGTGCTTCTGAAAATGTTATTAAAAATCACCAGCATGGTCCAAATGGCAAAAGGCAAGGAACAGCATTTTCGATGGCGCCGTTTTCAGTTAGTGTGTGTCTCAGCAGCGGTACACGGCCTTTCTAATGAGCGTCTGGCTTGGAGATGAGTGGAGCCCTCAAACCTGATTAGTTTCACTCAGCCGCTCAAATAATACAATCGCTCATGCAAGATTACCCCCTCGCTGCCTTGGATATCTAATCTCAGTGTCATGTCACATGCCCATTGAAAGGTTTATGATGCACCCTACAATCCTCTGATGATAATAATTCATCATACCTTGTACTAATGCTGTATTCATGAGCCCAATGACATATGGAAATCAAGTGCATGTGCATATGTGTACCGGTCCCCTTTTAACACCCGATTTAGAGGTTATTTGCCGCCCTGCACAGTGCTTCCATCTCTTGGGCTTGCAGTTTCCCTGGTGATCTCCGACAAGGACATCTTTTGTGCTCTACCACATCAGATGTGCGTCCCTGAGGTTTCATGGCGACAAAGGTCTCCTCAATACCGCCTTTGTGCTGTGGCATGTACAGCGTCACTGGCATATGTGCTCTGAACACTGCTGCAGTGTGTCGGAGCCCCAAGAGCCAGAACTTGCATTACAGAGACTACAGGGACATTTTGGTTCCTGTGGTTGGCAACAACACCTGGGCCCAAAAATGAGAGATTTAATGGCACCTTTTGCAGTATTAATTTACGTTTTTGTGTGTGTGTTTGTTGGTTGGACCACATGTCTCTATTTTTGTGGACAGTAAGTAAGATAAGTGTTTTTGGTAAATGTAGCTGATTTTTTTTTTCTTCAGTTAATGTTAATTTTATTTCAAGCAACAAATTTGGTAACATGTCACATGAACACATTACTATACCACACCGACTGTTTATTAGTACTTCTAAAGCAAACATTAATGCCTTATTCTGCACGATCATCTTTTAAATCCCTTAATCCTACCCAATACCTAAACATAATTATTACAACAACTAACTAATTTACAATTAATAAGCAGCGAGTTTATTGAGGGAAAACTCTGAGGTAATAGTGAATATGTTCCCTAATTTATTTATTTATTTTTTTTTTTCTTTTTAATTTTGAGTTTGGTTATGCCTTTATTTTATTTATTTTTTTGTCTTTGGTAAAGCCAAGCATGCCTTTGTGCTTTTGCATTGCATTTTTTGCATGTATTTTTAAAATAAATTAACATAGGATACAAAATGACCCAGTTACCAGTTTACAATGATACCTAATCAGACAATCTCCAGCCCAATTTTATCAAAGTTACTGACAGATCCTGGGGCCGAGAGTGGGTGCAAAGACATCAACCTTGTAAAAGGAAGAATAGGAAATGTGCTCAATCTTATAAACCACCTACTCCAAAGCAGTGAGGAGGAACAACAGCGGCGATCCAATTAGCTAGAAATCAGGGCAGCAGCTCAATAAGGGGCTTTGTGTAGGATTGCGGGGCTGTAACACAGAGTCACCCTAATGGGTCATTGAGAATGACTGATCACTTGATGCCTCATCTTTGGCAGGTGGAGCCCTACAGAGCCCTTTTTATAGATTAGAGAGAGACCATCCATTCCTCCATCCTCTCATCCCCTCCCGGAATGAATATTAAACTGCCTTGAGGTTTCCGACTTGTTCGCAGCTCCTCCTGCTTGGCCTCTATAGCTTCTCTGGACAGAGAGTTTATTTATATCACCAGGTATGCCTATCTAATCTCTCTCAGGACAATACAAGGAGATGGAAAAAACAAGACAAAAACAGAACACAGCACCAGATTTGCAGGTGTAATGTGTCCTAAAGCTGACTCACAGACACTCACTGCCTCTCCAAGAGCAAATGCAATGAGGGGCTGAGAGAGAATAAGGGCGGCCACAGAGGCCAGGAAGGAATGAGAGAGTGGTTGGTAATGCCCCACCCAATCAACATCTGCGGTCTTTTAGAGGTGATTCGGGAACAGGGCCCAGAGTTGCAGGAGGGAGCCAATGTTGGCAGCCCAGGCAAATAGCTAATACTGGTTTCCTTTTTATCCCATCTGGTAATATGTATTCTAGTCAGGGAAAAATCACACTGGATCCACTGTGTGCAAAGGAAAAAAAAAAAAAAAAAAAAAGGTTAAAACCAATTTTCTCTTAAAAAAGAATCCATCACTACAGTCCATATAATGCAAGTAGATTGATCCCTCAAAGTTAAGACTTAAAAAACCATGCAAAACTAATGTATTATACAGTGGTTTTAATTATAATCAGGTAATTTACATGTGCTTTAGGCAACCTGGTCTCATGACGAAAACGTACCTCTGGGAACTTTTTCACAAGACGCGAAGTACACACCGCCATATACGTTTTGTGACATATTCTATGTGAAATATCCACTGGGTGGTGCTAAAAGAGTGTTCAGTATTTTTCACCGGAACAGATGAACGTACATCTGGTACGTTTTACGTGACGTTGGTTTTGTACGTGTCAACGCAGTTCTGACTTGAAATGTCCATTGAGTGGCGCTATAAGTCTAATGATCCGTGACGTTTTAAAATAACATACCATCTGCACTACGCCTAAACCTACCCGATAGTATGAACAAAAGTGAATGTGACATAAAAATGCAATCGCAAGCATGCCATTTTAGCTTGTTTTTTCTTTTTCACCGTGAGTCATGTTTTTGATGGAATTCGTACCCAAGGATTCTGCATCCTAAGTCCAGTTCTGTGCCGGCTGAGCTACCATGCGAGCTTGTTATGTCCGGAAAGCGTAACATATGGAGCAGTAATCGTAACTGTGTATGAAAATGATAACAAGTGCTCGCTTTTTTACCACCTCTAGTGTTAATTTATGTTGGAAACTGCAGGGATATGTACTTTTTATTACATATTTCGCATCTTGTGAAAAAGTTCCCAGATGTACGTTTTCGTCATGAGACAAGGTAGGCTTTAGTATGTTGGTCAACATACAAAGTGGACACAAACGCACACAAAGTTACTACAAAGTTCAGTGTCACGAAATTATGTGTACTCTCTTAAGTGTACAATAATACACTATTAAAAAATACTTTAATATTTGAAGGACATTAAACAGAATTGAAGTTAACTGACAAATAAAGTCATTCTTATGTGTGCTAATGTTTATACTCACTATACCAAAGTGCTTGTGATGTTTATTATTTCTTTGGATAATAATATCCCCTAAATTAATAAATGTTAAACGTAAATGCACAAAGAGATCATATTTACATTGGCTAGTAATACACACAGTGCTGAAAATGTCATAATTCACATAATTTTTATGACTTTGTTGAGGTGTAGGGATGAGAAGAGGTGGTCTGGATAGAGGGAGAGGTGAAGAGGTGAGTGGAGGAGGTAGAAAGATGAAGGGAGAGATATGAGATTTCAGAAGAAGAGAGGGAGGGAGCCTAAGTAAAAGGCAGTGAAAGAGTTGAGGAAAAAGCCAGAGGAGATGATATAGTAAGAGGTGAGAACTCTAACTGGCAGTGCTATGAATCATGGTCTGTACTTGAGAGAGGCTGGACAGAGAGTTTAGCCTAATGTGAGCTGATCTACAGTGGCTTCAGTCTTTAAAAAAAGAAAGAGGCAATGTCATTGGTCAGTGTGCCACAGTCAATGTCGTTGCTGTACTCTGCTGTTTTGTCTTGGGGCTGTACTATATGTGTGCCAAGTGTGGATTCAACATTCACACTGTCTGTTCACTCTGAAACATATTGTGTGATGTGAAGAAAATTCTCCAGGCAGAAATGAAAGGCTTGATGAATATATGCATGTTTGTGTTCATTTTTTGAAGTTGCAATATGTGCCATATAAACAAACATACAGTAATGTCAAGAAAAATATAATTAAAAAGCTCGTTATTTACTTTTTTTAAATAGTATACTTGTACAGTATGTCTGTAACTTAGTATGTTTTATAATCACTATCACACAGTAGTATTGTTTTGAGAGCAAAAGCTTTAAAATTAGTTGAGAAAGACTGTAAACCTCAATTTTGGTGACCAAAATAGTTCAAACTTAATTTCTGAAGAATGTTTTATGCGCCGTATATGTGTAAAATCTATTTTATAGCTTTCTCTCTTCTCTCTTTCCTTATCTCTCTTCTCATTTGTATTTATAGAAACTGATATTAACAAGCCATACTGCTCTCTCTTTGTTAAATATTATGAGCTAGAGGTCCCTGTGGAAGGGATAGCAGATGAGAATAGCTGAGATATTTTTTCATAGGGCTCTGGTATCCTCTTCAGGCCCCTGACCTTGAGAGGATGGAGAGGTAGCAGAGTACTCTTCACTTTCATGGCCTGGTCATTCTACACCTGGAGGGAATCAATAGACAGCAGCTGGCAATGGTAAACTCTAACATCAGCTTTCTGCGGCTATACTTCGGGAATATGTGCAGGTTACATACTCAGAGAATGACAGTTTGACAGTTATTTGTATTCAACTGTCTGGACTCAAAATTGGCTTTTTCTTCAGTCTTGCTTATGATAATCTGAAAGTCCAAAGTCGTCATATAAGCCACCTGAAAAAGCTTGCCTTGTAAAGACACTGTGGTTGGTCTTGCAACCTAGTGTTCTTGATTAGTGTTGGAATTGTTAGGGGAATTTGAAAATAATGAGAACCAGAACCCTTTAGTAGAGGTTAATCTTTTAACTTAATTCCTTAATGGTTGTGTAATCACTAAGGTAGATCCAGAATAACAATCAAACTGCACTAAAGCGCTGTAACAAGTACGCTTGTGTTCTGCCTATAGATGCTACACGTGTTAAAATAAATTCCCATCATCCCTTATTTATTTATTTATTTTTTATCATTACTGTATGTATAATAAATTGTTTTAATGTATCTATTAAATATGTATGAATTACATTTAGATATAAAATACATTTTAAATGTATGCATTTTGTTTGTGTCTTTTGGGTATACTATATTTTAAAGTTTATGGTTTTACCTCATTCCGTTCCATAGTAAGCTCCTCACTGTAATAATTGTTTGAGTAATCAACATTATGCCACAAATACTGTTGGTTAAGATTAACTTGTGCTGAACCTTGAACATTCCTAATCAAGTCACTAGATAGTGGTGTGTAATTCCATTTTATTTACTTTCCAGCACCAAATTTAGCACTTGGCAAGTGTTAATTGTGGTCCATTCCTGTAGAGAAACACTGTCTTATCATTTGTACTGTATGCATGGGATCTATGGGTGCAGTTGCTGACAGTAAGTTTAGAACATAATGTTTTCTTGGCAAGAGTGGCAGGAACGGCCCATGGTTTTAGCAGTGGGTTATTGGGTTCTGCCCTTGCAGTTCTGAACCGTAAATAACAGGCAGCAGACGGCCATCGGACAATGGGAAACTGGAGACAATGGGTTGGGGAAGAGGCTGAGAGCTTCAATAAGAAACAGACAGTTTTGCTGTCGCTAAGACAAAAAGAGGCGAGCGGCCATTTGTTGTTAGAGAACAGAGGGGGGATTGTGGAAGAATTGTAGCATGACATTGGGAGAACAAAAAAGGCAAATACTGCAGAAAGGAGATAAGCCACAACTGTGGAAAAGGTGTGAAAGAAAATATTTTTAAAAATTAGATGCTTTTTCCCTCTAAGGGAAAGTAGCTTAGGGAAATGTGTTCCCTAGTACCCCCGTGCTATTTCTGAGAAACTTCGAATGAGCTCTTCGTAAATGAGCAGCCGCTGAAGAGCACTGAATCACAATGAAATGAGCAAGCTCAGCACTAAAACATTACTCAACAAAAAGTCCACAACCCAAGCAGTTGTTGTTCTGATAACCTGAAAGCTTGAACCTTCTCTTTGCTTCATCTTCCGAACATTTATCATCCTCCTTTCTTTTTCCATTCTCTGTGGTAACCCGATAATACTGTTTTCTTGAGGAAATAAGACAAACCCGATTGTTCTTCTCAAATCCTCAAACTTTTTATGCTCAGTTGTCTCACTCAGGGAAGAGGAATAGTGCAAGGGTGGCTTGTCTTCCCTGTGGGGAGAAACTGAATTAGTATGTTTTGTCCTGCCCTTACACAAAGACCTCTGATTCAGCTCACAAGAGGTCTCTGGATAATTCAAAAGATCCAACCAGGTGTGTTAGACAGCAGCTGAGACACGTTCTTGGGGAGCCAGTATGCTTTGAAATGAGTCTGTTGCGAATCTTTTCTTTCTAACTGACTCAGCCACATAATTTTCGCATAAGCTGCATCCGAATGATTCATGGGAATGCTTAAGCAAGCAGTAATTGAAACAGACCTTTGACTGCGAATGAATAAACATTGATTATAAATGAGAACGCAAAGCACAATAATTTCAAGAAACTAGGGAACGCTTGCTGGCTCAGAACAGATGAACAGACTTGTATTTTGTTTGATGTATTTACAAGAATCTACACTCGAAACATCTTTGAAAGATCTTCAAGGGATCAAAAGATGTTGGTTATTCATTTGTTTTGCATGATAGATGTGATATATTAAAGGGATAGTTCACCCAAAAATGCAAATTCTGTGATCATTTACTCACCCTCATGCTGTTCCAAACCTGTAGGACTTTGTTTACTCTACAAAACACAAAAGAAGTTATTTTGAAAGGTAAAATCTTTTTGGGTGAAATATCCTTTGAAAGGAGCCTAAGTGTGCCACTGACAAGGAGTTTGTCCTTGACACTGGGCTGGTACCATTGACTAGGGGGCCAAAATTCTGGGACTTCAATCAAAAGGTTTTTGGCAAGATTGTTGGTCGAATTCAAGCGCTAGTCTCTGATACTTTGTGCCGAGTTGTCTGGTTTCTGCCAGGGACTCACTTAATTATACATTCCTGCTCTTACTGTAACTACAGATTAATCAGCTCTTTCATAATCATCCTGTTAAACTCGTTGTTGACAGGAAGCTGTTAGCATTTATATACTGTACTTTAGTGTTTATCAGTACAATCTACACAAAACCAACTAGAGCCAACTCGCCTCTTCAATTAGCACCAGGCAAATAATTACAGTATTTGTAAATGCAAGCCAATAACAATGAACAAAATTCCACTGCAAACATCCATTAAAGCGTATTATTTTTGCTGAGATGATTCGTCTACAGGAGCATAAGCATTTCATCTTTCTTTTATCTTTTTAATTTCCCAGCAAACTCCTTGTTGATAAGAAGCTGTTAGCATTGATACAGCTGGAACTTAGCATTGCAGTAAGTCTCATATAATGAAAACTTTCTCCTGTGGAACAAAAAGGAAGATATTTTGAAAAATGTGTTTTTTTTTTTTGTTTGTTTTTTTTTTCAGCATAATGAAAGTCAATGTTTGAACCCCAACATTATATGAACAGTAATGCTAATCAATCTTTTCTGTGGCTTCACTGATTCCAGGCATTCCATGCGATTTCTCATAATTATTTATTTTCTATGCAGTTTGTTTGTCTATACAATTTTTGTTTTAATCAGTTTTTGTCTTTCAACATAAATATTCTTTATATTTAGACAGAATTCCTCACTTATTCATTAACTCTAGCCAGTATTACATGTTCTGTATAAGAAAGAAACGCATACTATTTTGGAACGACACTGAGATATTTGGTTGAACTATCCCTTTGAAAGGATGTTCTTAAAATGACATGCATTATTTGCACATAGTCATCATGTTTAAGCACTTACACCGTTATCATAGTTAATACTATAGCACAAATGCATGCATGCTAGTGGCCTGAACCTTAGTCAAAATGGCAGAAAGCTTCCTGCACTTTGTCCCTGGTCCTTCAGAAAGCTTCATTAGACCCCATCATGTCCCTGCAGAGGAAGTGGCTTTTATCTGGCAGGAATTGCAGTGGCACATTGCAGAATCAGAGGAGCATGAATGTACACATGGAGTGGTGTGCGCAAGCTTATGAGGAACAGCAGGTAAGCAGCTGTACAGCCACTGCATTGCAACACTGGGCTCAAGCTCATGTTTAATTCAGGAACCCCTATAAGGGTACACAGGAGGGCCTAAGTGCACATATGTATATCATCACTTCCATTTTGTGGCATATGCTCTGTTTATTTTTGGGTCACTGACTACAACAGGTCCAAACATGATAGTGGGGGCAGGAGTGTGTCATTGTAGCATGCGATGATTGCGGGTTCCTAACCAAAAATGCTGTTATTTTCCCTATGGGACAAGCGATAATGTTTTTTGTATAATAAAGAAATGTAGGTATGAGTCACGGTAGCGCCTCAGGTTGAGCGCCTTATGGCTCCGGTGATTTCCAATCGGCCCTTTTGGCATTGAATGAAGATCGGAAATAAGGATGATGGGAAGGAGAAAAGGCGAGGAGGAGAGAGAGCCGATGGCTTATCAGCTCACCTGTGTCTTATCAGCGCCCCTTTTACAGCTTCCCGCATTTCATGCAGATCTCGTTGTGAGCAAAATCACATCTTTCCACTTTCCTAGACGTGATTGCCATTCATGTTGCCTGTCTTCCTCTGCCTGGATTGGGTATGGGATTGTGTAATCCTGAAATGTGAATGCCTCTGGATAGAACAGATTAACCAAAACTATCAGGCTATGCTTCATTCCTAATTTCTCAAAGAATTAGCACGCAAATATCTTATCCTTTGAAACAGAATGGGCCCAGAGTAAATGAGCATGTGTCATCATGAGATTGTGCCATGTTGTGATTACCGATACAGGTTTTCTCGACTGATATTACATATTTTGTCAAACTCAGTGGTGTCTAAAAAGACTTGTAATTTAGCAAAGTTGTTTGCATAGTTGGAAAAAAAAATAGAACATTAAAGCTAAACAATTCATCGTTGATTCATTGCATCAGGTCATTTAGGTTTTAGATGAAAATGTATAGATTAAGTTTCAAAATGAAGATCCATACAATTTATTATTATTATATATTTTTTTTCTATGTGCACTGTTAATTTTTGAATTATTTATATGAGTTAAAAAAAGATTAACACTGCATATAGAAAAAGAAATTTAAAAATAATAAATTGTATAGGCCTAATTTTTGTTTTTTTCAACAAATTATTCTTTAAATTTCGACAATATTTCCTCACGTTCTTTCATATTTAAATAAAATGGCATCTAATTTTAGTCAGCGAAAATAGCAATATACAGGTGCATCTCAATAAATTAGAATGTCGTGATAAAGTTCATTTATTTCAGTAATTCAACTCAAATTGTGAAACTCGTGTATTAAATAAATTCAATGCACATAGACTGAAGTAGTTTAAGTCTTTGGTTCTTTTAATTGTGATGATTTTGGCTCACATTTAACAAAAACCCACCAATTCACTATCTCAACAAATTAAAATACTTCATAAGACCAATAAAAAAAAAACATTTTTAGTGAATTGTTGGCCTTCTGGAAAGTATGTTCATTTACTGTATATGTACTCAATACTTGGTAGGGGCTCCTTTTGCTTTAATTACTGCCTCAATTCGGCGTGGCATGAAGGTGATCAGTTTGTGGCACTGCTGAGGTGGTATGGAAGCCCAGGTTTCTTTGACAGTGGCCTTCAGCTCATCTGCATTTTTTGATCTCTTGTTTCTCATTTTCCTCTTGACAATACCCCATAGATTCTCTATGAGGTTCAGGTCTGGTGAGTTTGCTGGCCAGTCAAGCACACCAACACCATGGTCATTTAACCAACTTTTGGTGCTTTTGGCAGTGTGGGCAGGTGCCAAATCCTGGTGGAAAATGAAATCAGCATCTTTATAAAGCTGGTCAGCAGAAGGAAGCATGAAGTACTCCAAAATTTCTTGGTAAACGGGTTCAGTCACTTTGGTTTTCAAAAAACACAATGGACCAACACCAGCAGATGACATTGCACCCCAAATCATCACAGACTGTGGAAACTTAACACTGGACTTCAAGCAACTTGGGCTATGAGCTTCTCCACCCTTCCTCCAGACTCTAGGACCTTGGTTTCCAAATGAAATACAAAACTTGCTCTTATCTGAAAAGAGGACTTTGGACCACTGGGCAACAGTCCAGTTCTTCTTCTCCTTAGCCCAGGTAAGACGCCTCTGACGTTGTCTGTGGTTCAGGAGTGGCTTAACAAGAGGAATACGACAACTGTAGCCAAATTCCTTGACACGTCTGTGTGTGGTGGCTCTTGATGCCTTGACCCCAGCCTCAGTCCATTCCTTGTGAAGTTCATCCAAATTCTTGAATCAATTTTGCTTGACAATCCTCATAAGCCTGCGGTTCTCTCGGTTGGTTGTGCATCTTTTTCTTCCACACTTTTTCCTTCCACTCAACTTTCTGTTAACATGCTTGGATACAGCACTCTGTGAACAGCCAGCTTCTTTGGCAATGAATGTTTGTGGCTTATCCTCCTTGTGAAGGGTGTCAGTGATTGTCTTCTGGACAACTGTCAGATCAGCAGTCTTCCCCATGATTGTGTAGCCCAGTGAACCAAACTGAGAGACTATTTTGAAGGCTCAGGAAACCTTTGCAGGTGTTTTGAGTTGATTAGCTGATGGGCATGTTACCATATTCTAATTTGTTGAGATAGTGAATTGGTGGGTTTTTGTTAAATGTGAGCCAAAATCATCACAATTAAAAGAACCAAAGACTTAAACTACTTCAGTCTGTGTGCACTGAATTTATTTAGTACACGAGTTTCACAATTTGAGTTGAATTACTGAAATAAATGAACTGTTCCACGACATTCTAATTTATTGAGATGCACCTGTAGTTGACAAGAAAGGGCAAAATAAATAAATAAATAAATAAATAAATAAATAAAAAATTAAATTAAATTTTATGTTCATATTTTGTATTCAGTTGAATTGAATATAAAATCAAATATTTTAAATGTTTATTTTTTTAGATTTTTTTTTCAATTATTCAATAATTCAATTATTTTAATTTTAATAATTCAGTTATTTTTAGATTTCAAGAGGTATCAACATGTAACAAAAACAGTGTAAAAACTGTGAGTAGTGATGTTTGTTGTGTGTGTACAGCATCTGATTAATTTCATATAAATTAATGAATTATTTAACCTGCTAGCAAAGTGCTTCTGTTTACCAGTGTTCATTTACCGTTCAGCTTCAGCTCAATTTGGTCAATCCTCAACTTGATTGGATTATTTAAAACAAACATATTCTTTATATTTTGCACACACATGCCTTTATATCTCTGAGAGCCTCTTCGATTGTTTGGAGTAGAGTTACTTTGTTATAGAGGTAGCGGTCGAAAACTTTCCATCTCCAAGAGGAGAAGAAATGGATTCAGATATGGAGAGTGTGGTGGAAAGTGATTATACATTAAACCACTCACGCACCATAACTGCATGGTGGAATTGGACATTGTCCTAAACCACAAGAAACCCTTTGCTTTGGATTGTTCCTATGGAAATAGGATGAGGACTGTAAAAGAAATTAGTCTTGCTATATCGAACGGCTCCATGACAGCACAGATGGTGATGCTGGATCCTTGTTGACCATGTTTAGCCACTCTCATTTAGAAACCATAACTCATTACATAGTCAATTAGAGTGACTCTCATCTCTTTGAGGCTCTTCTCTTCTTCCTGCAGCTTGCTTCTTGTTAACCATCTCCTCTTGCTCTTTCATCAACTCTTTAAATGTCTTCACCTCCTCTTCTTACATCCTCTATTTCTCTCCTATCATCTCTTTCCACCTCCTCCACCCTTCCCCACTCCTTTTTATCTCTTCCTCCTGTTCGTTCTCCTCTCTCTCTACCCACTCCACCTCTTCCCAGTCCTACACCTCTTCTTTTTCTCCTCACTCTTTCTCCAGGGTCCTCATTATTTCTTTGCTCTAAGTTTTCTCACATTTTATACATGGCAAAGTCATGACAGTTGAGTGAACTTTTTGGGGTAAACGCCACTTTCTTTTCTGTGAGTCATACTAACACTGCAGATGTAAATTTGATGACATTTGACAACATGCAACATGAATTTAAAAATTGCCTTTATTTTTCTTGTCAGTGTTAAAGGGATAGTCCTATAATATTTACAGACCTGCATGTTGATCCAAACCTATGCTACTGTGTTTTTTTTGTTTTTTTTTTTGGTGGGGGAACATAAGAGAAGTCTTTGAAAAAGATTGAAAAAATACAGTAAAAACAAGAGTATTGTGAAATATTATTACAAATTAGAACTGCTATTTTCTATTTTAACATATTTTAAAATGCAATTTATTCCTGTGATGGCAAAGGTGAATTTCAGGGGCCATTACTCCCATATTCAGTGTCACATGATCCTTTAGAAATCATTATAATATGCATATAACTTTTGATTGGTAGTGTATACGACTTTTGACATTTTAAGAGAAGTGGGAAAAGTTTCAATGGGTTCTATATTTTGGTTACATGGACAAAAAAATAAATAAATAAATAAAATAAAATAAAAAATCTTCCAAATATCTGTCACAGAAGAAAGAGCGTCATACATGTCAGTAAATGATGACAGAATGTTTCTTTAACTGCAGTTTCATTAACTGTTTTGAAATAATCTTTTATTGGAGAATTTTGCTGACCTTGAATTGGAAAAATGTGCAAAATCAGCTGAGGAAAAACTGTAAATATGTATCTGTCACACTGAATAGAGAGGACCGTTGCTCTCAACACTCTGTGTTAACACTAACGTAATTTTCATGTATCGCATTTCGGCCTGTGGTTTCCAGAGGACAAACTGAAGTACGGGAGCAGAAGCAGTTAACCAAAGTAATTGAAACCATGCAAAAAAAGGTGATGAACAGAAAATGTGAAACTTGAAGCTATAATTTGTCCAAATGAGCTATCTGAGACTACAGTAAAAGCACTTAGTGTTCGCGGAACGTGGGAGGGTATATGCATTTGTGTGTGTCTGTTATAAAAGTCGATTTTATTGCACAAATCAAAAAACAAAAGCAGTGCAAATCCAATGGTGTTGACAGTGACTGTACATTAATGTGCTTATGCAGGCAGATTGTCTGGTTGCTGTGGGTGCATTTCATTCCAGGAAACAGCCCATAAGCTTCCTTTCTGGCTCCACTTCCTCCACAGAAAAAAAAGGCCTCAGCTTCTTTAATAATTCATTATTGCTTATCCGGTAAAAAATGCCTCATCAAACTCACACAAACATGAGCAAAGTAAAGACATTGGATTGGATATTCTTAGCTAGATAAATTAATCATTAGCTTGACAACATCAAACACGTATTGTATGACAAAAGAAAAATGAGGAAATAGGCTTGTGGATGAAATATTTTCAGATCTCTGGATATGCGCAGCACGGCAGAGGAATGCATATCGCGTGTAAGCTGGCTGTGTATAAATATGGACTAGCGATATGCTAACATGTGGTGTCTGCGTTTGAAAAAGATCAGCGCAGGGTCTTCAGGATGATTCATGAGTTTGTTTCTTGTATTTTGTTGCTGTTGCAGTGATTTATTGCCTGTTTAAAACCCCATATCTTGTGATGCCATATCGAGACACAGCTTCGTCCTCTGCTTGACAGATTATGTCTGTGACAACCGCGCTCGCAGACACACATGACGGCGTGTTGGTCCTTCGGAAGCATAGAAATGAAATGCTTATCGTGCTACTGCAGGCGAATCATCAACGAAAATACTGAGCTTTAATGAGTGTTTGCAGTGGACTTTTGTTCATTGCTTAGCAGCTAATCTCTTGCCTTTACAAATACTTATTTGTAATTATTAGTCTGGTGCTAATTGAATAGTTGGGTTGGCTCTAGTTGGTTTTGTGTAGACTGTGTAGATTAGAATGCTAAACAAATGGCTTAAACCAGTCTATAATGGTTTTCTGGTCTCCTAGCCTTGTCAGGTTGGTCTGATTTATTGGTTTTAAACAGGGAGACCAGTTTAAACTGGTTAATACCAGAAAACCACCTTATGCTAGTTTACACTTTGTCAGGTTCCAGAGATCTCACAGTTCTGGAAAAACTTATCATGGAATTTCAAAACGTGATTTCCTGGTTTGGAAAAATAATAGATTCTTCTGTTTTGGAATGTTTTTGTTTTTCATAGTGTTTTCTAAAGTGTTTTGTTAGCTAGAAATGACTTTTTATAACTGTGATCTCCATGAAATAATCTAGTCTTCACACATGAATAAAAAAGTAATGGAAAAATAATAGAAATTTAGTGGCAAAGTACAGGATCCCAGAGGCTGTCTTTGTTATAATGTAATAAAATGTGATTGATATGTTTAGGTAATATGTTAATCTAAATTTTGGAGACATTATTGTGGAACACACAAGTGTTTCAAAGACTCATTTGCATAAACTTTTAGCATATTAATCTCTTTTCCCATACTTTTTATGGTTACCATAAGATCAGATATTGTGAATCTGAAAACTAGCCGTAGTGTTTTCCTACTACTTCTTTCAGTTTCACTTATGAAGTGTTCATTGTCCTTTATTTAGGTCTATGACAAACTGAAGCTTGAACAGTGTGTTATGACAAGAGTGTCCCCTGCACTTTTCATCATCTACTGTTTGCGTGTTTGCAGATCATTAGTGACACTTTGGTCATCACAAAAATGATCTCAATGACTAAGCTCAGCAGTGATCCGGCAAACATCCGAAGTGCAACAGGAGAATTAATAGAATGCAGTCATATTTTCTTATTAGCACTCACCAGTGACAGTATATTGTGTATCTCATTATAATCTTGCTTGTCAAGCTTTAGTTAGACAGCAACTCGATTGCAGAGTATGTGAGTGAAATGAAGCGACAATGATTTCCACTTCCCACTTTAATCACTGCATTCTAACCTTTTTTTTCTTCCTTTTTTTTTATACAATAAATATATTTTTTAACCTGGGTTTATATATATATATATATATATATATATATATATATATATATATATATATACCTGATTCCTGCTAAATTGAATTCTAATATTACTATTAAATTCTATATATATATATATATATATATATATATATATATATATATATATATATATATATATATATATATATATATATATATACACATATATATATACATAAATACATATATATATACATATATACATATATATAAATATATACATATATATATATATATATATATATATATATATATATATATATATATATATATATATATATATATATATATATATATATACATATATTAGAATTTAATAGTAATATTAGAATTCAATTTAGCAGGAATCAGGAATCAGGAATATATTATATTGAAAATTCAAAAGTGATATTTTTAATGTTACAAAAATACTTTTGTTTTAACCTGGGTTTAAAATTTTAGTTTTTTTTTTTTTAATTTTGTTTTGCTTTTTTAATAATTTAATAGTTCAATTCAGCAGGAATGCATTATACTGACAGTTCAAAAGTTCAATACCTTTGTTTTCAATAAAAGCTGTTCCTTTTGAACTTTCCATTCATCAGTAAATGTTTCAGTGAAAGGATATGACTCAAAAGAATGATTAAAAAAAAGTATCACTGTTAGTACAGAATTATTATTATTATTTTTTTTTTATTTTTCAAAATTGCCAATAATAAGAAATGTCTGTTGAACACCAAATCAACATATCAGAATGACTTCTGAAGAATCATGTAACACTGAAGGCTGGAGTAATGACTGCTGAAAATTCAGCTTTGCCATAACAGGAATAAATTACATTTTAATATATATTAAAAAAGAAACAGTCATTTTAAATTGTATAATATTTCACAATGTTACTTTTTCTTCTTCTTCTTTTTTCTTTCTAAATTGTTGTATCTAAATTGTGAACTTAACCTGGTAATATTTCATTAAATTCCAACTTTAATTTGGAGTTTGGAGTGCTAATAGTCTATTAACACTGTATTTAACATGTGATGAATTCTCGCTGATGTGCATTGCGTTACGAGCTGATGTGTTATACTTGTGATAAAGGGGTATGAGAGGGATCTGAAATCTGTTTTCACATTTCAGCGCTCACATATTCCACTCCGCTGGGATTGACAGTGTTTGACGAGAATGTAAAGTAAGAAAGACATAGCTAGATGAAGAGAATTATGTATTGGTTTTATGTTGTCATATTCCTTCATAAGTGAGGATGTACTTAATTAGAACAACTCTACTTTATTCTACAAAGCAAACTGCCATGTACCTTTCCAAACTTCTGTTTTAGAAAAGTCCTGATTGGACTTGGATGAAAGCATACATTAATTTCTGTTCTCTTTTTTACTTGATGACAATGTTTCTGTTCATTTGTCTGGAGATTTCTCTCTCTTTGAGTGCTTCCTCAGACTCTCAACCAGAGAGAAGAGAATAAAAGACCAGGCAGGATTGAAAGAGAATTGGGAGAATCATTTTAATTGCAAAAAATACAAATGGTTTCCGTTGCCGGTCTAGTGCGTGCTGCATTAGCATGTAAAGTGAAAAGCCGATGAGCCCCGTCTGAATTGGAGTCTCCTCCCCCAACCCGTCTCAATCATACCCACTTTAATTGCGTCAATGCTATTATTATCAGCGTTATTATTTTTCTGACAGTGACAGCGGTTTCTCTTTTCCTCCTCTCAAGGGGATGGCAGAATGGGTTGTAACGCAGGTTTTGAATCACTTTACAGGTTTAGCGTGATAATATCACATTAAATTAGATGTTTGACACCAAAGCCGTGCACACAGCAACTCTGATGCTGACACAGAACTGATTAAGATTGATTTTGAATGACATTGTGTTACTCTGGAAAGGAGTGTGGTTTCATTAACAGCACACTTAAGCAGACGTAACGCATTAAAGTGCTATGATTTTATGTAAATGACACTCTAGTTTGCACAAAAAAAAATAAAAATAAAAATAGAGTGTGCAAAAAAAGCATGAATATGAATAAAAACATATTTTCCATTTAAATGAATCTGTTAGTTTGATGCTATTTGTTTTCAAATAAAAGGTTTTGATCGCTAGACATTTTTTGTAAATCTTTAGTAAAAAGTATTTTTTACAAATACTTTCTTGTCAGTTAAGACAGTCATAGGTTTGAAAGTATTCAATTCTGTTGCTTTTCCCTGCCAAACTGTGAAATATGTGCAAATATGACCAATGAGTTTGTGCGTTTTTCTTGATAACAGCTACATCCACAACGTTGCCTCACCATAAATTACTAATGATGTTTGCTGGTATGAATTATGGAACATCACTGATTCCACCGGAGCTACTTAGTCTTCTTTTGTTACAGTTAAATCTTCAGGCTTTTTTTCATGAATCAAAGACACAACTCACAATACAAGGTTTCAGGTTCTCTGTTCAGTTGATTAGCAACATTCCAAATTTTTAACTATCTTAATAATAGTAATCAGCCTAATCTTGCACTCATTTTGTTCCAAACCCTTAAGACTTTCTCTGTGAATGTGCTGGTCTGTCTTTTTCTATACAGTTGCAATGAATGCACACTGCATGAATACACAATAAACGTATCTGAAATATTCCATGCAACTCATACACCGAATAGAAGACTTATGATATTTTTTGTGCCAAAGAGACCAAAATTTACAGTTCACCTTATATTCAGTTAGACACTGACGTGATTCATTGAAAAGATCTGACTCAAAAGAATGATTTGTTCATAAAATTGACACCACTTTTTGCAAACAAAATCTCTCTTTATTTCAGTCTCTGAAAAAAAATATGGTTTCAGAAGACTTGGACGAATTTTATGATACCTTTACTGGTGTTATTTGGTAGTTTCTTTTAAAATTCACCTTTTGTGTTCCACAGAAGAAAGTGAATCATACAGTTTTGGAGTGAATGATGAAAGACATTTAATTTCTGGGTGAACTTCAGCTCCTCAAACACGTGATGAAACATGTCCCTTTCTAAACTGCCTCTGTTTTTACCCAGCTCAGTTACGCTATTATCATCTCTTACATTGTACAAAGTCAGTGTGTGAAAGTATTGTGTATTGCTTTAAGCAACATGAAAAAAGTAGATTAGGTATTTTTAAGTGGTGGGAAAGTCTGTGGTGATTTGCATTCAGTGGCCTATATTTCACATGAGCTAATATGTGTCAGCTACATCCGTTGGGAAAATATGACACTGTTTACTAAAGCACACAAGATGGTTTATTAGGAACTGGCAGACAACTCAATTAAAGTTCCCCTCAGTTCCCCTCTCACCATGTGAATTGAGGCCTCTGGTTGAAGGGTTTATTCTGAAATTATTCCAGCAAACATTAAAATGGGAATTCACGAGAATGAATTACGTCCGCTGATAGCATTGTTTATTTGCTCATGCTGTTGCTTTAGCACCTGAGTCACTAAAAGTATTATGCAAATCAACAAGGGGACCTCAGCAAACATCTAAGTGGCTGCAAGATGACTAAAAGTAATTTAAATACACTGTATTAAAATAAGGGTCACTAAGAGGTGTTTCTTATGTTGGTTATTCATAAAATTTTCTGTTTTTTCTTTCTCATAGCTACTTGTTTGGAGTATATATATTTATATATGCATACATACATATATACATACATATAAGTAATCACAAAATTAATTGCAATTAATTATTTGACTATATTAACATTCCTAGTTTCAGAAGCTTTAGACAATGTTGAGAACTGAATTAAATGCAGGTTTCTGCACTATAATAACTGTTTAGTGCTTTCGCCACTGTGTATTTAAAATGAATATTTTCTGGGTCTCAGCAGACAAGAAACCTTTTCTGTTTTTAATTGTTAGCTTTTGTGGATACATTTGCTGATTTGAGAATTGCTTCCAGAGTGCTAATGCATCTGTAAACAACCATTCCCCCCCTTATCAATTATAGGAGTCTTTTAACTGCAAACAGTACAGTAATCTACATCACGTCTGAGACTTGCACAAATGTCATTGGAGAAGAGTGTGATGTATTAAAACGTTGTTCTGCCAAAGCTGCTATTTTGACTGGCGGTGTTCTGTATTTGAAACCACAGCAGGTTCAGATGCTCACTGAACCACAAGTGGGAAAAAAATGCAAGCAGAAGTGGATCGGTATTAATGCTCAGTACTAAAAGGTTGATGGCTCCTGTTGTTTTCCAGCCTAAGCCAATGACGTTCAATCACGCGTTATCTTCATCAGCAGTCTGGCGTGCATGGTGCATTTGAGTGCTGCTTTGATGGCGACTGCTCCTGAGGTTGAACTGGAAATTTGCATCCTGATTTGTGTCTCCGGAACTGATCGATGGCATTTGGTAGAGCTTAATGCTAATGCTAGCTGTCGCCTCGTGGTGCCTCGTGTTTACTTACTGCTTCTTCACCGTCAGCGGTGTTCTCTAGCGAGCTGATCCGAGGCTTCTAGACAGCATGCAGGACTTTTATGAGAATAAATATCATAAATCATTCTGCTTTATAGCTCCTGAGACCGGAGGTGAGGTGCGTGCAGAAGCACTGCCACTGTGTCCATCTCAGATTTCTCAGGCAAAGCTTGATAGAGTATTGACTTTTTCTGATTAGCAACGAAAGGGATGTGAGCAGGGTGACAAAAGCCAAACAGAGCATCAGGTTTATTTTTGGACCCCGGGGATACATAATTCTGTTTTGGAGACGTGAAGTCTGGCTTCAGAGGGAGACTGTGAAACATGACTATCTCTGGCAATAAGAGGCAAATTCTAGCTTCAAGTTTCCTTTAGGCTTTGTAAGGCTTTAATAGCTTGGTAAAGGGAAATTTCCAAATTATACACAGACACAGTAGGTTAGTAAGTAGGTTAGTACACAGTAGGTTAGTAACCTACTTTATTTTTACACACTAAAAAAAAATGAACAGATCATAGAAAGTTAAATTTTTTAATCATTAAAATTTAATTTATTCCTGTGATGATAAAGCTGAATTTTCAGCAGTCATTACTTCAGCCTTCAGTATTACATGATCCTTCAGAAATAATTCTGATATGCTGATTATTTTGATAAATATATAGTTCAAAGAACAGTATTTATTTGAAACAGGTATATTTTTTGTAACTATTTAAAAGGCTGAATATACAGCGGAGGCCAAAATTATTAGAACACTAGTACAGTAGTCAACATTTGAAGTGGATCAAAACCTTTCATCAAAGTTGTCCTAAAACTAAAACAATATCCGTTCTTGTCTTAGGACAACTTTGCTGAACTTCAAACTTTTGATCCACTTCAAATGTTAACTACTATATTTTCACCAACTAAAAAATGGTTTTATGTCAGTTATTTCTATATTTTGCTGTAGTGTGTCAGTAGGAAATATCATTTTTCATTTCCAAACATTCATTTTGCCATTAATTGCCATTAATTAATATTAAATCCAGACGAACTGTGGCAATGTCTCCAAGATGCTTTGAGAGACCTACCTACAAAGCTACCTGAAAAACTATGTGCAAGTGCACCTAGGGCAAAAGCTGCTTTAAACACAAAGGATGGTCACACCAAATGTTGATTTAATTTAGTTAATAGAAGTTGATTGATAAAGAAAATCTATATGACATTATTTTTGACAGCATCCTCATTTTACAGCATTTTTACACAAGTGCCTAGAACTTTTAACAGTACTGTAGCTTTGCAGGTAGGTTTCTTGAAGCATCTTGGAGACGTTGCCACAGTTCTCCTGGATTTAGTCTGTCTCAGTTTGTTCTGTTTCTTCATGTCATTCCAGACGGACTGGATGGTGGTGAGATCAGATCTCTGTGTGGAGCACTGGCTGTATTATTTTAATAATAATTTCCTACCAACGCACTTTCCTACCAACGCACTACAGCAAAATATAGAAATAACAAACTTAAAACCAATTTTTAGCTGGTGAAAATACTAGTGTTCTAATAATTTTGGCCACAACTGAATATAAAAGTATATATTGCTATGTAGATATAAGCAACGAGGAGCTGAGAGAGTGTAATTGAAGAGCAAAGCAAAAGAGTTCAGTCCAGTTCAGTCCAGTCAAGTTCAGTTAGGCTACATTGTGTATGTCCTGGTAGAGGGTCAAGTGAGAGACTAGTGGAGAGCAGCAAAAGCACATATGAAGTTGAAAGCTTCAGCTGCAATCTATGGGCTTCCAGCACACTGGAGAAAATCCCCAGTTCATTTTTATGCTTTTGGAAAAGCCTGGTTTAAGGGCATGACATATGCAACATAAACCTAGCAGACATAGTATATGGATGAATACCTGTAAATAAATACTAGGACTTGGACAGCAACTCATTTTGCTGTTTCTTGCAAGTCCAACAGTCTGATGAATAGTCAAATGCCCTTAACACATATACACAGTTCAGGTATAGTGATAATTTGAGTTTCTAACAATCAAAGTATAGAGAGAGGGTGAGTCAGATTTTATTTCCTTGAGCACAACTAACCTATTTTGGTGCCACTTAACTAAGATGTAGTGGTTTCTTGTGGACTCTGTATGTGTGTGTGGGAGGTAAAGGGAAAGAAAAGGTGAATGAGAGAAATCAAGACAGATGGAATGAAGCCATTAATGACTTGCAACTCTGTACAGGTTGTGTACAAATAAGAGGAGGACATGGCAACTAATGTTACATAATGACAAACTTTTTGCTCCTGTTAACTGAAAACAGAAAAGCTACATAACACATACAAACAGATACAGTTCATTAGGCTAATTTAGGATTGGCTTAATACCAGAGATTTTGGCTTCAGTACAGTAACCACTGTAATACTTCGCAATTGATATCGTGATTCTGAACAGATGGTATATTAACTACTGAATATGTGTGGGATGCAGGGTCATAGAATTACTAATTTTTTATCTATTTAGTAGGGGTATAAAACTGAACAAAATACCATCATGAAGCATATTGTCAAGTTGTGTTTCCAAATATATTCATCAGATATACATTAATATTATCGTAATTGAACAAGTAAACTGTTCTAAATTTATTTTCATATAAGGGATAAACTAAAAGTATTAAATTCAATAACTTGTACTTTAAATACATACTTAATTGCTTCAGTGAATAATTCAATGACTCACTCATAGAGACCATTCAAAATCTGTCTTGTGAAAGTGAGTCATTGAATCATTCAGTGAATGAATCAGTGTTTTTGAACCGTTTACTTGAATAATGAGTAAATGACTGCCTTATCAAGGCACTTATCACCACTTACTGGTGTATCGATATAACCTGCAAAAAGAGTCAATTATGCTTGAACATTCTTTATATAAAGTGCAGTGTCTTTTATCAGTTGCACAGCCATTTCAAATCTGTAGTGCTGCAGTACCTTTTGTACCAGAATATTGCACAACCCAGTCTCCAATCTAGTCTCATCGCTCATCATGTGCTCACAAACATCTGTCTTTCCCTCTCTCTGTCCTTCAACTTTTTTTGCCCTCTCTCTTTTTAACACAGAGAAAGCTACTCACCAGTTCCATGTGTTCTAATACCCAAATCTCTCCTATATTGCAGTCACTCACTGCCAGCCTCAGACTTTGAAAGACGCAAAGTTAAAAACTGTTCTCAGTGTCAAATAGATTCCTCCTGAATGAAATGCGAGGCGTCACAAGGCATCACTTCAATCTATTTAAGTAGCTCTGCCATCATAATACATGCTTTTTATAGAGAGAATAGTCTCCATTCTTTTTTCAGTCTTACCTACAGCTTACTTTATTGGTATATTTCAAATATAATCAAAGAGACATGCTTATGTCTAGGAAATGCATATAAAGAACAAGGCTGCCATCTGCTATCATTGGAAAGTAGCTCAAAGGGCTATATCTGTCAGTTGCATAAAACGGTTTACCTTTAATGAGAGATGGGGATTTCATTTCTGATAAATACCTGAAGAACATGTTCTTGACATAGCAAAGATGACAATGTAAAACTAGGGCACAAGCAGCAGTGTGGATTTAATATTTTGCAGTTATTTTCATGTGGTGGGGTTGTGGTGGTTGACTGGAAAATATTAGCAGTAGTTATGAAAAAGATTTGAGGCATTATTACTGAGCCTTTACAAATACTTAAATATACACTTAAAGTTCATGAGCTGCAGTTGCTTTTGACGGTATGAATATTTGAATAGATTTTTTTCTGAACGGAGCATGGCAGCTTGTCTTTTACGGACTATTGTATGATTTCTTCTATAAGATGTTTTTACCAATGGTAAATAGGTGCTCATGAACAGAAAATCGTTCACCTGAGAAGGTAACCATAGCAACAGTGTGCTACTTGAGTACATTTTGTTCATTTCGGATCATTATTGGACAGAAAATTTGACAAAAAAAAATGCTTTTATGACTTTATTAAAGATTTTACTAGTTATTCCAAAAACCTTTACTGGTTTATTTAAAGCATCTTAAAGTTAGTTTAGTGTGCAGTGCAATTCCATTGTTTAGTTTTGTCGATTCCAATTTTTTTTTCTCTCCTCCCTGCACTTTACTCTCCATACTTTCTGGTTCTATACTGAAAGTGTTTCACATCATTGTCTATCTCACCTAATGAGTGAAGCACACCTCACCAAGCTTTACACACAATCTTAGGCTTTACCTCAGTGAAATGACAAGTTGCTAACAATGTATTTTTGATCCTCTGGTGCTAATGAAGTGAATTCAAGTATAGTTCAACTCAGGCTGTTCTTAATCCTTTTTTTTTTTTTTTCCTGTTTCCCTTGTAGGCCATGGACATTGCCTCTTCTCCTGCCTCTAGGCTGAGCATGACAAACTGTTCTGTTTTTATGTGGTAAGTTACCCCATTATGTCTGTGGGAACTAAGGCTGATATGGCCTATGGGGACTTGAGGTGGAATACATATGCTGGACTGTCTTATTACTTTTTTAGAAATTTTGATAGCTGCCTCAAAAAAGAAGATACAAGATAACTATATTTAGTAGGAGGGATGAGATTGAACACTTTTTCAAAAAAATACTTCTCATGTTTGGAAATGAACATTAAGTCAAGACAAAGTCAGCATTTAAAACAACTAAAATAGACACTCGGTTCTTAATGCACATTATTGGTATTATTATTCAGTGAGTCTCTTTGGCTGTGCAGTCTTGTATAGTGTTTACAAACTCACATTCAGTCTGGTGTCATTCTGGTGTGTAACAATAGTTTTTAAGTATTTAAATAACTTCCGATTAATAAAAAACTTGTATTTTTTCTTGAATAACTTGAAATTTGACTTCAAAGCTTCCTGAATTCACATTGCTTGTTGTCGGTCTCATCTCCTTAGACTCTATTATAAGCTAAACAAAGGAATTTACTCGTGTTTTGCAGCAATCTGAAGATATTCCCCATGTGCCATTATAAACAGAGGACAGTGTGTTATATAATTAGTTGTGTATTTCTTTGCAGTGAGAAATGCAACACTATTTTATATTGCAGAGATCTTAAACGTGCTTCTGCTGTGTTATGAAGTCTATGTCAAGCTGACAAAAAGAGTGTGCAGGTCTGTTTAGATATGTCATTTATTCCCTGTGTTAGCTCAAGAGTCAAACTATATTGGACTTCATGACAGAGTAAGAAATTCTTCAAACATTCTTTTTGCCTGATGTCAATTTTTAAACAGTGTGTTGTTTGCTAGTGTGACATGTTGTCTTTGTGAAAAAGACAAGCAGATGTGACTTCATGGACACACATACACACTTTCGCACAGACACACATAATTAGACTTCAATAAGAGATCAGATGAAAAATGCACAGACGTTTGCTCAAAGGCAAAACACAAATGAATTTCTCTCCCACCACCATCTCGCTCCTTATTTACGTCAGAAAATGAAGATGAATTATGCCACGGGGCCAAAGGTTATTTATTTAAGCGCAATAAAGCAAATGCACATTCACAGCAACTCCAAATCACATTCTCTGTTCTCATCGGCCTTGGGCTCTCTCATGTTCACAAACACAAGGGGTCATAAAATGATACAACAAGACAAGCACGCACATGTTTGTAATACATTACGCCGAGGCGATGATTATCCACAGAATCTATGTTATCATTTCATACTGACACTTAATATTTCTATGCCCCACCTCACAAGAAACATCTCCTGCCTGCCACCTGAGCTGTGTTTGGCTTCACTGAGCATGTTACATCATGTTCTGACATGCGGGGCTCGTACGATTGATAGGAAAAACCTGAAGCTGATGGCTGATAGACATTGGAGAAAGTCAACCCTGAGACTAATCCAAGCCATTGTGTGTCGGTAGATAAGGAAAAATAGAGGAAACGCCTCCAGTCGGAGAGGATGCTGGGATATCAGCTGCTATATGTATTTGGTAACACTTCATTTTGATGGTCCCTTTTGAACATTCCTTTGCCAATAAGTAACATTGCACCTACATGTCAAATAAATCTCATTAGAGCTTAATATTTGCTTACTCTTTATTGTGATGGTCTCCCAACAGACATTCTACTGACTACTAGTAACTTGGCAAGTACATGTCAACTTATTCTAACCCTAACCATTCTACTAATACTCTACTAACACTCTAATGAGAGTTAGTAGATATGTAGGAGCAACGTTACTTATAATCAACAGAATATGTTAAAGGAACCATCAAAAAAAAGTGAAACCGTATATTTTTGAGTATTAAAAAAAGTATTTTTAAATATTTTGTGTATTGATATATAATTAAATAATTATAAAGATATTATACACACACACATTCAAATCATATATAGTGATTTATATTTAAATATAAAATAATCACACATTAAATAAACATACATACTGATTTATGTTTAAATATTTAATAATCACATACAAATTATATAATTGTATATACTGTATATATTGTTATATTGTTGTATGTATATATATATATATATATATGTATATATATATATTGATATATATATATATTTGTGTATTAAAACAATAATTTTGTGTGGCAGCAAGATTTCATATTTTTTTAGAAAATAATGTTTTAAACAGAAGTATAATTTATAAATATATACTTAGAAGTATATACACTTTTTATTATCTTTATTTAATTATATGTCTATATACACAAAATGTTTAAAACGTACTTCTAATATTATCTAATTTCTGATACTTATTTACTTATTTTAAATATTTACTTAATATAATATAATATTATATATATATATATATATATATATATATATATATATATATATATATATACACAGTGGTGTGTAAAGTACCTGAAAGCCATACTCAAGTAAAAGTACAGATATCTTACTAAAAAATGACTTTGGTAGAAGCTGAAGTCACCGTTTAGAATATTACTTGAGTAAAAGTCTTAAAGTATGTGATATTTATTGTACCTAAGTACGAAAAGTAGTTTTTAAATCTTAAACGTACTTAAGTATTGAAAGTAAAAGTACAAGTAAATGCAAAATGGAAAAGAAGCAAATAAATATATATAAAAAAAATATTCATACAGCTTGAGTAGCAAGATTGTTTTCAGTTTTACCTCTTTCTTCCGTTTTGTATTTTTGGGTAAGAATAAGAAGCACTTCATCCGATACTTAGTGTCTTTCATTCCAACATAAGGAAACATTTTTTGGAATCTGCATCTGAAATAGTATTTAAGATGTATTTACACAGTTTATGTATCTCAGAGGGGACATGGATGCATTTAAACTGCAGTTACAGATGCATAAATAGGCCTAATGTTTTGTTTTTAACATAAATGTTGAATACTGATATTTGAAATAATTTAAAACATGAAAAAAATAGTCGAAATGTGAAATTAAAACCGCCAGTAGGTGACCGCAAGTGACTGTTAATGAGTGAGTCATTGAGATTCAACCGATTCATTAAAACCGCTGATTCATTCAGAAACAAAGCATTTGGCTGTGTTAATGAGTGAATCACTGAATCATTTATTCAACCGATTCGTTCAAAAAGCTGATTCATTCAATCAGTAAAAACCGTCCATTACTCAGAGGCGCAAAACAGTGCTGTGATCTTTGTTTGGAAGTATTTTCTTTGGCAAAATTGAGCAAAAACAAGCAATATTAGATCTAAAATGTAAGTCACTTCTTGCTTTACTGAATTTGTATAAAATGATTATTAAATGTGTTCATGATATCTGCAGAAAAACGGTACTCTTTGTGTGATATAGATAAATATAGAAGTTAACTATATTAAATTATATAAATATAAAAAGCATACAGAAGTATTTTTGCCGTCTACAATTTAGAATGCCTGGAATCTTGAATTTTAATAGCCTTATAAAGCAACGTGCGTGCACTCTGTGTGAGATTTGGTGATATAGCCTACTTGAAAATGTCAGATCGCACATCATTACAACAACACTTACCATATTATCGTAGAAGATGCTGTATCGCACACCCCAGACTCGACTTGATTGGAAAATGAAATCATCTGTGGTTGTGCGAGCACTTGTTTGCATGAGCAAAGGTGTTTTTGAGTCTAACTTGCAGACGCCACACCACTGATTCGTCAAACCTGCTTTCTTGTCGTCTGTGTTCTTCTGACTATTTTGTAGTAAGTAACGAATATGCTTCGGGGAAATGTATCAGAGTAAAAGTATACATTTTAATTAGGAAATATAGTGGAGTAAAAGTAAAAGTTGGCTGAAAAATAAAAACTCAAGTAAAGTACAGATACTCCCAAAAAATACTTAAGTACTGTAACAAAGTATTATTACTTTGTTACAATACACCACTGTATATATATATATATATATATATATATATATATATATACAGTATATATATATATGTATGTATGTATGGGACCACAGCATAAGGACGCATATGGGCTACTGTGGATGAATACTTGTGAATGCATCCGGGCTGCTTATGTGAGCAAAACTGCAACAATAGCAGTAAATACACTACTCATTGTGACAAACATGTAAGCACCTTGTTTATCATGGTCTATTGTTTCTATGCAGATTTGTTGTCGGGAGAGCCTTAATACAGCATGTCACCAGTGGTCATCTTTTATAAAAACCTCATGTTCTTGAATCAGTCCATCAAACAATGCTTTTAAAAATTTATCACTGAAGACATCATTTAAATAGTACTACTTACCATAATAAGCACTAAATAGTAAATGTCAAGAGAAAAAAAGAAAACTAAATGCTTGATCTGATTCTAAATATTTAAATGCCAAAAAAACATGGTATTAGCTGAAATTTGTCAACTGTTTGTTGTTAGCACTGCATTTGTTTATGCAGATTATACAATGTGGTTTCATTTTATATAGTAATTATCAAAATTGTTTCAAACCCTTCACTTTAGTGGCAGCACCTGTATTTCGGTCTGCTCTATGTAAATGTATTCAGGGCTGGAACATTGTGTTAAGCAAGAATGTTCTCTCTTATCCCCTTCTTAACCAAGGGACGCAGACCATTACTAACACTCAAGTGTTACTGTGTTTGTGTTAAAAGCTTTTAATCCCATATGCTGGTTTGTTCTCAAATTGACTGTTATTATTGTAAATTTCATCATAGATAATAAATTCATGCAGAGATAATCCCTCTTACAATGAGAAACTAATCAGGTAGTTCAGCCTCCCTAATCAAATAGGGTTTTATTTTTCGCTCCTTGTACCAGCATCCATTTCACAAGGGAATACATGGATTTACCTACTATATTATGTTCTCTGCGAGCCCTACTGCGCCGCTGCCACAGCAAACTCTGGCCCATCAGGTTACCCACAATGCTCTGAGGCATCTTAAAGGGGAAGGATCAGGCTCTGATCAGATGCCATGAGGTCAGTGGCATGTCACAGTGAAAATATCCCCCCGGCGTTTGCTGTAATTCTCAGCAAGCGTCTTTCCTTTGCACTGACAGGGCGGGAGAGCTGGAGGAAAGCCTCTTAGCTTTTCACAGATCCACACAAACCCAGACAGATAATGTGTCGTTTTGGAGAGAAGCGACAAAAGGTCCTACCACTTATTTATTATTTCATTGTACTGTCTGTCTACTCAACTCTTCATGCCGTTTTTTCATGGTGAGAAAATGCCAGCATTGTCCAGGATACATGGACGCCTCAATAAAAAGGACAGCGTTTACAAACTATTGTGGTTGTCATGAAAAGATGTCAAATGTACTATAGGTATGTTTAGACATGTTATTTATAACTATAACTATTAAATAAAATATTGTTTTGAAGTAATACTTCTGTTGTCCTCAAAAGCTCTATATGTGGCCTTTGATTATGGTATAAAAGTGTATTTGCTTAACAGTTTGGTCAAGGCTATATGTGTTTAATATTTAAAAAGTACACTGTTGACTATTAAATATTTAAATGTTGCATTTATTTACATAGATGTTGTTAAGAATGACAAAGCAAAAGCAAATGCAATAAAATTATGCAAAAATTAAGGCAGCAGAAGGGTTAATGTTCTGTTTGATGATTTTTACACATTTCTCCACACTGTATATGATTATCATATTTCTACAGGCAGATCGCATTAAATATATAGGATTTATTCTGCAGACACTCAATAGCCACCACTGTGTGAAGACTGGATACTTTGTACAATTTAATTCTTGTTTTTGTCCTACTGTGAACAGAGTTTGCATATTTTTATAGTTCTAACTATCCATATTGCAAACACACTTGGCGTTAACAGGAATTAAGTTTGTTTCAGTGGTACTTCTCATGCTTTACCAATGTATACGTAGATGATGAAAAATCTTTTCAAACAAATCTGCTGGAACTCTCCCCAGTAAAGCCATCTGTACCGCCAAATGTTATTTTTATCTTATCAGCCATCAGTGCCACATGGAACCCATTTTTAAGTTGCTGTGAAGTGATGTCTGTCAGTGTTTGGAGTTCTCACTTTTCAAATGCAATTAGAATTAGAATTCTGATGAGAATTAAGCACTAAAACTTTGTTTAGACAGGCAGGAACCGTCTGGAACCGTCATTTTTGTTCAGTCTATCCTCATATACAGGTCAGTAGTTCCCCCCCTTTATGTGCTCTCATGCACCTCAGCACTGTGGCAAGATCTCACTGCTAGACATAAACAGAAGAAATTTGCTGTTTTCATTTTTTCCACACTGACAGTGATGCTCAATTGTTATAACAACTAATGTAGATAAACAGAATATCGACTAACTTGCAAAATGATTTCTATTTTTCTATTGCTAGCAAAACAAATACACTACGTTTGTGTCTGCATTGATCAAATCAAATAAATGATCTCACTTTGTCTTGCGCTTTATGTTATCAAGCATGTTAAGGCCCGAGTCTATGGGCTATCTTATGTTATGACAGCAATGTCCTGCTCCTTTAGCAGAGCATAATACATCGCCTCTAAAAAGCACTTAAATGATTGTGAGCAAGTATAGAAGGCTTCATAACACATTTCACTGAGTGAGAAGGCATTAAGTTCCTTAAATGGCTAATCTTATGTTACACCAGTACACCACACAGTATACTATAGCAGTGGTTCTCAAATGGCTTTGCCTGATGATCTATACAGTATGCTTGCTTTTGTTGTTGTTTTTGTAATGTTATGCTTATTTTTATGTTCATGTTACTTAAGTTGTTTAGCTTTGCTTTGCTTTGCTTTGCTTTGCTTTGCGTTGTTTTGTTTTGTTTTGTTTTGGACACAAACATGCATATTTTATTTGTTTTTATTTATTTTTCTTTTTATATGTATGTTGTCATCTAAATTTTGGGTCACAACCATTAATTTCTATATAGCACAGTAGAGGTGAGTTATTATTAATATATAATACTTCAGATGCAGAAGAGAACAATCACTGTTTCCAAGAAGCCACTTTGTTTCTCAGGTTTCTAGTAGAAAACCAGACTGAAACAGGCTATCAGAAAGTGTTGAGTAGTGACACTGAAGATAAGGATTATGTCTGCCTGTAGCTACAGGATGACGATATGCCCTCACTTGAATGACTTTGTTTTTTGGGAGCAGGCGACTGATGTGGGGGACACTCTTCTCTAGAAATAATCAGCTAGATGCACAGATACATATAAACATGTTCCATCCCTGGGCAAGCCAGCGGTCTGTGAAAGAATGTGTCATGATTTCAGCACACTTGACTGGAGGGGTTGGAGATGTGAAGTGTGTGAGGAACATGCAGGTGGTCTCTGGATGATTTCAAATACACTTAAGGGGTTTTTTCCTGTCACAAATTTTTCCATTGCTTTTCAGTGAATGTTTGGAAGCATAATGAAAATGTTTTTGAAATCTGGTAGTAGTTGGAGTGGAAAACTTGAATCCACATTACAAATCTGCATGCATGTGTTTATGCATGTGTGTGAGAACAAACTGACATCTGGTCATCTCAATATAAAGTGCATGTTCTGTAGCCTATCTTGAGATCATCTATCTTAAAACCAACACTTTTGCTTCCTTAACATTTAACCCTAAGTAATTTAAATCTGTGGAAATCTGAGTGTTAGCCTTTTCAATGAGGCGATTCAAAATCAACAAGGAGATATTTATTTTGCTCTCTCTCTATCCTGTATTGTTATTAGAGCAACCATGTACTAATTATGGTGACACAGAGGTGCATATGAAAACACGTCTGAAAAGATAATGTTAGCAGATGAGTATAAGGTACTGAATGTAAATAATCTTTTGTGGGTCACTCCACTACAAGAAAGTTCATTTTTGAAAGTTAGTGCATAACATTTGCAGACACAACAAAAATGTCAGCATCTACACAAGCCAAAGTAGTGAACTTATCACTACTTTCACTTATATGCCTTTAATATGCCTTTGCTTAGCAAAAATCAAATTTTATTTAAAAGAAAGAAATGAATAAACAGCCTTACTGACCCCAAACCTGTGAACAGCAATGTATAATATTGTATATTATGTTATATTATATTAATGTATAATGTATAGGGGCATCGGAATGCATAGCATTGTAGGAATTACTCTCAGTAATTTAATTTATTCTTTAATTTAATGTGTCTAGCTATCTAGCTAGCTTACTCTCTGCACTGCAGTCCTTTCTTTCCAATCTCTCTCTCTTTCGCCGTCTGTCAGCACTCTAGCACCTATTAACTCCCTCTCAGGTTGTCCCTCACTCCGCCAATGCATTTGAGCCATTTCACTTCACACAATTAGAGTGCATTACCTGCAGTGCTTTCTGCATGCATGTTTGAGGAAGCAGGGATGGCCTCTGAGGAGTTTGGGTTGGATAATGGAACTGTGTGTTTGTGTGTGTGATTCTGTGTGCATGCCTGCTTTACCACTGAAGCCTTGGAAAAGAGAGCAGCAAGGAACACATGAGCCTTTTTTCCCGGTGTTAATTAAGAGCTAATGTACCTACATACCATATATTTTAGAAACAGGTAGAAGTAGCTGACACCCTACCCTGACACAACATTGTCCAAAGTGCATTATGTCACATAATACAGCAGTGATGAAATGAAACCTTGAGCTATTTGGCTATTTAAGCACCATGGACAGCAGTTGAGAACTTATTTCAGGACCATGGACAGCACTTTTCACTCTATTCTGTGAATGAGAGTGTATTAAGAGTAGAATAGAATAGAATAGAATAGAATAGAGAATGCAGTGTTTTCAAAGTAATGATCTTCTTTTAAACGTTAGAAAACAGCTTTCCACATGTATTTTCTTCTGTAGTTGTGCCATATATTGTTGTATTGTAAATATGTTTCTATTATCATCACCTTCCCTTTAATCTAATGCTCAGTGTTTGTACACATCAAACAACACAATTAATCAAAACATTCACTTAAGTCATGGCATCTCCCTCACATTTCTATTTGCAATCAATCAAGGCACACGAATACACACCAAGAAAAAAGAGAATACAAATCTCTGCTCAGAAACAGCTTTAGCAATCTTTATGCTCTGGCATAAGCTGAATAGACATATCTATATTTAGGCAGTTTAAATCTGTTTAAATCTTATGTCTCTATATATCAGGCTTGTGCACCACTAAAAAGTGAATTGAAAAAGCCTTTTGAAAAGAGGTAACAAACAGGATGTAGATTGTTTGTTACCTAGATCCTCATAACATAAACAGAACACCATTTTGTTATTGGACTAATGGAATGTCTCTGTTTCCTGTCACTTATGATCAATTTAATGTGTCTTTGCTTAACACAAATAATTTTATTTATTTATTTATTTATTTATTTATTTATTTATTTATTTATTTATTTATTTATTTATTTAACGTATTATTGTATATTATATTAACATATAATGTATAAGGGGCAATGCACAGCATTGTAGAAATGACTGTTTAAACATTGTTTAAAGAATTTTTCTGTTTTTTATCCATTTAGTATTTTATTGGACTAATGAAATTTAACTGTTGAAATTCTTTTTATTGCAATTCAGTAATTTAGCAAGTTCTATTTGTGCATATGCAAATTTGCCCGAGTTGGTTTATAAGGTTGGTATACATTTGTTATTTATTTATTTTCCCATATACAGTATATAGACACTGAACAAAGTTCCTTTGCATTTCTCAGTAATCTCAAAGCACACAGCTCTGCTGTGTTGTTACTGTCCCAGAATGCATCATTCTAACAGTACTCTGACCACTCTATTACGTGTTTGTGACAGGAAAACTGCCCACAGCTTCCTCTGCCCACATCCTCTTTGAGTTATTGAAATTCAGCTGTGCAGAGATAAAAAGCTGCTAGTGGCTCTCTCTGTATTCTCCAGAGATATGTTTTTCCCCCTTTCACCATTTGTGAAAGACTTGGATTTTTAATAGTGTTCCACCCCCTTCCCTTTTTTATAGTCAAAGGCTGTGAGGATATCTCTACCCCAAAGGTATTATTTTGGTTTCTCTTGTGAGGTAGAGGGCAAAACAGGCTGAAAATTTTACGACTGTAATTGAACAGTAAATCTTGCTGGCTTTTTCTTTCCAGTGATATGATGAACAAAGTGTCACTGCACCAGCTACTCCACACTTGACCGAGCATTTTTCTCGATTTTCCTTGTGTCCATGCAGCACACCCATAATAATGTTAAGCGTTACACTTTATTTCAGTAGACCACTGTAGACATTCTACTTTGCAATTACAAGTCTCACTAGAGTTTTACGAGACTGTTAGTAGAATAAGTCGACGTACTTGCAAAGTTACTTATCGTCAGTAGAATGTCTATTGGGGGAAAATCTAAATAAATCGTTAGCAGATATTAGGCAGACAGTCTACTAATACTCTAATGACTGGTAGTCAGTGCTGGGTAGATTTTTTACAAATTGTAGTGTGTTATTGATTACAAATTACATGATGAAAATTACAGTCACTAATATAATTAAGATTACTCATTTTAGTATGTATTCTGTATTCTGGCTACTTTTGGATTACTTATGATTATTACGTACATTTGAAATATTTTATTTGTTTACCTGTATGTCAATGTGACTATTAACCAACATCAGAGAACTCTGAACAAGCAAATGTGTCATTAAATGATTAAAGTATTAACTTTAAATCTCAGGGGGGCTTCAAATAAATATTTTAGCTCAGAGAGGTTTGACTGACAAAAAAAGTTTGGGAATCCCTGCATTACATGAATAAAAATGAATGAACATGAAAACAGCAATGACATGTAAAAAGTCTTCCAGGTTTTAGATGTTTTTGTCAGTTATACATCGGCAGTGTAACTTGTGTAATTATTTGTCTTATGTATAACTGACTGAGAGGTGCTTTTGTCCCCAAATTCAGAAGAATGGATCATAAATTAATTCACATGACATTTACAGTACATGGTCATTCTGTATTGTGAATTTTCAATGTTAAACATAGAATTTTTAGAAAGAAAAAAAATTAAAAGAGCAAAAAGAATTAGGGAGAAACAATCATTTATGAATAATGTACTGCCATTGTGTGAATAACATTTAATCTGTTTATGAACAGTTTAAAACAATATAATCTAATTACAAGTATTCAATTTTTGGAATCTGATTACATAATCCAGATTGCACGTAATCAGCACTGCTGGTAGTTGACATGCAGTTGCAAAGTTACTTTTAGTCAGCAGAATGTCTAAGCCCATGATTGATATGACTGTGGAGAAAACCAGATTGTGCAGATTGTGGCTTTAAGCATCAACACAAGGCCACTGTAAATTGAAAAATTGATTAGCTCTCATTATCTCTGCGCTGGACATGCAGGATCATCTGTTCTCAACCTACATGATGTCTGCATTACAGAATGGCAGTAGATAATTATTGGCTCCTGGCCTTTTCCAGATGTGAGATGGTGTTGATCTACCGTTGCGTGACTCCAGCTGCGTGGCTGGGAAAGGCTACCGTCCATATGGTCCTCTTCCTTCCCTGCCTGGATCAGGCTAGATGGACCAGGCAGATGGAATCACACACCGTCTGCCGACAGTCACATGTTATGTGTCTGCCAGCGTTAATTGGGCACGG